>JAPDSC010007814.1:0-30980 GCA_026290005.1 Latrodectus geometricus | reverse complement strand
GATTACCGTTGTATATATGCGTACCGTATAAGGAGCGTACCGTTCACTGGGAATTAACCGAAATTATTAAAGGCGGAAAAAATTATAAGGGTAAGTAAAGTCCAAATTTTAAAATGCAAAATTAAGATTTTATCTTGATTATTATAAGTTATTCTCTAAAACATAAATAATAACATTTTATCACTCACTCATAATTTTGGCTTCATTTTTTTTATATTTTTTTTTATTTTCTTCCATAAAAGCTGATCTTCTACTTTGTAAGTGGAGTTTTTTCTTCCCCAGGTTTCTTTTCTCCTGGTTTTCCTCCTTTATCATCAGGCTGTCCGGGTTTTTTCTCACCAGGTTTTTCTTCAGGCTTTTTAGGATCCATTTCTTCTCCCACGGGAATTAAATACTCAAATGAAAATATGTGATGAATTTTTTGCTTTAAGTAAACTATGCAGTAACGCAGCTTATCAAATCAAAATTAGAATGTGAAATTCTGCAAATTGTCTCACTTCACTCGCGTATCATATCCACGTAGCACCTTCTCACGTGGATGTTCAAACCAGCCTTTACAGTTTTAAATAAATGTAACAATTTTTACTTCTGGAAACGTCTAGAAATTTCTGTAAAGTTTGGAATAGAGGGCGCTAGTTTCTCAGTTAATAGGAAAATGGTTCCTATCATAACTTACCGCTGTTGTACTTCTTACATGTTTATATTATTGCAGACTAATACAATAATATTCCATGTTTCAAAATTGATGTCGGATTTAATATTGATAGCAATCAAAACATTAATTTATATTCAATGAAACTTACTACGTTATAGATCAACTTCGATTCAAATTAAAGTTATTTCATATTGTAAGTGCGAATGATGAAAACTTTCCGAATTTCAGTAAAAGAAATCATTATAATCATAGAGGTTGCCTTTGACTAAATTTTTAGTCAAAAAGGGAATAGTTATCCGAATTCAGCGACATTAAATGAATGAAACTTTTATTTCTTTTTTTCCAGTTAATAACAATCATGTAAAAATAGGGGAAATGGCGGCATTTTTAAACAACCAAGCTAACAACATTCAAATTAGGAATATACTTTATGGTGCCTCTTTGATTCTCGCAAAGTTGTAATCGCGATTGATCGCCAAGCCGGGCAAACCCCAATCATATTCCGATAGCAACAGGGGAATTCATTGTCTGTGCCAACAAAAATCGCCAATAAAAACGATAGCCAAACAAAAATCGCCATGTTTGCCAAGGGGCCACCTTAAAGTATAGTTTTACCATAATTTGACATTGGTAACGAACAAATTTCAAATGGACAGACAGACAGACACATTACACTTGCTTTTATTATCTATCTATAACCCCGGAATCAGCTATCGGCGAGCAGCGATCTCGAGAAGAAGTTTTATAAATAATTTTTTTAAAATTTTTCTAATTCAAAAATCGAAAATCGGGCTTCGAGGTCTGGTGGCCAGCCCCCTTGTGCTTCCGTGTAAAAAATTCCAGGTCCCTGCGTGCCATAGATTTGGCCGGAGAGCTCGGTCAGACAAACGGACAGACACATTACACTTGCTTTTATTATTATAGAAGATTGGAGATTTGTCTCTCTTGATACCTCTATTAAAAAATAAATACTTATTCATCATTAAGTAAGATAAATTTATTTCATGTAGCATGTAAAGCACATTAAATATTAGTATTTGATTGTTTATGCAAGCAATAAATAAATCCACTTTATGGTTAGTTTACATCGGCCAGGGCGATTTAAATGTTTTTACATTTTTCTAGATTTTTTTTTTCTCTTTTTGCTTTCTTTGTGCAAGCTTTGGAGGACCAATGCCATTAGGATGCCCGAGTGTGAACGGAAACGGTGTAGAGGAGAGCTATGTCCAGCGCTCGTGATTTCTCCTAACTCTTCCACCAATAAGAAGTCAGATGGAAGATGACCTAACAGCTCGCTAAGCTTTGTCCTCGCCGCTTGAGCGAGAGAGAGAGTATCGGGACCTGTCAAGACTATCCATCAATCAACAGAAGGGTGAAGGCAAAACGCTGCAGCAAGTCTTTAACACACGTTCTTCCCCCCGTGGGTATATGAAAGGGACCTGACAGATCATCCATCACAGGGAGGGTTGGTTGGTTGGTTGGTTTTAATGGCGCAAGGTCCAAATAAGGACAAGCTGCGCCAATCACAGGGAGGGTGATGGAGAAATCGAAACCGCGCGAAAATAGGATCTGACTTAATACTTTTCAAATACTGCAATTTTAACCCATTCATGATTATATTTAAATTCATGATTAGCTATAAATAATGCTAAACCTAACTGAACTGAAGTAAGTTAATTTAATGTAAATATATCATCACTAACTAATTATAATTAATACCACCCAAACAACATAATTTTTTAAACTAATATTTGCATTCACATCGTATCAATGGAGTTCAAAACTCACCAACTCTGTCATTGTCACATAATAATGTATTGAAATTGTACCTATTATAGTGCTCAACCTTTGAGCAAACCCAATTTTCTAATCTTGAAAAAATATTAACACTGTAAATATTGTAAATAATCAACTTATATTAGTTTGGGAAAAAGTAATCCATTATTTTTCGGTAGACGTCTGTAGTGATCGATATCTCGGGAGGTATATATAAAATAATTTCAGATTTATGCTTGTTGGAAAGGTGACATTTGACACTAAAATATCCTCTTGCGGTTTTTCGTTTGATTAATTCAGTTACGAGTACAAGGTTTTAAAAATGGAAGACAAAAAACAGAAAATTCGATACATTTTCGTTTTTCTCTTGCAACGGCGAAAAAGATAGCCGGGTGGCTAAAATTGTGAAAGGTGTTTATCGTCCTATATATGACTGTAACAACCAGTTACGCACAATTTTGGTTTCGTCGATTCCGTTTGGGTATTTGGATGCTAAAGAAGCACCTCGCATGGATACAACATCGTCGAGAGTGTCTATAAAATATCATAAATTATCAAATTTGACAGCATGTCAGCAGTTGTAGCTTCGCACAAGACTTAAAAATCTACATGAAAGCTGTTTTAAACCTTTTTACAAAGTGAATCCAAAAGAAGTTACATAAAGTTCACGTAAAAATAATGGATTTTTTTTCCCCAACCTAATATTAGCCAAGAAATGTTGAATAGAAACTAATATCTGTTTATATAACATTGATGATTAAATCATTGTGTACTAAGGAATATGTATATAAATGGCAACAATATGCAAATAACCAAGAAATGTAAATAATTATTTTACTCTATGCAAGTATTGTACTCAGAAATTTGTATTCTGTAAAAATGTGCTAGTTACAATATAACAAAGAATTTTGTACAATGATCATGTTACTAATTATGTATCTGAAGATGTAATTGTTAGTAATGTATCAGCCATGTTTCACATAGCTTTCCCCCTCTTTTGTAAAAGTCCTTGTTGGTCTTTAAATAAAGTGTAGCCATGCCATGTCGGAAATACCAGTTCGACCCGCACCAAGCTCTCTCTGATCCCATACCCCATAATTAAAAATATTCAACAACTAATTAGGTCTAGGTCTAGCTGTTGTTAGGTTTCTAGCCCAGAGGACCATATCCCTTCTATTCCTAAGAAGTTATTTGAAAAAACATAGATAGACAGTAGATACATAATAAGATAAGTGTTCCCAATAAAATAAATTGTTCCTGCATGATGAATTATAAAATTCCAAACAAAATACACAAAAAGTTACAAGAGAGATCATGAAAAAAATATAAAATTGAACAAATAAGATACAATAAATTACAAGAGAAATTAAGAAAATATACAAAATTGAACAAATGAAATAGTACATTACAAGTGAAAAGAAAATATATAAACGAGCTTAAACACAAGTTGTTATTACAACAATTTTTTATATATATACAAGTATGTATGAAATTATCATAGTGTGCACTCACACATAGGACTGTATAGTACTTATTTATTTAATTTTTATTTTAATTATTTATTATTTCTTAAATTATAAACAAACATAGAATACACGAGTATTTACAAACAAAAAATATATACAACTCAGTACCCCAACGAAGGGCAATGAGTAAGAAATTGAAACAAAAGAAAAAGTGCCAAAAAAATAATTATTTTCATTTTGAATTAAATTAGTTTGTTGTTGGGCTTAAACGCAGCACCGCCCTGGGTCTGTGGAAATTAATGATTTCATAAGGGCTATAGTTCTCAATAGATTGAATTTCTGCATTGTTAATTTCATTAAGTTTTTCAAAAAATCTAAATGCTAGGAATTTAATATATTTTTTTAATGAAAGGACACCTAGATTATTGCGAATTTGTTCGTTTCTGATATAGTAGTCGGATTTTGAGATTAGTCTGAGGAGTTTACTTTGCTGACCTTCCAGCTGTTTAATATTAGTTAATGCAACACTTCCCCAGATTGGTGCAGCGTAATTATTGGTCGTATATATGACTTATAAATGAGTAACTTATTACTCATGGATAGATTGGAATTGTACGCAATTAGTGGATAAAGGGTTGATTTGGCTGAAATTAATTTTAATTTAGTTTTCCTAATATGTGATTTCCAGATGAATCTTTTATCTAGTGTAAGTCCGAGGTAATCAACGGTATCTAACCAGGGGACAGGATACCCGTTGAGTTTGATCTAGGGGGGGGGGTGGAGTTCTTTTTTAGTAAAAACAACCGCCGTTGATTTATTTGGGTTAATTTTGATTTTCCAAATATCTAGCCATTTTTCAATAGCCATGATATGTTCGGAGATGTGGGCATGAATTTTCCACATTTTTATGCTGGACGCCAGTACAGCAGTGTCATCAGCAAACAAACAGAGCATAGTGTTGGGATGCTGAGGAATATCGTTGACGTAGATGTTGAATAAAAACGGACCCAGCAGGGATCCCTGTGGGACGCCTGCAAGAATAGGTCTGTTTTGGGAATAAGTTTTTCCGACTCTAACAGAGAAAGTTCTTTTAGATAGGTAGTTATCTATAAGGAATACCAGATAGGGGGGGAAATTGAATTTAATTAGTTTAAATATCAGGCCTTTATGCCAAACTCTATCAAAAGCTTTTTCTACGTCAATGAATATTCCTCCCGTCGATCTTTTCTTGGCAAAACCTTTTGATATTTTCTCCACCACCCTGAGTAGTTGGTGGGTGATAATTACCTATTTACGACCGAAGTCTGATTCAAATAGAATTTATAATTCATATTAGATTTTAAAATGCTGGTATATAACATACACATACTCAAATTTATAAATATTAGATTTAATGGCCTGGACCGTGTTTACTTTCAATAATCAACCTAAGAGATTTAAAAAAAACTGGAGTCAAACAGATATATCTTAGAAATCCCTACATCCAAGAAATTAGTCAATTTCTGTGATTTTCTGAGATTATTCTATAATGAAAGTGCTTACTTTTAAAGCTTTTTTAAATTTATAATCAATTTATACGCACTCAAGCAATTTTTATAAATAGGTCATTCAACTTTTTTATTAATCACCGTGCAAAATTCATGGTAAATTATGTGCCATATCTGTTCTAAGAAATATTCACCTTTACTTTAGTTCCATTAAATACATTAATGAGTAACATTTCCAACTGTTACGCAACATGTAAAGTAATTGGTCTAAAAATAAGAACTTCGTATTTAAGTATTCAGCTTAAATTTTATATTTTTGAAATTTAATCATAATTATTTTTATTAAACTTTTAAAACAGTAATGTAGTTATAAATCCACATTAAAGGCTTATGGAAATAAGTTTCAGTTTAGTATAAGTAAAAATATTAGTTTGGGGAAAAAGTAATCCATTATTTTTTCGGTAGACGTCTGTAGTGATCGATATCTCGTGAGGTATCAATCAAACAATTTCAGATTTATGTTCGTTGGAAAGGTGACATTTGACACTAAAATATCCTCTTGCGGTTTTTTGATTGATTAATTCAGTCACGAGTACAAGGTTTTAAAAATGGAAGACAACAAACAGAAAATTCGATACATTTTCGTTTTTCTCTTGTAACGGCGAAAAAGATAGCCGGGTGGCTAAAATTATGAAAGGTGTTTATCGTCCTATATAAGACTGTAACAACCATTTACGTACAATTTTTGTTTCGTCGATTCCGTTCGGGTATTTTTGATGTTAGAGATGCACCTCGCATGTGGATACAGTATCGTCGAAAATGTTTATAAAATATCAAAAATGATCGAAGTTAACCGCATGTCAGCAGTCGTAACGCGCAAGACCTAAAAATCTACATGAAAGCTGTTTTAAACCTTTTTACAAAGTGAATCCAAAAGAAGTTACATAAAGTTCACGTAAAAATAATGGATTTCTTTTTCCCCAAACTAATATTTTGAAAAAAAAAGATTCACATTTTTAAGAACACATGCTGCATTTTATTCAAAAATATTTAAAGCTCCATTCTATTGTAACGTAAATGTAATGAAAAAATAATACAAGAATAAAAGCAACCGTGTAGTTGAATATTTCAATCAAATATTTTCTTTTCAAACCACACACTTTTTCTTTTCTTCTGGTTTCTTTCATAAACTATATAAAGGAATTTTTCATTAATGTTCTGTAAAAAATATTTCAAAAAAAATTTTTTTCCCCTTAACTACTTTATTTTAACTTATAAATTCTAATCTGATTTTTTAAAGTTATTCATTTTGGATTAATGACTGAGTGTCAACATCTTAAAAGTATTCTGCCTGATTCATGTTTTTCATATATTATCTTTTTATATTTCATCTATTTAAATTTATAATTGTTTTTCTATATTTCGCATTTCCATTCTAATCTATTACATATGATTTCTAAATATTTACTTTAAAACCGAGTAAGAATTATTTAGTTTGCTCGTACTATTCATATTTTTTTCCACACAAAAACTTAGCATAATGGTTTTAAATTGACATGCTTATAAATTTGTTTCTTTTGCTTGGGTTACATCTTTTAAAATATTGATTTTTGGTTTCAGAACTGATATATAGTCTTTCATATACTGAACACATATTAAATCAATAACGTATCGAACGAATGAAATTGCAACATCAAAATTTTACTATTTGCATACATTACAAATGTATTTAGTATAATAATCATAACTACAGTCCAGCCGAAGAAATTTAAAAAGCATATTTAAACTTCTTATTCTCAGAAAGCCAAACCAATAGCTAATTTGTAATACCTTTGGTTTTCAGTTCATAAATTTTAGTGGTTCGAAACAAATTTTAAACCTTCTTATCTCGGTCAAGTTTGATATCATGTATAAAAATGTTGTTGCACAGTGACAAATATATCGAAACATTTCAATAGCTATGAAAAAATCAAAGAAATTTTATCTAAGAAATAAAATTTATCGTAAATTACTCATCAATTTAATCTCATATTTGTTACAGAGAAAGATTCCATCTCATTTTATGAAAGCTGGTTCAAAAAGAATCATGACTGTCAAGTATCGCCAAAAATGATGCCAAAATTGTAATCATTCCTGGAAATCAAAATGTGTAAATACAGAGAAAAGCTGTAAATAAATCTTGAATTCTAAGTTAAGCTTTGAATTCATTTGTGGTATAAAATAGCGAATTCATTTCAGCAAATGTATTGCGAAGAAAGTGTTTTATATCGCTCTTCTAGTCTTTGAATAACAGCAGCTGCGTCAACAACATCTTGTGATAAAAGGACAGGAGAATGCCGTGCAAGACAGCTTTTCTCCCTTTAATGGCCATTTGCAGGCAATTAAATGCCTATGAATGAATGTCATGCTATTATATTCCTTTTCGCAGAAGTTCAAAACATTTCAGCACAAGAAAAACATCTCACTTTTCCTTTCAAATGTTTTGTAAGAGTACGATAATTATAATGCTAACTTGTAAAAAATTAATGTATTCATTAACAATTGTTATCAAAAAGCAATATTTAAAAGTGATAAACTTGCTTTCCGTTCACGTACTTTAATTGCTTTTACGAATACATTTAATTGCTTTTAAAACTTCAAAATATTTTTCAAGATACCAGATGAAAAAGATGACTACATTTTTTAAATTATTTTATAAAATTTATATTAAACGTTGATTATTTTAATGTTTGATGTTTTTGTGTTTAGTTATTTTAATGTTTTGTTTTCTGAAACATTATAATGTGCCTTAAAACGACGTGTCTTTCTACCAAAGTTATTACAGTACGACCCCGCTATTACGCTCATAGATTTTACATTTTTCCGCCGTTTATGTAAACTTTTTCAGTCCTTTCAACTTTCCTATGTTCATATAATCTCGCTTTAACACTTTCGAAATAAAAATTTTTCCGCTGTTTACAATTTTTAAGCCTTTATGTAATCTCTCTTTTTCTGGTTTTTTATTAAGATATTTTTGCTTTCTCTCGCAACAAGATGTATTTCGTCAGCTACAAATTCTGATCTTGCTTGGAGTTCATTCATGGTGGAAACAGGTCTCTTTTCACTTGTTCATTCACTCTAGTACAGTTGTTGTTAAATATGCTTCTCGCTATAGAGTCTGGACAGAATTTTTTTATTTCCAATGGCCAAGGTTACAAAGACCACTCACCACAAAAGAAGTAAAGAACAAGAATAAATAAACATGGCAAGAAAAGTCTATGAACCTAATAAGTCTCTCGCACGCCAATATCGGTCACATTAAGAGATGTCCTTCAGCGCCGGCGAAGAAAGAAGGTGGACATATCCATCTCCGTTTGGAGGTCACAGAGCGGAGATTGGGCAATATTAATTCGGTGCAGATGTTTAAGGAGGCAGTCATGGCCAGTAGTCAGCCGAAACTCAGCAATTGCCCTACGTCTTGGTCACATCGGAAGATCTTTAAGTTTGTTCCAACAGATCTTACTGAAACTTCTCTCGGCATATTGATTTAAAATAATGTCGTTCACCTTTTTCTTTATTAAGCGCTTGCAGTGGTGAAAGGGGCAGCTTTCCGCGATGTCTGCAAGATAGAAGCTCCTTGCTTAGCAAGATGGTCTGCCAGTTCATTGCCAACTACACCGCAGTGTCCTGGGATCCACTGCAAAATAATTTCTTTAAAATACCCAGACAGACCTTGTAGGAGCTACTTGCTCTCAAGGATGTTGGAAGAGGCAAGAGTGGTGTCCGAGCAAAAATTTCCGCTTTGAGTCACAGAAAATAACAGCTCTAACAAAACTATTCAGATGACAGTGCAACTGCGACAAAGCTACTCAAATGGCAGCAACTTCGTCATCAAATGCGGGTGTGTATTTTCCAGTTGAGAAATAAAACGAGAAAAGATGGCAATGTACCCCTTCTTCTGCGTTTTCTCCATCCTGCAAAAGGCAACCGTCGGTACAGATATGCAACCAATCTGTACCACGATATAGGGTGCTTGTCGTCTCCAGAGCAAGCATTCTTAGAATCGAGGTGTCTTGCTGTATTTTAAAGACCGCCTGAGTGAGTTCTGTGTGAATGTGGAATACCTTTTCAATAGTTGGATCCAAAGGAAGGCATAGGGTCGAAATTAATTTCAAGTTGTTCCTTTAGTTCCAGAACACCCTGTACTAAGCCACGTTGGGTATCTGGACAAATATTATAGACCGCATACTCAAATCTCGAACGCGTTCCTATTGCTTCCCGATTGTGGACTATTATTATAGATTCCTCCATTTTAACGATGAACTTGCAACTGTACAAACAGTGTCGGTAGAAAGTTTGATCAGTTTCAGTTCAGGAAGAAAGTGACAGTGATAGTGATTCTGTTAATGATGATACAATGATGGAGATAGTAGTGTGCTTACTTGGGCAGAAACAGTTTCTGCAATAAATACTATAAAAAACTATATTTCTGCAGAAGATGATGATGTTTGAAGTTTTGACCATGTGTATGAATTTGTGAAAAGCAAGTTGAAAAAATTCATCAAAAGAAGGCAAAACAGCCATCCACATTTGACTTTTTTTTAAAAAAATAGTAGAATCTTATTATATTTTTATGTAATAAACATTGTTTTATATTTAAATATTTAATAAAAAAATTGTAAATTTTCAATATTTTATTACATGTACAGAAGGATTTCTCCGTTTACACTTTCCCGTGATTTACACCCTTTTTTTGTGGTCCCTTAAAAAGTGCAAAAAAGGGGGGTTCTATTCTAATAAAATAACAAAATTGTGACAACGAAAAAATATCTAATAAGGCTTCAAACAATCAAGTTTTACGATGTGTGTATTGATGTAGGCCTTTTGTAGAAAACAAATATATTTCCATTTTTCCCTTGTGTAAACTCCTTAACAATTTTGTATCTAACACGTCCCAAACTGCATAATTTCACTACGTTTTATACAACGCAAAACTATTGTTTCTCTACATTTTCCATATGACAGTATATAAGACACTCTTTGAGGTCCTGTTAATATGGATCTTGCAACAAAGAAGTCTTTTCTTTTTAATTTGATACAAAACACTTTCATTAAACAGTACAATAGAGCAAATAACATGAAACAATCTATAATCTAGTACTATTTATGAATTGCTTAATTTTAGATTTGTTTCTTTTTTACTGACTTGCACAGACTAAAAGTTAATCTTCCAACAGCAAAAAACTATAAAAATAAAGAAAATTTTAAGCATCAGGAAATGAATGATTAATCATTCACATGATTAAAATACCATTTCTTGTGAAGCTCACAAAAAATACCAAAATAATTTTATTTCTCAAACCTAATAAGAAATTCATGGTCTTAATCGGATGAATTCACAGTATTTTTTCAAAATTTATGAAAATGTTAAATTTATCCAAGATCAACAGAATTTGACACGACGAGCCAGTTAGCAAGCAGAATAAATAGAGATTTAACTTTCCTCCTTAACTTATAAAACTTCTGTATCTGAAACAAAACAACTGATATTTTTTGAAGTACCCCAACCTTCATTTTGTTTCTTCTCGAACTTAACTTCCCAGTTGTTACAAATGAAGCGATTTAATAGCAAAAATTTATGCAGATGACGCTGCTATTCTGTTAAAGTCTTGAAACCTAATCCAAAAACTCATTAACTCAAAATAATTCTCTTTCGAGTAGAAGAGTTTAGTTAAAACAAATGCTGTAAGACCCTAATTAATTGTATTCAGGATTAAAAATTAAAATAATTTCAGAGAATCTCATTTGCTGAATAAGAAAATTTCACAGCTAAATTCTGCAAAATATCTAGGAATGATTATTGACAATAGACTTATTTGAAAAGAGCAAATGCATTCAAAGCTCCATGGCCTTCTTAAAAAAATATATCACATATGTTTTAAGGAAAACATGAAATTAAGGTTACATCTTCAGAACCTTTTATTTATTTATTACTATATTTACAGATTTGTTTTACATTCATCCAGACCTACACTTTACATATTTAGATAAACTGTATGTAGTACCTGGCGACTGTTTGGCGACCAAAAGCGATTCTTGGAGCGATTCGCCTCTCTTTTCATATAGGTTGCCATACTTTTCAGTGAATGCGGCGGAGATAGGCGTTAGCTATGCTTTCTAGGATTGAAATGCTCCGAGTTGTTTTGCCTTTTTTAAATTTATGTTAATTTGATATTATGGTGTTCAGCAAAAAATTTTATTTAATTTTCTCGGCAATTCTACACACACCACATTGAACTAAATAAAAACATAATCAAGAAATATGCCAAAGTAAAGAAATAAAATTTCCAAGTATGCTAAATGTACATGAAGATTATATTTCATTATTTAATATGCTAAATGTAATCTTCATTTAATATGCTATATTTTAATATATTTAATGGATCTTTGTATTCACATAGATCGAAATTGATAGTTTCATTGAATAAAATAATAAATAAAATATTTTTTTATTATTTTTTCGTAAGTAAATATCTTGAATAATATGGTAGTTTTAAGTAGAATTTTTGAAATCACACATTTAAAGATAGCCATCAAATATCACCCACAATATAATTTTCTATCATCTTATTTAAGATTTCCATATCTAAGTCATTTAAATACAATTTTTAAAAGGACATATTTTATTTCTTATTTTGAAATTAGGATTTAATTTAATCAAGAATTTAAATATGTTTTTGTCAATCAGCCTCTTCTAAATTATATCGTTCTGAGCGGCATATGCATATTAAACATAGGATTTAATGTCGCATTGATATAGGAGCATCGTGTAAAGATTATGATGATGAGAGTACCATCGTAAGTAATAACTTTGCTATTAACCATGCTGCAAAATTATTAAGTGGTAATCTGGGACTAGCGGCTTCAATTAGAAGAAATTAGCAATTTAAATGTATTACAATAACTTACTCAATTCACCAAATTTTGAGGAAAAGGCAAATGCATGCCTATATCCTCCTCAATATGAAACGTTGTATACGACATTCGTATTTAAATAGTAACCAACCAATCTCTAAACAGTCAAGAAAATAACGACATAGTCTTCCACAGTGAGAACACATCAGATGAAAAAGTAAGTACCAGACACGCATTAGAATATAAATATCATAAACAATGAATTTAAAATAAAAATGTATTTATTTAAAAATCAATATAAATATATATAATAAAAAATGCGGATTAAACAGTCAAAGACAAATTTAAAAAATAATTAATTACTTATAATTATAAATACTTTGTCTCTAATGCAATATGGAAGACTGGGACTCGGTAATTTTCTTATGTGATAACTTCCATCAGCAAACTTGCATATTGTCATTTCGATCATTCAACGTAACATATTCATTCACAGAGAAATTCTTATATCTATGGTTGCTAGAATTTGTCACAATCAAACAGTCCAGTCCCGGTTTTCAGACAAAATCTCGGAGTCCCGCCAGCTCACTTCTCCCCCCCCCCCCCTCAGTAAAAAAATAAATTATAAATGACCAAAAAGTATATAAAATACTAAAGCTGAAGGCTTATTTAGAATAATTTGACATATATTTCTTTACTGTATGAAAAGTGA
The DNA here is from genome assembly GCA_026290005.1 of Latrodectus geometricus. Taxonomy (NCBI): domain Eukaryota; kingdom Metazoa; phylum Arthropoda; class Arachnida; order Araneae; family Theridiidae; genus Latrodectus; species Latrodectus geometricus. The sequence continues at coordinate 17,990 of JAPDSC010007814.1, read as the reverse complement.
AATCCATTGAAGAATGATGGTCTGCTAATAAGCAACATTGTCCTTGTATCGTCTTATCTTGTTAATCTTCGCCAAGCGCGAAATAGTGTTTGCTGAGGAGTATTTGCTATCAAATTAGGAACAGTGGAAACAAGAAGAACCTGCCAAAAAATATGATTATTTCTAGTGAAGAAAAATGGCTCAGTCTGTTTGGTCATTCCAAGGATAATCACATTGCGGGATCCCAATCTGAGATCTCTAAGATTATATACATATATATATATATATATATTTGTTTGGGGAAAAAGTTATCCATTATTTTTTCGGTAGACGTCTGTAGTGATCACTATCTCGTGAGGTATCTATCAAACAATTTCAAATTAATGTTCATTGGAAAGGTGACATTTGACACTAAAATTTTCTCTTGCGGTTTTCTGTTTGATTAATTCATTTATGAGTACAAGGTTTTAAAAATAGAAGACAACAAACAAAAAATTCGATACATTTTAGTTTTTCTTTTATAATGGCGAAAATGCTAACCAGGTGGCTAAAATTGTGAAAGGTGTTTATCGTCCTATATATGACTGTAACAACCAGTTACGAACAATTTTGGTTTCGTCGATTCCGTTTGGGTATTTGGATGCTAAAGATGCACCTCGCATGGATACAACATCGTCGAGAATGTCTAAAAATTATCAATCTTGACAGCATGTCAGCAGTCGTAGCTTCGCACAAGACATAAAAATCTGTATGAAAACTGTTTTAACCCTTTTTACAAAGCAAATCCGAAAGAAGTTACATAAAGTTCACGTAAAAATAATGGATTTCTTTTTCCCCAAACTAATATATATATATATATATATATATATATATATATATATTAAGTAAGATACATTTAATAGATAGAGATAAAACAAAGAAGGAACTATACAATTTAATATCAATAAGACAAAATCAGGAAAAAATCAAGAAAAACAATGTAATATAATATAATTAAGGAAAGAGCATAGGGACCACGTCTTCCCTTTTCTGACAAATACGACACCCTTTTCTGACAAATACGAAAGACAAAGGTCTAAAAATATTCGTGTTATTTCCACGAAGGGTGTCTCTGTGAGAAGAAAATACAACTATATCAAAATTGCAATAAATGGAATCAAAGCAATACATTGAAAAATAAGCAAAACAATACTTAAGCAAAGCAATACAATGAGAAAAATATATCAAATACAAAAGAATATATCAAATACAGAAGAATATATATCAAATATAGAAGAATATGGTTACCAAAAGTAATAAGAAAAATTTCTTTACAAGTTAAATTAAGAAGTTAAAGTAGTTTAAAATTTTTAATGTAGATTAAATATTAAAGTATAATTAAAGTTAAAGTAGGTGTTTTCGGGGATCTTATAAGAACTTCAATGCTTCGGTGGCCCTTCTGTAGTTATGAAAACTACGCATTATTTCAATCTTATAAGCGATTCCCTACTTCCTACATACCTTAAAATAAAATTAATAGGAAAATCATTATTTTTATGTTGATTAATTAAGCGATTAACGTGTTTGTTTTTATAAATTTTAGATTACTGCAAATAAGGTATACGCGTTTTAATTCATTAAGTACTACATTTCTGTAAATTTTCAAAGAGATGTTTGATTTCCAATAAATTAGTTTAATAACTCTAAAATTAAATTGATTAGTTTTATCGTAAATACCAATAAAGGTAGTTGAATTTTCAATGTTTATAAATAAATCTAAGAATTCACTATTATTGTAAGAAGTGTTGGTTTTAATTTGGGAAAGTTCTTTAAGATAAATTGATTTAGAAATATCACTGAAATATGAATTACTGAAAATAATAAAGTCATCAATGTATCTAAAAGCAAAAGGTTATTGTATAATAAAACTTTATATAAAATAATAAGGGCCACCCAAGCATTGAATTTCTTATAAGAATCCCGAAAACACCTAATTATACTTAATTAAACTTTCACTTTAATAGTACTTTAATATTTAATCTACATTAAACATTTTAAACTATTTTAACTTCTTAATTTAACTTGTAAAGAAATTTTTATTATTACTTTTGGCAACCTTATTCTTCTATATTTAATTTAAGAGCCGGAATAAAGACAATTTATTCCGTCTCTTACGCTTTTTGCAGGGTTCTACTTTTGGGTTCAAAATTTAAGTTAGAGTATAAACTTTGGCGAGCATGTGTTAAATTATCAAAATAACGAGCTTAAAGTTGTTGTCTAGCTCTCCAAAGTCTACAGCGCCCCCTATAAATGTTTTAAGAGATACGCTTATCAAATTGGTACTGAAGAAAGTCTAAATAAACAGAATCATTTCGCCGCAAAAAGCAAGAAAATCTAACAATTTCCCTAGTTTTTATGACGTTTCGACTTTCGGCACCCAAATTTTCAAAAGCGCCTGGCGCCTTACTATCGCGTCAGGGACCCTACATTCCCTATTCAAAAATGTTCGTCTAGGTGTGCTCTATCGATCCTCAAAGTTTGTCACCGACGAGCTGAACCACCCTGTATATTCTTTTGTATTTGATATAGTTTTCTCATTGTATTGCTTTGCTTATTTTTCACAATGTATTACTTTGATTCCATTTATTTCAATTTTGATATAGTTGTATTTTCTTCTCACAGAGACACCCTTCATGGAAATAACACGAATATTTTTAGACATTTGTCTTTCGTCTTTGTCAGAAAAGGGTGTCTGTTTTGCATAGCTGACCATCTCTCTCCTGATGATGACGTGGTCCCTATGCTCTTTCCTTAATTATATTATATTACATTGTTTTTCTTGATTTTTTTTCCTGATTTTGTCTTATTGAATAGTTTCTACTTTGTTTTTATCTTTATCTATGAAATGTATCTTACTTTATATATATATATATATATATATATATATATTACTTTCATAATATTTTATGATTTTAAATTAGATTTAATTATAAAAAAATAACAAACTTTTCATAATTTATAGCAAATTATGAGAAACCTAGTCTTATTTGCTAACATCAAATATCCTTTTTAATTAAATTCTTCACGTAATATAACATATTAAGAAACAAATAAACTGAATGTTATAAGAAGAAACTTACATTTTCTTACAGTAAAACTAAATGAATTTTTCATTAAATTTTCATGTGATATTTAAGTGGTGAACAAAATATATTATAGAGTTTCTTACTTTAATAAAGTCAACTAGGCTTTTTGTGAAGTTCTTCATTTGTCTTGTATTAAATAAAAGAAAAAATTTAAATCGTGTAAGCAATGATTTATTTCATTAAAATCTTTCTTGTTAAATTATTCCATTTGATGCATATTGAGTTAGAGACAAGATTTTGGGCATGGTACAGACAATCCATAAGTTTTATTTTACTAAACTCAAATAACTCTTTTATTAAATTCTTCGTATTAATTAAAAAATAGTATTTATAACGTTATCGGACGAATCTGAAATTTTATTTTACGAAAAGCTTTTTTATTAAATTATTCCATATGGCTTATATTAAAAAAAAAGAAAAGAAAAGCAATCAATTATAAGCCATTAATAGATAAATTTGGTAAACCAAACAGCCTTTTTTTTAAATTCTCCACGTGGCACATATTGAATGTGTAATAACATATAATTAGGAGACAAACGCGTTTTTAACTTCACGAATTGTTTCCTTTAATATTTCATTGTAGGGCTTGTAGTGAATACTTGTTGTATTTGGCAACCACCAAAGGAGAGATATGACTATTTGTAGTGGTTTGGAATTCTATTTAAATTGTAAGTCAAAATCAAATTTGTTCCTTTCAAAAAAGGGACTATAATTGCATAAGCAAACTAGATATTTCATTAAATGAACAAATAAAATATAGTATATAATTTTCTTTTATTTTTGTTTTATTTGGGCGAAGTTATAATTCCTTTGATTAAGCAGCGAAACCTGTTGCAAATAGTCAATCTAACTTAAACCGTTGAACCATATTTCATTAAATCTAGGAATAATTTCAAGATTTACAAGTTTTTGGAACTGTTTGGTTCTGTTAACAACAACTTCATTTAACATTTATTTAAAAACATTTAGGTACACACTTATACAAACTAATTATATTAGGTTGGGGAAAAAGAAATCAATTATTTTTACGTGAACTTTATGTAACTTCTTTTGGATTCACTTTGTAAAAAGGTTTAAAACAGCTTTCATGTAGATTTTTAGGTCTTGCGCGTTACGACTGCTGACATACGGTTAATTTCGATCATTTTTGATATTTTATAGACATTTTCGACGATGCTGTATCCACATGCGAGGTGCATCTTTAACATCAAAAATACCCGAATGGAATCGACGAAACAAAAATTGTACGTAACTGGTTGTTACAGTCTTATATTGGACACCTTTCGCAATTTTAGCCAACCGGCTATCTTTTTCGCCGTTACAAAAGAAAAACGAAAATGTATCGATTTTTCTGTTTGTTGTCTTCCATTTTTAAAACCTTGTACTCGTAACTGAATTAATCAAACAAAAAACCGCAAGAGGATATTTTAGTGTCAAATGTCACCTTTCCAACGAGCATAAATCTGAAATTGTTTGATAGATACCTCACGAGATATCGATCACTACAGACGTCTACCGAAAAAATAATGGATTACTTTTTTCCCAACCTAATATAAACACAGTTATACAAATCTAACAACTTCTGAAAGTACAGAAAATGAAATGTGTGAACTAAACTTATTTCTATAGCATTCACGTTGCAAAGTTCTTTAACAATAAATTATTCCCCTTTTAAACTTAAAATTATAATTTTAATAGTACAAATCATAGATAATTGAAAAAGTTTAATATTTCACATTTTTAACTCTCTATAATAAAATAACTCAAAATCATTTTGTTTTACAATATGATATTCAGAAATCCCTATGATGTTTATTCACATTTAACAAATTTCAAATCATTTTCTTGTTCCAAAGAGCATAAATTAAATCCTCATTAAGGAACCATAAAGCGTACTTTCAAATAAAATACATAAATAGGACATATTTTTAAATTTCGAATTCTTACCTTTAAAATTCGAATATTTATTCTCCTGCGTAATAAACATCCCGTCTGGTAGACACATAATGACTATTTCAAAATATTCACCTTTAAAGCTTGTGATATATCCAATAATGTATGTGGGCAGGCATTGTTAAATTTCATGAAACATAGATACAAACACAATCGTCTTTCAATTCTTCGCGAGAATACCTCAATAGATAAAATGTCAAAGATTTATTTCTCTAAAATAATTGCAATTTATATCATTTTAACAACTGTTTTATTTCAAATGGTAAGTTTTAACAAATTTTTTTATATTACAATTATTTATATTTTTGGTTATAAAGTTAAATATTTTTTTAAAATCTTTTACATTATAATAATTTTAGTTTCAATTGTTACAGTATTACTTATTATTTTAAGACATTATTTAAGAATTATGGTGATTAATCCGGTTACTTTCAGACATTACACCTGTTTACCATTAAAAATTATGATATTTTTGTGAAAAATTAATTTTTTTCACATTTATTGAAATCAAACATCTAACCCTTTCAATACTACAGGTATATATAAATCCCAAATTAAAAATTATTGGTGCGAAAAGTATTCGCTTTTAAACTACTGCAGGGATATATATGTCCAAAAGCATATTTTTTCAAATACCATATTTTCTAAAAATCTGAAATTATGTAAACATATTCTTTTACTTATTTACAGTACATTTAATTCAATTATACAGAAATATCTTTACTGGCAAAAATTGTATTGAAAGGGTTAAGCAAAAAAATGTAGTTTATTTTATTATAAATTGCTATGAATGAATTCTATACTAAAGTGGAATATGCATGACTGATACATGTTTGCATGGAAAAGTTTGCAATATTTTGCAATTACTTCAATTAAAAACTTTAATTTTCACGTTGTCTTCTGCTAAATTAACTAGGACATATCATACGAACAATAAACTAAATTATTTAAAGTAATTGAAAAGATTAAATAATATAAATAAAACTGTATATGTATTTATAATTTAGGCAATTTTTTCTATTTATGATTTTGTATATATAGATATATATATATATATATATATATATATATATATATATATATATATATATATATATATATAGTCATAAATAGAAATATTAAAAAAATTACTAGTTTGAATAATTGAAAAATCAAATTACAAAAGTAAGAATAGCAAATTACCCAAAGAATTCTGAGCAAATTATTCAATTCCAATTCGGCATATTCCACAAATTAAAAAAATATAAATTAAAAAACTAAAAATTTATATCATACAATAACAATACTAATTTCCAATATACAAAAGAAAGTGGAAAGGCAACATCATGATAAAATAAAATTAAAATTTAATTATAAAATAAAGACCAATTTGCTTTCTATGTTGTAAATTAAATTTGACTTCCATTTTATAATTAAATTATATATATATATATATATATATATATATATATATATATATATATGTGTGTGTGTGTGTGTGTGTGTGTGCGTGTGTGTGTGTGTGTGAGAGAGAGAGAGAGAGAGAGAGAATTATCCCTCGAGTTTATAATTTATCCTGGTTAAAATTGTGTATTAGGCTTAAAAAATTGAAGTATTTTACTTTATATATCTCCGTTACAAGAAATATAATATAAGCTATTAAAGATATTGTTGTACTTTTGATATAGCGTAAAAGTAAGCGATTATTTTGGTTTTAATAATTAAATATGAGCTTTTTCAAATTTTTATTTCTTTTATAAAGCAAACTTTAAATACAATTTTAGAGTTTCATTTCCATATTGTTTATCACATGCTTTTAATTAATATATCAACAGTAACGTTATATAAACGTTCTCAAATACGTCACGAACTGTCAGTATATTTTCGATTATCAATTGCACATTTTTCATTCAAAAATATAAACTGATCAAACGGAAAAAGAGTTGATTTGAAATTAATTTGAATTCCACAATACAGTTACAGAAATACGGTGTCTTCAGTATTACAGAAATTAAATTTTTGAATGTTTCCTAAGTACTTGATGTCACAAACGTTTCCTATTATTTTAAATCAGCATTAAAAATAGATTAATTACATTTAAAATTATTTAGATTACTACCTTTCAATGTTTAGATTAGCTAATAAATTCAAATTGAATCGGAAAAGTATAGTTTTATGACGGATTGTTTTACAATCAATAACGTTAAAATGCAATAAATGGATTTATAAGTTTAAAACGTGTGTTTATAAAATTTCTTATGTACGTATGTTATTAACAAATCACATCAGATGGGAAAATGTCAGTATAATGTCATGACATAAAATTAGGTTGCATTTCCTATATGTTATAGTTAAATGTATTGAATTCAATTGAAATATGCAGTTTAGTATATTTTTATTACGTTTTTCATCATTAAATTAGGAAAAGTTTATTTAAGGGAAACCTAAATAAATATATTGATAGTTTCTAAAAATTTATTAAATGACTAATATTTTGTAAAAAATATAAACAAGTTATAAAATCAAATTTTGCTCATCAATATATTAGCTTTTTATAAACGATATCAATGATGTAAACAAGTTCAAAGAAAAGTAATGCAGTCCTACTTTTAAGGTCTTGTAATTTCATTGATTTTAATTTAATCAAAGTAATTTCATTAAGAATAAATATATTCTTAATCCAAGGAAAATCCATTTAATATCACGTTATTTTAAATTGGATTTTGTATACTGCTTGAAAATAAATATTCGATTGTATTTTGGAACGAGAGCGAAATACCAAAAAGTCATTTGAGATCTTTTTGGACACACCACTTAAATGCACACTAATATTTTTTAAGACAACAAATAACATTTACCATAATTAATAATAAATTTTTGTATGCACATATATGCTTCTTAGTTCCTTTGTTGATTCACTTTAAAACACTATTTTCCCAATTAATTTATAATTTACCTTTGTGTGCAAAAAAAAATTACTGTTAAACATCAAACAAACCCAATAAGTTCAGTAAATTTGTAACATTACTTTTCCAGTTAAGGCTGTATTTATGATGAATTAATGTAAACACATAGAAATACTTTATACTTTTATAGATAAGCTGTATAGTTTCATAAACATATATTATAAAAATGGAAACAGAAAACATTTTAACTTTTTACTAACCTGACGTAAAACCCCTTAAGAACTTTGATTTGAATGGGAAAGAATTATATAAATGCTGAATTTTGTTAAGAACAATGTTGTACCATTCTACATAGACATTGTGAAAGTTCTGAGAACGTTCCAGTTGGAGAATATAGGTTTCGAGTTGAAAGCTCTAAATAAAGACTATAATTTGAAGACTACACCAAGTGTTTTATGGAAAAAGCTTCTCATGAACACATTCTTGCTTGTCTGGACCTCTCCAGACCGGACCTTACTGACAATCTACTTTTAGTTTTGGACTTCTTCAGAGTGCACAGCTTCATGGAGTTGATTTAGCTCCGTTAATCTTGGGAATGTGCAACAACAACAAAATAGACCATGAAAACTCCCGTACATAGTGATCGGTGACTGAGGGTTCTGATAGATTATTTCACTTCAGCCTTATGTTTCTCAAACTATGATTGTATGGGTCCTGCAGCACAAATAGGCTTATTATCATCCTGAAAATACTTTCTCCTGCAGAAACCATTTTATGAACAAAAGTTTACTTTATAAAGTAGACCTCACGAGCAAAAACTTATCTATACTCCCGACTATTCATTGCTTTAAAAATCATTATATTATATGCATAGACACACACACATATATATGCAAGTTTACATTTATTTTATTTATCTGTTTGTGGGTAGCAGCTATATGGCTAGTTCTCTGGCTTATGATCATCCTGAAAATACTAGCTGATTCTTTGATTAAACAGCTTGTAAGTTCGATTTCTGCATTGTATGGGTGTACGTGTTTTGACGCCTCAGGTGAATAGCCTATTCGCTAGCTGTATATGAAAGGACCTCTTAGTCGGGCCGGGAAAACAAAACCGTGCCAGAAGCCGCTTTCTAGTCCAAACAACGATCACAAAAGTCAGTGATTTGCTTGGCCGAGGCTCCTCCAAAAAGGACAATCGGTTCTCAACCCGAAAAAAGTAGATGTACGCATCAACATAACACGGATCTACATTCTTCTGCCTTATTTCTGTGTTAAAGAAATCACAATAAAAAGCCCGGATGCGTAGGCCCCCGAAGAGGGCGTCACCATAACATCTGCGGGCCTGCCCCTCTAGGGGGAATCTGTGGGAAAAACATAGATATTTGTTCGGAATTCACTTAAATTTTTTGGTCCTTGTTGAGTGATTTCTTGTGTGCAAAAAGACGACAATAAAGGACACGCTTCTCTGATTTTATGGAAACCCTGATATGAAGAAATACTACCAAAACTCAATCAAACTTTTAAAAAATATCAGATATTTTCTGAGAGTAGCACTCAGATTGATATTTTATTACAATTATATTTTTTTTTTATTTTAAAATGAGAGTAATATAAGTAACTATGTTTTTCTAAATAGAATAATATAATTATTACTGTGAGCTATGTGAACTTGACAACTATTGCTAAATACCGTAATTCCAAAAAATATCTTTACTAATCTTATTTTTAAAATTTAAAAAAAAAACAAAAAAATTAATACATTTAATTGTTGAAAAAAACTTAAAATTTTTCAAATTTTTTTTTTTAAAAAAATAGAACATTAAAAAATGTATTAATTAGTTTAATTTATTTCAGTAAAACAATTTTTAAATTATAGAAACAATAATTTCTGTCATTTAACCAAAAATTGCTTAGCAAATTTTAAAACAATTTTTAAATATTAAAAAAATAAAACACTTACAAGGATACATTTTAATTTTAAAAAATAAGTTAATCGATTTATTGTAATTTAATATATATATAATGTAAGTTATTTCTTCAGAAAAATAATTTATTTGGTTAATTTGTCATTTTACGATTACTTTTTATTTATAAGGGCTACTTTGATTTGAATCTGTGGTTTAAAGACCTAATTAAAAAGTTCGATTGCTAATTTTAATATTTGTGCAAAAATTATGTTTTCATTGTGTCTTCATTTTTAAGTATCAATAATTAATTCTTCAAATCATTAATAATTAAAAAATTATAGCTTTTAATCAGTGTTACATTCGAAACAAAATATTAAGGCTACCTAATATGACATAAAACGTGTTTATATATATTAAAAGACTTTCCGTACTAAAACAGCAATGGTAACAGGAATGCAGTTGGAAAATACTGAATGACACCTATAATGCAGAGCTTTTTTCATTATGATACCAATTGTCGATGTGATTTCTAAAGACCGTTGTCGATGCACTACATATTTCTTACTCTTTTCAAATTACCATTGATCATGTTTGACGAGTATCAAACTTACTTTGCATCATATGAAACTTTTAACACCACAATACCATCTGCCGATGTGTGCTTAAAATGGAATTCCAGGTGAGTTGAAACTTATCACATGACAAATCATGTACGTTTTCTGTATGAAGATGGTTAACCAAACTAGTTTCTTGATTCTGTGCGAATGATATTAAACAAGTTCTGTACCTTTTAAATCTTTTCTCACCATGATACCATCTGTCGACATGCATGTAAAATGGAACTCTAGCTGTGTTGAAATTTTCATCATATGTCAATTCATATGCGTTATCTCTATTAAGATGTTTGGTAAAACAAAGTTCAGTTGAAATGCTAGGTATAACTGTTTCTTGATTATTTACTCGTGATATTGAACAACTTTTCATCATGAAAAGTTTTTCACATTATAATGCCAATTACCAATGTAAATATGGAATATAATTCTAGTTGCGATGGAAGTCCATCGCTTGACAGTTTGCTTTACGAAGATATTTAGTAAAATATTGAAAACATAGTTGTCTCATATATTTTACAGTAGTCATTGATTCTTTTCTGAAAATCCTGTGGTAACTTCATACGTTATGGATTCTCTCATTAACTTATCAACGTCTATGTTGAGCAGAATCCTAGCTTAGCATAGAGTTGATAAGTTATAGAGAGTAAATGTTTCCTAACCCTTGTAAAAATGTTTTCGACAGAAGTAAGGTTGTGTCTTTTCTAATATTTCATTCAATGAAATAACCATTTTATGGTCACGGTTTTGTAAAAGTGGGTTAACATTGACCAATGTCTTCAAATTAGAGAGGATTTTAACCAATTACAAAAAACTAAGTGGAATACAAACACTGTTAAAAATTGCCCAGAATGCTAAACAATTAGCTCTGAGCTAATACATTGGCAAATAACTTGGATATACTTCCTTTTCATATAGTTTGTAATAAAAAGATAAAATATACCAGCGGATTTGAATAATGGAAAGGATAATAGGGTTGGGCTACTACAAAATCATGAAACTTAGCCCCATCACAACAATAACTATGATCACAATTTTTATGACTACTAATTATGTTGAGTTAATCCGATTATAATACTTAATGAGTTTGGTATATAATTGTTGATTTATATTTTCACATTAAAAAGTATCACATGCATTTGTATTATTATTTGTTTTAAATTAAATTAATATAAATATATATATACATATATATATATATATATATATATATATATTACATTATAATTTATTTAGAGACATAATGATTTATTGTCCTGAAACATTTATCAATTTAACGTACATTATAAAATTATTTCCAAATCACTATTAAAGATGTTGAATAAGAAATAAAATGTTAATTATTTCAGTGTAATTTCAATAATATTTTTTATAAGTTTTCAATTTACCTTGAAAATAACTAGTAAAAAAATGTAGGATTTCTTTTGTTACTTTTTTCAGGAGTCACTTGTGTCCAGAGTTTTTTTATTGTCATCTGAACTGCAAGAATATATGCATTTAAACAGTGCAAAATAAAAATATTTTCAAATACCAATATAAATTATGCTATATAATGGAAGTTAATGTATTTTATATTAGATTGGGGAAAAAGAAATCCCTTATTTTTACGTGAGCTTTTTGTAAATTCTTTTGGATTCACTTTGTAAAAAGGTTTAAAACAGCTTTCATGTAGATTTTTAGGTCTTGCGCGTAACGACTGCTGACATGCGGTTAACTTCGATCATTTTTGATATTTTATAGACATTTTCGACGATGCTGTATCCACATGCGAGGTGCATCTCTAACATCAAAAATACCCGAACGGAATCGACGAAACAAAAATTGTACGTAACTGGTTGTTACAGTCTTATATAGGACGATAAACACCTTTCACAATTTTAGCCACCCGGCTATCTTTTTCACCGTTACAAGAGAAAAACGAAAATGTATCGAATTTTCTGTTTGTTGTCTTCCGTTTTTAAAACTTTGTACTCGTAACTGAATTAATCAAACAAAAAACCGCAAGAGTATATTTTAGTGTTAAATGTCACCTTTCCAACGAGCATAAATCTGAAATTGTTTGATAGATACCTCACGAGATATCGATCACTACAGACGTCTACCGAAAAAATAATGGATTACTTTTTCCCCAAACTAATACTAAAGAGTTGTGTGTTTCCAGTCTACAGTTTAAATAAGAATGTCAGTTTTCTCGTGTATATATATATATATATATATATATATATATATATATATATATATATATATATATATATATATATATATATATTCTCAAAAGTTATGCTAGTTTTTATATTCAAGCTTTGTTTGTAATTGAATTGTAATTGAGTTGTAACTGTAAGATATAATAAAGATGTAACAAAATGGATATCATATTTAAAATCTATTTCGGAATTTAAAGATCATCCTAATTTCGAAAAATGCAAATACATTAATTTTCTGATATATTTTAAACATTTTGATTTACATAAATATCTAATTTACTAATCTATTACTAATGCATTTTTATAATATATTAGATTGAATGTAGTCGCAGAAAATGCTCTTCAACGAGTGACTGTGAATCTGGTGAATGTTGTGTGTATAGAGACAATCAATTATACTGCACATCCCTACCAAAACATGGTAATTTTTCTTTTTTAAATTCATAAATTTTTTAAGAAAATGCTTCTTATTAATGTTGATTCATATAATATGAAAACTTATTTTTACGTTCATGTTTTATTTCTTTTAAATCGATACATATATAAATGTTCATCTTCATAAATATTTTAAATATTTAATTATATTTACAGTGAGCTTAAATGTGTTTGCAATTTTTAGATAAAATATATTTGCAATACAGGTATTTCAATGTTATAACCAAATAATATTTTTCATTTGTCATCGATAAACTGATCAAATCTAAAATGACGATGAAATTAAAATCGTAGAATATATAGTTGTTCAAGATTTAAGGTTTAGAATTTTGCTTGCTCGTAGAAACATTAATTCAATTTTCTGTAAAAACCAACTTTTGAAGTATGCCTTTTGCAATTCAAAAAACCAAAGGCATGATCTTTTTAGAAATTTGATACAAAGAATTCTGATTTAAAGATTAGCATTGATGAAATCTTTTACTTAATTAAGTGAGTTTAATAAAACAAAATATTAATAAACATAATATGAAATTTTGTTAAAAAAAATAAATAAAATAAACATAATTGTTTGAGCTCCATTGCAAAATAAAATTACAGCACAAATACGTAAATATTAGTTTGGGGAAAAAGTAATCCATTATTTTTTCGGTAGACGTCTGTAGTAATCGATAGATATCTCGTGAGGCATCTATCAAACAATTTCAGATTTATGCTCGTTGGAAAGGTGACATTTGACACTAAAATATCCTCTTGCGTTTTTTTGTTTGATTTATTCAGTTACGAGTACAAGGTTTTAAAAATGGAAGACAACAAACAGAAAATTCGATACATTTTTGTTTTTCTCTTGTAACGGCGAAAAAGATAGCCGGGTGGCTAAAATTGCGAAAGATGTTTATCGTCCTATGTAAGACCGTAACAACCAGTTACGTACAATTTTTGTTTCGTCGATTCCGTTTGGTTATTTTTGATGTTAGAGATGCACCTCGCATGTGGATACAGCATCGTCGAAAATGTCTATAAAATATCAAAAATGATCGAAGTTAACCGCATGTCAGCAGTCGCAACGCGCAAGACCTAAAAATCTACATGAAAGCTGTTTTAAATCTTTTTACAAAGTGAATCCAAAAGAAGTTACAAAAAGTTCACGTAAAACTAGTGGATTTCTTTTTCCCCAACCTAATATATTTTTATAGCTATATTTATTACTAGAGAAATGTCACTATGCTTTTCCTATTATAAGGTAGTTTTAGTTTTTCTCCCAGCAAATCCAAATGCATTTAATTTTAATATAATAATTCATAACTGTATCATTTGTTTATTGTCATCTTTATAGCCATTTAGTTTATTAAACAATTCATTGCATATACTAATATCTAGTTCTTTCAAAACTAGGAAACATTTGCAATGAAGACCCATTGAAATCAAACTATATTTACAACAGTTACTGCCCTTGCTCTCAAAATACTGCTTGTAGGAGTCGAAAAGGAAGGGTAGGTTAAAATTCTATATATTTTCTGTTAACAGAATAAAATGCAAATAATTTTTCACCTCTACTCGAAATTATTTTATCATTATATTATAAAATTTGTTGATTAAATTTCCAGTTATAGAAATTGTGCCCGATAGAGAATAATAATGAAGGAAGGGAAACGTTAGTGACTCTTCATTATTCGCCAATATTATAATAACGATAATATGATTAAATCAAAAATTTAACTCTAGAAAAAATAATAAATTGTAATGTCTAGGAAAATAAATGAATGTGAAAAATAAGTAATCGCATGGTTTTTATTTGAAAGTTGTTTAATGTTGAAAGCTTAGTTGAAATTTTTTATTATGAAAGTTATATAAACCGAATTTAATTATCAGAGTTTCATATTTTTAATTGAAATTAAATAATTCTTTATTTATATTATTTTATTTACAGTAGTTCAAAAATGAATAAGTAAAAATTACTTTTATTTTAAGTTATTTAAAAGATTTTATAGATTATTTCTTCTTCAGACTATTGTCTACTTTTCTAAGTAAGCATCGAATGTGTTTTTATTTTTGGAAGTAAATACTGGGAAGTACAGTGATTTAGTGTATTTCACATTTTATACAATCTCATTTTATAAGCACGAAGACTTATTAAACTAAAATGTGCAATTTAAAGTAAATTACGAATCTGTATATACATCTGTGTAAGAAGCAGCAATCGATTCCACGAACTACTGAGCTAAAGGCCTGTCAATGAAAACAATAGATAATATAATTGTTATACCTTCACATGTAATTGTTTTCTAAGTATTATTATCATTCATATCTTTTTTGAAATCAGTTTTAATATTAGGTTATGATTTTATTTTAATGTTTTTTTCGGATTGAAATCTGAAGCATCTGCATTATGAAATTTAAAAATTCGTTAAAGCTGTGATCTAAAGCTCTCGGACTTTAAGTCGAAAACTACCTTAAAAAGTATTGGTTTATAAACAAACACACGCACACAAAAAAAGTTTTTCAAAATTTATGATGCAATGTTGAAAATCTCAAATCATCTTAAGGTACAATTTATGTAACATGATTTCATTTTATTCCTGCTTTATAGTTTAGATGTAATGGTCTTCCACACATGAAATACTCAAAATGAACTGAAATGCTTTAATCTAAGCATACTAGACGCAACGTGAAATAGGGCATTCATTAAGAGATTATTATTATATGACGAATGCTCCGTTTCATAATAACGATATAAAAACAAATAATATTCATATTTGACAACAGAATTAAAATTATTTCGCCCTCTTACCATGTTAAAAATTATTTGAAACCATAACTCTTATTTATAATGTTTCGCAATGTGTGAATGATGGAATTTATTATTTTTACACATGGAAAATATAGATACCTGCTTGTTCAGTTTTCACATAATTTCAACCTCTAAAAGAACACATCAAATATTTTTATATAATTTAGTTTCTGCATGCCAAGATTATAAAATATTTTGGAACCATTGATTGATATTCTTCTCAAGCATATTTTTGCCAACATTAAATATAGGACACTTATATCAGAATTTGTCATAAAAATCTCGTATCCATCAATGAAAGTATGATGTACGATCAAAAGTTAGCCAAATATTTTAAGACACTTCTACAAAATTACCGGCGTCTCTCTATAAGCAAAATATGCTTTCCATACATTATATTTATCTGTAAAAACCTAATTTTTCTCTAAAAAAAAATTTCAGCCTTGCCTAGTTGCCAGGTACATGGGTCCGCAGGGCCCTTACCCTTTATAGGATATTTGAAAGAATTTGTGAACTATAACTAACTGGCATATTATAAGTTGAAATTTATAAGGGGCGTGGTTAACTAAATTTACTGACTTAACCACGCCCCTTACTTATTTACCGGATAGTTAAATCTAGGAAATGTATAATTTATTATCTATGTAAATCTTTAAAAAAAACTATTAAATGTAATTATTAATTATGTAAAAATTAGGTTTTTATTTGCACTAAAGATAATAAACTTACTTATTAGGGGCTTGAAAGTATGTGGTAGCTTAAATAGCCTATCCATTTTAGACTCTATTGATTAAAGGTCTACGAGAAGCTCTCGAATAGGAATATCGTTAAAAATATCTTTTATCTCTGACATAGGTAACAGTAAATCTTGGAATTCACTTCCAGAAGGCGGAATATCTGGAGAGGCGTTTAAATCACAAGAAGGGGTTGGGGAGGTCTGGTAACTTGTATGTATGACACTAAGAGTTGAATGAAGTGTGCAGGGATTTTCTATTTAACATGAACAAGATAAATTTGTGTTGAACACCTTTAACTGTAAACCCAAAATTTATGACTGCATATGTTTTAGAATCTATTTGTTTCAAATTATATAAAAATTAATATTTATGACATAGTTTGATATAAATTTATGATATCTGTCAAAAAAATTCAACACGATGCCTTCTTGAAGAAATTTAATGAAGCATATAGTGTGATGGTGCTTATTCCACTAATATATTATAATTTCTCTTTCAGAATATATGTATGAGGAATTAAAAATTTTGAAGAGTATTTGTTGAAAACATATGAATAATGAAGCACTACATTTATTTAAATATTTGTTAACTGTTTGCATATATAAATGTCATTTTAATTATATATATTTTTAGTTACTTTCCATTTCTCAAGTACTGTAAGCATAAAATAAATAAAATATTGAAAAGAATCATTTCTTTTTATTTTACATACATTTCGTATGATAAAGTTGGTATTATTCAACATTAGCTTAACTGATCTCGAAATATTAAACCCACACGCGAGAACATTTTACAAAAATAACAATTTTATTTTTAAGAACTATATTTTACTTAACATCTTTGATTTTTTTTAAAAAAAAAATCTTTTAATATCAAACGGAAACTATGATGTATTTTCAGGCGTTAATGGCACGTCTTGAAAATAAAATTCTCTTAGCATTTAAAATTAAGTAATAAAAATAGAAGTAGAAAAATCGAATCTGATAATATAAGATGTGAACGAGGTATCTGGTAATGTTTTTAGCATTTAACTCTTTTTAAAAAAATTTAGGAGCGGACCTAATTAAAATAAAATGCTAGGAAAACTAAATCATTTCATATACTTCACATTTTTAAATAAGAGTATACTTGTTTTAAAAGGTAAGCAATAAATCGTAAAATCACAATAAATGAGCTCAAAATTTTGAAATTTCTATGCTACAAATATAAGCAACTTGCTTCGACTTCATGTGTAGCAGAATAGCACTGCAGTCGCTTTACATAAATACGATCGAGCTTTAAGCGATCGTTATGGGAAGAACAACGAATAATTTAGGCAATTTCAATATATAAAGTGTTAAATGGAGTACGAGATGACATTTGTC
>JAPDSC010007813.1:3710-33400 GCA_026290005.1 Latrodectus geometricus | reverse complement strand
ATATATATATATATATATATATATATATATATATATATATATATATACACAGACTGTCATTTTGTATAATAAATGTGCATATTGTTCAATTATCAAATAAATTTTAGGACTATCATTAAATTTCAGTCAAACTGACAGAATAAACATAATACAGCATTCTCATAGTGAATATTAATTACCTCCTACAGCATAGCTAAAAGTTTTGTATGAAATTGACCAGTACAAATGTATTATTTTTATGTTGAAGTATTGATTCTGTATCCCAAACCAAAATGCTTACCATTCTCTGACTTTAACAAAAAAGTTTCAATAAGTCATACACTATACTTTTCACACCTAAATACTGACTGTCATCTTGCTAAATGCAAACAATTTCTTTTTTATCCTAAAACTTAAAATGAAAATAAATGATAGTGTTTTGATGCTTTCAACTACTTTTAAAATAATATAAAAGTGTTCATGTTCCATAAGCAATTTTAAATGAGCGAATTGAATCAATATAAGATTTTTCAAATAAATGTATTATTATGAAAAGAAAAAAAAAGGCACTTTCTTTTAAATACCAAGACATTTGTAACACTATAAATAGTATCTAAAAAACCTTTGTAATTTGTCCACAAAATATGGTGCATAAAATATAAAATACCTAATGAGATTATTCAATATAAATTTAAGGATAATATTTATAAATTTATGAAAATATGAATATTAAATCAGAAAAGAAAAAAATATTAAAAATGTTCTCTAGATAATCAAATAACAATATGGTCCTAAAATTTTTAAAAATTTAGCCATAAAAACTTTTATTATATTTTTTTTAATTAAAAAAAATATGACAGAAATAGTAATCAATAAAATGCCAACAACACCTATTATAATTTCTTATACACATCATAATTTCATCAAGCTTTTTTAATGTTTTCAATCTCCATAGCTTCTTTTTTAAGAGAAAAAAAAATAAGATATAATCATTTTTCAATGTCATTAAAAGCAAATAATTAAACTGAGATTTTACAGTTATAAACTTTTATTGTAAATAAAAGTTACATCAATTTTATAAGGAAAAACAAATGCAATTCCTATTTTCAAAATTTGATTTATTAGCAATAAAAACCAAGAAACATCATTTGACATCAAAATACTAAATACTTCACATGAGAACAGGAAATATTATACCACAAAAAAATTAAAACTATAAACAATTTTTTTTATTATTTACAATTCTTTCACAAATTTTCTATTTTAAAATGTTATTTCAGAAAGAAATTTAATTTCTAACAAGAATTAAAAAGTTCAAATCAAAAACATTGAAAAAGACCAATACGAAAAGATCTAATTATAAGTTTAAAATGAAATCTTTTTCAGCGTGTCAATATTATTTGCCTGAATTTAAAACAAAATGCATTCTAAAACTGTATACACATTGACAAATAATTTAAATTTTCAATTTTCTAAGATTACTTACATTGCAGATTATTTTATATTAATTTAGAAAAACCAAAGGAGGCACCAAATGAACTTCTTTTTAGTACCAAATGAACTACAATTTATAAATTTTTCCCTTTTATAAAATTTAAAACATTTCAGTTTGCGTATTCTTTAGGATTAAGAGAGAAATCTCACTTCATATTAACACTTAATTTCAAATACATTTGAGCAACTAAATAATAACTGCCATGTTAAAAATTTAAATGAAACTACACTTCAAACTCCATACCATCTCATATATAAGATGAATAAAATAAAATTATTATTAATTTTATTCCATTTTATTCAAATCAAACTCAGATTTTTAGAGGCTAAATTGATTACACAATGAAACTTTAGTTATATGTAATGCTTTCAGCAAAAAATCTTGCAACTAAGCCAATAAAGGGCAATGAACTGTTTAAAAATATATGGAAACAAATATTTCATGTAATTTTGCTATAAAAGCAATATATTTTGTTTGCAGAACTCATTCATCTACAGTGAATGTGATGCTGAACAAGAAGGAATGTACATAGATCATAAAACGTTTTTATCAGAATAACACCAGTGCTTTTCTAGAATTCCATGCTTAGAGAGGACTGATAATTTTGGGGGAATAGAGTAATGTCCATAAATGCAGCTAAAGCAATAATGCGAAAATTCTTTGGACATTGTTCCAGAAAGAACATGACATGCAAGTTACAATTGCAACACCTGCAAAATTTTCAAATGCTGCAATAAGTGGTTATTTACTAACACAAGTTGTAGATATTTTGTAGGCAGTTATAGCATAATTTTATTCAACATTTTAGTGTTGTTTTCTTAGCAACAAATAAAATCAAAAGATTTCTCTACAATTCTTGATTCGCCTTGTGTTTTTCAGTAAGGATGAATAATTGTCATTGTATATCTTAGACTGATAACACTTATTTTCATTAAGACATAGAACTATCATAGATGAGATTCCATTAATCCTTAGGTTGTGCTACAATTATTGCATTCTTCATACATTACAGCTAACAGTGAATTCACTTTAAATTTCTGTTTAAGGCACTTCTTCACCAGGGAAGTCCCAGTGCATGGGTTTGTTTGGTGTATGATTGCAAGTGATACAGTTGATTACTGAAAGATCATATTGCCACAATGTTATGGCAAACATGTTTGGCCAATACAGTATACAAATGGAGATGGAGTAATATTCATATGTAAGACTTTTAAAAAGAATGTGATTTAAGCAAGTTTTTGGGATGAATGTGTTATTTCATATACTTTAGTATTTGCCTTGCCAGCAAAATCACTAGAACTGAAACTTGGTAATTTCAGGTTGTGTAACTTTCTCAAAGATCCAATTTATCTAGGATGTGTCACTAATGAAGTAGATTTAAAAATTAAACTGATTTTTATACAGCACTATCTGCAGTATATAAATCAAGTTATATACAGCATATTTTACAAATCAATCCTTATAGAATGTAAGTAATGGAATATAACACAAATGTTAATTTTTTTTAACAGAACTTTAATTTTAACTGAAAATGAAAATAAATTCATTAAAAGGAAAAAATTACTGACACTAAGGGGGGAGAGAGAAACATTTTAAACATTTATAAAATTAATGGTAAAATATATTTTCATTTAATTTATTTAAAATTAATTTTACAAAATATATCAGATTACTTTTCTTATTAATCAAACAATAAGTTATTGTTAAAGGATGGTTTGTTGGTTTTTACTCCATAATCATATTTAGGACATGAAAATAATTAGATTGAGATCTATAGTTTAAAAAGTATTCAAACTATTACAAACATTCAAATTTGAAATGAGAATTGAATCTATGAGTTGTTGAACTAAAGTCACAGCATCAACTTTTCAATGATCAGCAGAGTATTATATTTAAAGGAGATGAGCATATAATTAACTTACTAAAACTGTCAACATTTACCACCAGTTAAAACATATAAATTGTACAATTAATGTTAATTTTTTATTAGACATGATATTGCAATTTAAACCCTTCTAGTTTTATTCATAACCTAAAATGATAAGGTTACTGACTGATAACCTCATAATTTCAGAAAAAGTATATAATTAAATAATTGTTCAGAAGTTTGAAATTTTTAGGTATATAAAATAAATGAACTTTTCAAATCATTTGCAATATTATATTCAGAAGTAAATTTAATAATGTCAAATATATCAAAATAAATAAATCATCTTTCATTTTTATACAATCATTTCACATTTTAATATTTCAAACCTTACACTGAAAATTGAATCTTTGATGCATTATTTTTGACATCATTGTTTTAATTAAAAAATATATTAAGATCTTAACAAGATAAAAATTGTTCAAAAATATGATAAAATATATAAGATTTACAAACATATGTAGCCAATAACATTAAAAAACTATCAGTTTAGATTCAGTAATAGTAATGATTATGATTCAGTTGATAGAACAAAATTTAATAAGTTAAGAAATAAAAAATACAAATTTATAAGAAAACAAAAGAAACAATTTTCAATTACATTACATGGTAAGAGAATAAAATTCATTTATTAAACATATGTTACTCAAATCATACTACGCATCTAGGATAATTTTATTATTTCTTTAGATTAAATGCATAAACAATTAAAAGTAATGTAAAGATAAAAATGAAAATTATATATAGAAAAAAGCAATATTGTGTAGTAGAAAAATTTATTTTATTTTCATAGCTTAAAATAGGATATGATGGCATTTATTCATTCAAGCTTTTTTTAGAAGATTGAAGGGGCCTGGTTGATTTAGGAGACATTAACATTATTGGAAGGTATCAAGTTAGAATCCTGACTTAACCAAATATCAAGTGTTCACTGAAGACAACAGAGGCCAGTTAAATATAGATTAACGTCACAATGTCCACCAAGATTAATACTTCTGGGGGTGGTTGGTTAAATATCAGGGATATTCTGTCTGCTAGGTTACTGCTTCTAAATTATGCAGGCTCCCACCAAGCTGTTTCCAACTAACTGGTAGAACCCATTTTTGAGCTGGGTACAAAGAAGTATGCTGGTGCATAAAGTTTCTTACACTAATCATCATTATCATTTAAAGCTGAGCATTAGCAAATTAAACAATAAGCCAGTCCCATGATTAAAAATATTTTAAGCATAATTATACAAAAGCAATCATTTACAATACATAATTTATTTTGCTTATGGCCTATAAGTTATGCTACTCTGGGCAGCAAATTATAAAAATTAAAACTAAAATAATAGACTAACTTCTTCTTGGAAGTTTAGAAAATTAAGTTTCAAATTAAAAACAACAATATTTATGTAGAAAAATAATATAATGCAATTTACTAAATTATAAATTACATAAAGATTACGCAAAATCCCATCAATTTAATTTTGTAAGTAAGCTCCAAAGAGATTTTTGTAGGTGAGTACATAATTGAAAATACAACTCTACAAAAACACTAAAAAATGAAATTGCAAATAAACATTTAAAATGCTTATTCAACAGTAGAAAAATGGAATATTTAACAATAATTATTAAATGATAAAAATTAAATAAATATTAAAAATCATTCTTGAGTAGCATTAGCCACTATACATAACTAAAAGCAAATAAATTATGACTTTTCTTTTTTGACAAAATCTTTTATAAAAGCTGGAGATCAAATATGCATAAGAATTGCCAAAAGTATAATAAAAAACAATATTCATGTAGAAAAATAATATAATGCAATTTACTAAATTATAAACTACATAAACATTAGGCAAAATCCCATCAATTTAATTTTGTAAATAAGCTTCTAAGAGATTTTTGTAAGTGAGTACATACTTAAAATAATAATCTAAGCATTTAAAGAAACATATATCATATTTTCCTGCATATAAATCTGATGCAGCATCTACAGGACCTTTTATCTGAATAAATTTTAAAAAAAAGTACCATAATCCGTAGGCGTATAATCCAAAGCAATTTTTTGAGCGAATAGTCAAATGTATATATTGCTGATAATGGTGCTTCATATAAAATAATAAATGTATGCAAATTGTTCAGAAAAAAAAATCTGTTAGGATCCACCTCAGTGTGATAAATACCAAATCGATCATCAAAAGTGATAATTCCAAGAGGATTCTAATAAAAATTATAGATTTTTTAATTTTTAATAACTTTCAAAATGAGATTAGGCATATTTCAAAAATAAAATATATTTTATTTATCAATAAATAAATGAAAGAAATGAATTATTTCTGAACTGCACATTAGATACATATTTTCTTTTGTACTGTCCATGCTTTATTTTTCACTTTACATTAACACATTTGTTGTCTATTTTTATATTTATCTTTTCTATAGCTTCCAGTTTAAAATCTGACGTGAACAGTTTTAGTGCATAAATAGCTTCTAATTTAATATCTTATATGTTTTCCTATGATATCTAATGCACATATGACAATATATGAACTTGAATATTTTTAGAAAGAAACATCTAAGGTCAAAACAAAATGTAAAATGATGATTGCCAATAGTAACTGTAATATTTCACCAGGGAACTGAATTCATTCTTGAATGTAATTGGGCAAAATTTGATAGTCACTGAAATAAACCAGTGCTAAATTGAAGAGCCATCAGTTATTGATATTTTATAAAACATAAACAGCATTTTTTTTTCAAACTTTATTGTAAGCTTTTCTGATACGGAGAATGTTTTTATCAGATTATCTGTGGATGCCTATAACATGAACAATAAAATTCAAAATTATTTTAACACACAATTCACAAATTTTATATAGGAAAATAAGATAAATATTTTTATTTTACAATGCAAATGATGACTAAATAACTGCTCATATTTATGACAGAAAATTGAAAGTATTTGACTGGTTACACATAGAGTATTATGCAATTTAAATATATATATTACCTCTTTACTCCTAGAGATCTATGAAAAATTTATATGTTAAGCACATTTACAATTTACAAATTATTTTAGCATTATGTTAACATAAATTTTATTTATCAAGAAACAAAAATCATTGGATGCTTTAACTGAATATCAAGTATTTAATTGGCTGGAATTAAAGTTTGCAACATTTTTAAAATAAATTTATTCACAAATGTAATAATATAAAAGAAAATAATAATTTACATATTAATAAATAAGAATAAAAAGAGTGGCACAGAGAATATAACCAAATAAATATCGTTTACAATTTATATACTATTAAAATGGTACAAAATGCATAAAAACTAAAAAAATTGCATGAAATTAAAGAGAAAATTTCATTTACTTTACTGTGCTTTACATGTCTATAATTGAAAATTGCACATTTGATACTTAGCTGTGTACTTAATATTATAAATAGACTAATTTTTACAAACATTGTTTGGTATTAATAGCAATACAATAAAAATTTTATAATATAATAATATTTAAAGATTGAAGTAAAAAGATATTGACTTGAACTAAAAAGATAAAATGTATACACTAGTACAAATAATTTTACATAAAGGGTTATAAAAAATAAATATTAATTAATTAAATGTTAAACAGTTTTATTCTCTGATAAAAAAAAAGGAACTAAAATTTCAATATTTTAACAAAATTTTGTTAAAATATTCTTAAATTTAGTAGTTTTAAAATGGTCTAATGTTGCATGAGAAAAATCATAGAATTTCCAGTTAACATAAATAATAAAAATTTTTGTCACACAAATGAAAATGTATTAATATAAAATGTACATATTATATCTAAGAGAATTTTATAATAACAAAATCATCATAAGAGAGAAAAAATTATAAGTATTAATGACGGAAATTTAAAGAAGATCTATGAAAAATTAGTTTTGCCCTAAATAAAATTTTCTAAGAAAAATTAATACTCACAAAAATCTCACTTTGTGCTCTTGAAATCTATGTGAAGTACCAAAAGAAAACTAATATGAAAGTTATCAATTACACTGAACACTAAAAAATTGTAGAAAATTATTGAGCTTTTTGGTGTACAAACATATGTTGCTTCAAATGATGTTTCAGACGAAAAGTGTTCCCACAATAATAACACAGGTAAGGACGTTCACCAGTATGTATACGAATATGCCTTTTTAAAGTTGCTGCATTTGAGGCACTATAAGAACACACTTTGCACACAAATATTGTTTGTCTAGTACCTTTTCTTGATAGGCGGTAATATAATTCATCTTTGTCAATTTTCAGTCCATCTGAAAGCAAACAATTATAACTAAGCATTAAAAATTTTATAGTAACCAGTATACTTTTATCTCAAAACATACCAACTGATATTTTTAAATTTTTTAAAATATTATCACACAGATGGATCTCTTCGTGCATGTATTTCTTTAAACAAATTAGTCAACTAAAATTTCATTCCTATTCACAGCTTCTTGGCACAGAAATAAGAAAATTCTGAATTCAAAAATGAATATCAAAATTATATACAATGATAATGACCATTTTCCAACATAAAATTTGAACTGTACATAATTTTTGAGAATAAAACTTGAAGGTGAAAAAGATATTATTGAAAATTTAGAATGACAATCTATTCTAAATGGCAGATGCTTAATTTAGGATACAAGCTCATTATTTTTAATTATTAAAATTTGTAAATAAATAAATTCATTTTTAACATGAAGTAATTGAGTGTAGTTCTTAATTAATTAATGTTTTTTATTAGTGTTAGTTACTTAAATTACTTAGTTTATTAGTGTTAGTTACTTAGTAGTTAATTTCTTGATTAGTATTTAATTTCTTATATAAATTAAGAATTAAGTTAGTCCTATTTATACTGAATGAAGATGTAGGCAGTTTTGTAATATAAATAAAAGAATAACAAATGTTTTATTCTATATGTAGTTATTTAATAAATAACTGATTTAATGGACAGGTAAAGTGATTAATAAAATTTATTTTACTTCTAAAGAGATTACCATAAGATAATGAAACAATTTAGAGTAAAATCATGATAACCTAAGAATGTATTTTATATACTAAAGAATATGTAAAACAAATAAATTTGGTTTTCACTCAAGATTATCTTTTGCACACAAGTGGCAGAATGGGACTTATAATTTAAAGATAAAATAAATAAAGACCAACTTCTTTCACAAGAAACAAGTGTAATGCAATGAGCATTGACTCAGATTTTCTCAAATAGTCTAAGTGTTAAAGTCCAAGCAATCACGTGCAAATTAGTTTCCAAATATATACAATAATTATATCAATAAAATAAATTAGTTTACCAGGATACAAAGAAACCAAAAAAATAGTTATTTTTTTTATATATATAATATTTATTTTTTTTTTATATTGGTAAAATCCTATGAGCCAATATGAGTTTGCTGTGATTTAAAATTTCTACACATAGCACTACACACATATTTTGGCAACTTAAACTATGTCACCCCATGACCTATACAGTCTTCAAATCCTAATTGAACTCAAACTTGAATAGTAAACATTGCATGAAATTGATTCACTTTCAGGTATTTAAAATTCAAACAAAATAATCTTCAGACAGTTAAATTCCAATTTTATACATTTTCAAAACAAAATATAATTTTAACCACTTAAATTTCAACTATAAGAAAACAACAAAAACTTCAAGAGTTACTAAAACTCCAAACAAATTTCGCACATACTGACATCAGGTTACACCAAAAAAATCAAAGGTTACTGTATTTAAAAATGCACTATTGCATAAAATCGCAAGAATACATTTTGTTACAGTAAACCAGTTTAGTATATTTCTGGTCATAACTGCTCCTAGGATTTGGCACATTTATTTTTTTCAAGTTTTTTTCTTGTAGAATTATGGTCTGTCATTATAATGTATTGCACGAGAAAACATTTTCCATTGGCAAACTGTTCATTTGTAATTAGTGAATGATTCATTCAATTCAATTCAATTGCTCACAGTAGAGTTTTGCATTTATACATGGTTTCTCCATATTTCAGCACTATTTCAATTTAAAATACTTTATCAAACAAAAAAATGTGTCTTTGTTCTAAACTTTGTTCAACAACAGTTTATGGAATTTCATTTGAAAACTGCCACTACTTTTGTTTTGGATTATAATTGAGGACTTATTTTTTTTTATCTGCAGTTCCCAAGCAATCATAAAACAGTTGTTTTATGGTTTTAAGGCGGTGAATTGTATGATAGATTGTTATATTTATTTTGTTGAGACAAAGTGTGCTATTCCCAAACACTTGCTCCCCATAACTAGCATGTTTGCTACAAATGTTTTTGAATGATTGAGCTGGCATACAATAAATTTAAAAAAGATAAACAAATAATGAAAATGGAGAAAAAAAATAGTACTTTCTGATTCTCGTAATTCATAAATAAGTCATTATAAATGAAATTGTCTTGATAATACTAAATCTATTGGTAGATATGCACTTTTTAGATTACTACTTCTTACCTCACATGCAGGCACAACAAGTAGTATTAACAGATAGGAGTCAATTGAGGGAAGGAGCACTTAGCCAAAAGCCTGCACAATATCTTTAAAATGTTTTTTTTTTTCAGAAATATGAGCATGAAATCTTTACTACTCAATAAAAGACTCACAATATTTAATAGCTATTTCATAAATATATGATATGATTAATATTAACAAACAAGAAAATTTTATGAATATGTAATATACAAGTAAACAAATTATACTTATATGCTATGTTTTCACACTCACAAAAGAAAGAGGATAAATAATACTCAATCTTAATGAGAATTTACTATCAAAGACATATTTATTGTGTTCAACCAACATATTGAAAACATAAATTCATTTTTCACAACTCATATAGTCTACTGTTAAACAGAAAATAAAAGTCAAGATCATAAATATAATTAATAATATGGGTTCTATAATGATAATAATCATATTCAGTGCATATACTAAACTTAAGATATGAATTTCCATCTTTTAGAAATAAAGTAGAAAATCATATCTTAACAAACATAGAAGCTAAATATATAAGTATAGTAAATCCAAGATATAAACCAGGACCTGATAGAATGACAATCTTTTTTCTCCAATATTGAATATGGTATTGTGGAAGAATCTATTCGAATTTTGTAAATGAACTTGTTACAATAATATCAATGATTAAAGATATGATTTAAGTAAATTTTTAATTTCATATTGAAACTATAAATGATTAAATTCTTTAAATTAAAAAATCCATTTTATATTATTTTATGTTACTTTATTTAATTCACAATTTTATTTAGTATTATTAAATAAGAATTCTGGCTAGAAGGTGCAAAACGTTTTCTCGTGTCATTATCTAATCTGTTAATTTAGAATGAAATGTACTAAATAGACAATTCTTCAGTGCACCATTGAAAAGATACCACCTAATTTTATAGGAAAAGCATTAAAATATGTTTTAAAAAAGGAATACTGCAGAGAATAAGGTGAAGCATATAATGAAGTGGGTAAAAATCATAAAAATGATTAATGGTTCAGAATATGGTCCTAGAAAATCATCATGTGGCCCAGAAATAACATATTTTGAAAGCAAGGCAGGTTTTAAGATTAAAAAGATTTGAACTCAATTAAATTGGGAGAAAAATGAAAGGTTAGCCATTACATCACAATAGTTGTATATGAGCAAAAAGGTTTCAACACTTAAGAAATATATCCAAAGCTTTTAAAAAAACTGTTTCCTTTGTGTCATACTTTGGATAAGTTTATAAATAGAAAATTTTCACACCATAAAGAGATCCAACTGCTAAAAGTGGATAATTTAAGACTGTTTCACCACACTAAAAACATTTTAGATCAATTTAAAAAATTAAGAAAACAAAATATGGAAGTTTGAACTCTATGTATCAAATAAAGAAATTAATTTATCTATGCTAAAAAAATACAAAAAAGATTACATTACTTGACATTCAAAATTAGTATTTAAGCATATTGCAAGATACATACTGTAATTAAACACATCAAACACACACACAAATTAATTTTATAAAGTAAATTATGAAATAATTTTACATTTTAATACATATTCACTTATTGTAAACAAAACAATTTGGGAAATGATCATTATTTCACTTTAACACTTAATACATTGTTGAGAAAAAAATAATGCTTTACAAACTATATAAATCAAAAATATTACCAACTCCATTTTCTATCATTGAAAAATTCGAAAGCACATATCATCAATTTAATTTTTTCCAAATGCAATCTTAAAGAATTTTAAAAAACAAACAATTTTTAACATATAGCAACAGAAATTGACAAATATTAGTATAAAAGAATGAAGAAGCTATGAAATGATAAATGATGAATTTATGATAATTTGTTTTCATAATATTATAAATCATATTTATATTTTGTAGAAAATTAAAAAAAAAAAAAAAACACTAAAAAATGACCACCATTTTTGATTATTCATCTAATTTGCAATTGCATATTTTATTATTTCTTTTTACAACAATATCATTTGTAATGATTTACGTTTATATTACTCATAAGGAATATAATTACATTTGTGGAAAGAATTGAAATTCTCAAAACTGTTCAAAGACACAAGAATGTCATTCTAAACTGCTAAATTCATTAGACTAATAGCTTCATTAATTACTCATCAATAATCATTATTAATGTGATAATTCCTAAACCTCAACCAACAAATTTAAGGCATTTAAACACATATCAAAACATGTGAAACTTGAATGAATTAAGAATGTATATTGATGAACACAATCAATGTTAACATTATTCAGATATTTTTAATTACATAATGGATATTTTAAAAACATATATCTTAAAACAGATAAATTATTTTGAAAGTTATAAAAATGCATTTTTAATAGCTTACATAAATGAAGGAAATGATAAGATATTAATAATGAAGAAAATAGAAATTCTTGAAAAAAAAATTTAAATAATTAAAAATAAATTATTTCAAAAAATTAATTTCCTAATAGAAATAAAATTTTAAAAAAATACAAAGATTTTTTTTTTCTTTTGAATTTATGAAACAGTTTTTAAACATACATTTTACCACAACATATCTGGCAACCAATAAGAAATAAAATACTTTCAGATTTTAAATTGAATATCACATTATTTAAATTTATGAAATAAAATAAAATCTTGATCTAAACTGAATATAAAAATTATCTAACATATAAAAATATAGTAAACACAAACATTACTAAATATATATATTCATAGCATAAAAAATTTAACCATTAAAAATACAAGGATAAATCTTACATGTCTTTTTAAAACTGACTTTCAAAACTAAAGTGAAAAATATCTTAATTTGCATAATTACAATAAATATTATTTTCTAAGATAATACAAATACAATAAGAATTTTGTTTCAAAATTTTTAATCTAAGGTTGTTTTGCTTTAGCATAATTTAGGTTCATTCCAATTAACAAACATAATTTTAAAATATAATATCCACCAACAAAAGAATACCTTTCTTAAATTATTTCAACCTAATAGAAAAATAACAAATTTTTCCTTCAAATACTTTAATTAATATAAATTAAATTTTATATATTGATATTTAAAAAATAAAAATAATTAATTATGTTTGAAATTAAGCATTTCATACTTTTAACACATGCTCATAAGATTTAAGCAATCTAAATGAAATTCATTTATTCAACATAAATTGAAGCCAAAACCTTTTTGATTACCAAATGATTAAACACCAAATAAAAAATTGCTGAATTTAAAAAGAAAAGTTTTTAGTTTTAAATTAGCTTAAACTCTTGGAATAAACAAAATCATTCTTGCAAGAGTTATAAATTAAGAGAATTGATTTAAATGACCACAATTTAGAAAAAAATTTTTAATTTGTCAAATGTAAAAGTAGATACTAAATAAAATGAAAAATTTTTTATTCATTTATAAAGTTTAAGTATCAAGTTTTATCAAGTAAAAGCAATATATATATATATATATATATATATATATATATATTATAAAATGAACAGAGTACATTGGAAAATTTGAAGAATTAGAAAATAAAACAATTTTAATCAGATAACTGCATCAAAAAAAAAAAAAAAGTCCAGTACATTAACATGCAAATCAAAATTCAATTTATAAATATTTCCAGTTTAAGGATTCATTGTTATAATCACAAATGAAATAAATACTTTTAGAGCATTTTAAAGCTGTGCATCAACAAGTAAATAGAATGGACTTATTAATTCAAATATACTGTTTTAATATGAAATGAAAAACTTATAAATACAAATGATATTCATCATTTTTAATGCAGCAAATTTACTTATAAAAATATTATTTATAGACATTGCAAGAAAATAACAAGCAATGAAATTTAATTGGCAGTTTAAGACAATTCCAAACGAGACAGAGGCTAGAATGAACAATGCATGTCATAATTATTATATACTTTTGAAGTATAAGGATTATTTTACATTAAAGCATTTGCAATGGGGAAACATATTTAATTATTTACAGAAATTATGATTATTAACATAGAGAAAATCCAAAGTAGGTACTATGTGAAGAAACTATATTTTACTAATATTCTATTATAAATAAATAACTTTATAATCTTAATTTTTTACAGTAGTAAATTACATTATCAATTCAATGAAATAGTTTTGCTTTTTTATGAAATACAGAAATGAAATGACACTTTGAACAACCATCCACAGAATAATAAGGTGCAAGAAAAATGCTATGCTATTTTAAGCACAACAATGATTTATAACAAGAAAAAAACAACTAGTATTCTTAAAATAAATCAAAGAACTACGAAAAGACAATAGTGAATCTTCACAAATTACAAAATGATTTCATACTGAATCACTAAAAAACTAAGTTAAAAAAAATGTCATTAATAATAAGCTACCTTATCTGCATAGGAAAATTAACAGCTTTTGACAACACTTAGGATGCTATTTTCCTTAATCATCAAAATAAAATTTTCTTTAAAAAAAATAATAAAACAAGTTATGTTACTGTTGTCAAAATCCAGCCCGCCTGTCAGGGACTGGACGAGTGAAGTCAGAAAGAGTGTCTTCCGTTTTTGAATAGAGCACCTCCAAATGAAGGTAGAAGTACAATTTAGGCTCATAGATAACAGAATCATTTGGTTTTTCCTATTTAGAGATTGAAGCCAGAGAAGACTCATAGCCTGGCTCCAATCACCCTAAGAGGTGTTATTTTGGAATGAGAACATGGAGGACACTGCAACCCAATATATTTTACATGCCCAAACAACAAATATGATTTAAACACACATCATTACATATGACACTTAATGAAGTCCGCACTTCAGGTACTGGGAGAATGAAGTCAAAAAAAGCGTCTTCCGTTTTTGAACAGAGTACCCTTTACGAGAGTGAGAGTACTGTGGCTCATAGATGGCAGCACTATCTGGGTCTACAAATTTAGTTAGAAGCCAAAGAAAACCCAAGGCCTGGCTCCTAATACCCCCAGAGGTATTAATTTGGAATCGGAAGATGGAGGACATTGTGATCAAGTCATATTTTATGTGTCCCAGTCACCATTAGTGAACATGACGGATCTTTGGCTAAGCCGGGATTCGAACTCACTACCTTCCAGTAACGATAATGACACCCTAACCAATAAGATTACCATGGCCCTATTAAAGAAGTAAATCATTCCAAATTCATTAATTTTTCAATGTGAAAAACCATGCAAGGAAAATTCCATGTAGATTACCAATTAATAAACTGTGATAATCATGTTATATTTAAGAGTAAGATCAATATTGAAGAGACTCAGATTGGATCCACAACAGTGGCAAAAATAATCTTATTAGATAAATAAGTATTCATAATAAATGTTTATATGAAGAAAGAAATCATTAAAATTATTCAACTCTGCCAACTATGACTATGAAACACAGAAATGGCTGCCTTATTGTTGAATTTTTGGTTCCCTTAGTATCTTAAACAGAATATTTTAAAAGGTGTATTTTAGCTCTTCATTTAGACAATTTAAAAATGAGATCCTATTCACACTTCATGTTTTCAATAAAGATTTGAAGAACAAAATTATGAGGCAAAATATTTCTTCAAACTACTTTAATATTTTGAAGTAAAAAATATTTAGATCTTTGACATTTCTTTTTCCATTTTTATGTTGCATTTCTGCTAATGGATGTATTTTATAAATTAGAAAAAGACAAAAGATTTTATCTTCTAGAAAATATTATTCATGACTTTATTAATGAATTCTTCATTCAAGTAATTCAATCAGAATGTGAGTTAAGTACCAAAATGTTTATATTCTTTATGATATATTATACCTATCTCTAATAAAAGTTACAAGAGGATTTTAAATTATGATACCCTTGTGTTAGTAGAATGTTATACAGAGATGAATCATTTCATTATGCACATCTGACTATATCAGAATGAATAAGAAAGTTATCCCAAGAGAGCTACTAATTATCTATATTAATTTGGTAACATCTTATCCTAGATCATCTTTTTATGGAATTAATAATTATTGAGGTTTACAAAGATTTTAAAGAACAAATTTCAAAAGTTTATAAAAATTATTCAAGAGTCCTTTCAAGTTCTTTCCATAGACACCTTTACTTGCATGATGAATAAATATTATATCTATTATTTTTAGTAATAAACGCCTGTAGTAAGTACACATTATACTTTTACATGATGATACATTTTAATAATAGATACACAATTAATTACCTCTTAAAACTAATTACGTTTTAAGAGATTAACTGGAACAGAAATGATTTCATACAAATTTTCTAATTTCTTTGTATTAATTAAACACCTTTTTTTAGA
Organism: Latrodectus geometricus; assembly: GCA_026290005.1. Lineage (NCBI taxonomy): Eukaryota > Metazoa > Arthropoda > Arachnida > Araneae > Theridiidae > Latrodectus > Latrodectus geometricus. The sequence continues at coordinate 17,107 of JAPDSC010007813.1, read as the reverse complement.
CAAGCTACTTGGATTATTTTACTTTAACCACAACAATGAGCAAAATTGATGGCAGCTTATGTAATAGAACAATAAGTGGCTGTAATTAATCCCACATGCAGATAAGCCATTGTAATTAAGAAATGGCCCAAACAGAAGAACACTAGACATAGCCTACCATCTCCAATTCAGTTGAAGTATCAATTCATTTGGAAAACATTGTGATTGTGCTTCTTTTATGTACCCCAGCTACAATTAATGAACATAAGATTTTTGGCTGAGATAAGTACAGAAGCTGCTACCTTTCTCTAGTAAGAATGAATTTTAAGTTTTTGTCTGTTTCTCTTCTATTAATTTGAACTACTAAAAATTGTTCACCAACAGAAAACTAAGTACTGATAAAAAAAAATTTCTATTTAAATTATTTTTATTTGATACAAATAAATTTTAGATTTTTCTTTTTTTTATTCTTAAACTATTTTAAAAAAACTAGTAAATCAAAACATATTAAAAATTCAGACTTGTATATTTATCTAAATAAATACATGTGTATGTAGGTAATGTGTTTTTAAAAAACAATAGACAGTCATACAAATATAAACCATTTAGAATTTTCTATTTTAGTTTATTAATTCTAATTTTTACTTTATTTAAGCTTCATGTGTTAAATTTTACAATTTATGTTACATTATTGATTTTATAAATTCATACTTATAATCCCCAGTTTCTTTCTTTCTTTTTTTTTGGAGCTTTTGTTGAAAGGGGATTTCTATTTCACCCTGAATGGTTTATTATATTTGTTCATAACTAATATTTTTGCCAGGCTCTAGTGTACGAATTAAGATCTTTGCAAATTATATTGCTGCTACCTCCTATGTTTTAGATGAAACATCAATGACATACTTAGTTTTGATGGATTTTTAAAATTTTTCTACTGTCAAATTGTTATTTATATAAAACTTGATTCCAGTAGCTTAACCATGATGACAATTTTGTCCTATAATTAACTATATAAATAAGTTTCCTCTTTCTTACAAGATCAAAATAGTTTTCAATACAATTTCAAAATGAAACAGATAAGTCAAATATTTAAAATTGAATAAAACTAAAGAATTCTTTTAAGGCAGTCACATTCTATGATTTAAATTTTACATATTTGTTTTAAATCTATTAAACAGCGACAAAAATGTTTTTACACTTTCTATAAATTATCTGAATTATTACTTTTCAAAGTTTTAAGTTCTAAGTATGAATCTATTCATACTAAAAGAATTAGTAATACTCAGCCATCAATATTAATATAAAAAATGATTTACAATTGAAAAGATATTTCCATCTTCTGTTTCTCCATCCAATTCTTGATTCCATTCCATTATTTTAATATCTAAAACCCAGACCCAACAGCAGTATTTAATTTTAAAAATTCTTCAATCTATTTCACATGAAATTTTAGTATTTATGTATGGTAATTTAGCACAACGGGATTCATGTCCAGATATTATGACAATAAAAGAAAACAATAAGATCCTTACACATATGTTTTATTTTAAAACAAATGGTGAAAACTGTGCCTTTTAAATATTTTAAGAGACAAAAATATCTTTCTCCTAGTTCATTCGCCATACAAATCATAGTTTTTTGTATACATGTTATTTAACAGTCCGATAACTTGGGGCAATTCTTGAGGCATTAATATGGTTTACTACTGTCTTGGCTAAGGAGATGTGCAAATACCCAAATTTCTAATAAGATAAAACGAAAAGTTTATGAAATTGACTACTATTTCAAACAAAAAATAATTAAAGATTATCAGGAGTTAATTCTTCAAAAAAGTGAAAATTTTACATATCTTATTTAATATTACTTAGGAATCAACTCAAATGAACAGCCTTACAAAAAATTAACAAATTCAATGAACTTATATATACTGGGTTACCACCAGAAACTGAGTAAAATTATCTCGGAAAAAAAAATCGAATTTCAGGAACAACATTAACTAAATCGAAATTTAAAGTGCCACAAAAGCATTCATGTTTTAAAATATAAACATATTGGAACAACTTTGATATACCCCCCAAAAATTATGCGCCAAATCTTTCACTCCCTATGGACTTTTTAGGGTTGCTGTTTTTTATTTTGGTGTTACCAATTTAGGTTTTTTCAGCTTTTAGGTATTTGCTGTGGCCAAATTTAGTATTTTCTTGTATTTTGTACCATTTTCTGAGTTTTTTATCTATTAATTATTTGTATATAGCGAGAATCCATCTTGGCAAATGAAAAAAGGCTCCAAAAACAGGTATTATGGTTGGTGAGGGAAAAAAGTCGCCAAATTTCCGATTTGGGGGGTAAATTAAAGTAGTTCCAACATATTTTATAAGTATTCTACACCAGTATAAAAAATAATCAGAAAGTTTTGACAGATTATTGTATCGTATAATTTTCACATATAACGATAGAAAGAACCAAATTATGGAATGAAATTGAGCCTTGAAATAGCTACAGGTTTTTAGTTTTAATTATAGATACATTAAATAACTGTGTAGGGGTGTAAATTAGTTTGTTGTTAACATTAGTAACAAGATTATGCTATTTACAACACAAATTTAATATTTTACACACTAACGAAAAGTGTTGGTTGAAATAAATTAGAATTCTTTACAAAAACTGTTAAAAAATCGAAATTATTACAAATTTTTACTCAAAAAATTATCAACCAGCAAAGAAAATACAGTAAAAACATTTGTGATATTATTCGAACACTTCCAAGATGTTAATTTGTCTTTAATCTACAGTTTAAAATTTCTTAAATTCTTCTCTGATATATAATATAACATATTGTAAAAAATTGTTATTTTTGATATAATCTTATTACTAATTCTATTCCATTAAAATTCTCAAGAAAAGATCTATACGATTAATGACAGATATAAACACAAAATGTTGGTCTGTGCACAAGATTAAGTCAGATAACATTCATTTCACTTCTCAAACGGACACAATTGACGACATTAGTGTGACGTCATATTCACAACTGTTTCCAAACAAATACAATGTAAACATTTGTTTAACATTGTATTTAAGAGTGCCTTCTTGACAAAAGTGGAGATTTTTGTTTGGCTATCGATTTTATTGGTGATTTTTGTTGGCACAGAACAATAAATTGTTCTGTTGCAACCAGAATACGATTGGATTTTGCCCAGCTTGGTGATTAACTGTGACTACAATTTGGCGAGAATCAAAGGTTAAGCAAACAAAAGGTTAAAAGTTTTAGCAAACACGTTATCCTTAAATAATGAATATCGATTTCAAAATTAACAATTTAAAAATCTATCACCGAAGTCTATGTCAGTTTCAATGATAAATGGCGCTTAACAGCAAATGTTTGGAAACAAACTGCTGGATATGACGTCACAGCTAATGTCGTCTATATTACAAAAGTATCAATTTTCATTAAAGCCCCTATTACATTAGAGTTGCCGATATTTCATTTTGAGCAACTCCCATAGACTTAACATTACGTGACGTCACAGCTCGATTTTCGGCAACTCGAGCACATCGTCCAATGAATGTTCGAGATTTCTATTAGGTTTGCTATAAGTAAATAGCTGTTTTACTAGATTTATTAACAGATCGCTTTTCTGGCTAACATTTTTAAGGTTGCCATATTTTACTCTGTAGGTGTCCAGATTTCATGATGAATTCTTATTTGGGAATTTAATTTGTAGCCAAAATTTGTTTACATTACGCCATCTTGCTATTGTTTCACTCAATTTTAGCGTTTGAAACTTCACGTTTAGAATGATCAAGAGCTAATCTTTGTCGACGTGAAAAGGAAAATATCTGGTTAAAAAATTTCTTAAAACTTTTGTGTTTATTTCCTAAATAAATAATATTATCAAGGCCTTAAATAAATAATATTATCAAGATTCCTTAAATAAATACCGTATTTTCCAGTATATAATCCGCGGATTATGTGTAAGCTATTTTTGAAATATTAACTAATATTTAATTTGAGTTTTAAGTTCCCAATAAATTTACAGCAATCTTGTAACTACTTATTTTATCCAATATACTGCTTCTATTCAGTATTTCCCAACAATTATATATCAAATCAAGAAACATATCTTAAACCCATTCAATTACCGTATTTTCCTGTATATAATCCGCGGATTATGTGTTTAAAAAGTTCCGAATTTCGTTGTACGTATTATACGCCGCCGCGGATTATCTGATAAAAAACATTCTCCATCAGAAAAGCTTACAAGAAAGTTTTGAAAGAAATACTCTTTATATTTCATAAAATAAATAACAAGTGGTACCAGGACACACCTGAGTTATTTAAACTATTATCAGCTTTGTGCAATTACGTTCAAAAACGAATTCGGTTCCTCTTAAAGCTTTTACGCTTGTAAATTCGCTAACGTCATTTTGCAATTTGTCTTGACGTGAGATGTTTCGTTTTGAAATTATTCAAATTCGTATATCGTCATATGGAAGCGAAAATTTTTAACTTACACAGCAAGATTTTAAATTAAAAGCTTTAGCGAAAGCAAATAAAAACAATAACGTCAAATGCGAAGTGAAAAACAAAGCACGCGCGGTATAAAAAAAATGTATAAAATACCCAATTTGTAAATAACCCATTTCTTTCATTTAAATATTAACGAAGCAAATATATATTCATTTAAATATATCTAACATCGTTTTAAAAGTTATTAGAAGCTAAATATCGATAAGTTTTACAAGACTCTCTTCTCAAAATTATCGCTTTTGATCGATCTCGTGCTTTCATCTCAAGTTTATCGCACTCTGCGATGAACTGGATCTAGACTGATATTTTTCATAATAAATGCTCTTTTTCTATACAATTTATTAAATTTTTAATCCTACTGTGCATTTTTTTATTTTATGTGATATCTATATTATCAGCAGTACATATTTTAGACTATTCGCCGAAAAAAAAATTGCCGCAGATTATACGCAGCTGCGGATTATATACATGAAAATTCGGCAATATTATCAAGATCTAAATAAATAATATTCATTCCTTAAATAAATAATATTATCAAGACCTAAAACAAAACTGGTATTTTGAAATAATATTTATTTATAGTTTTAATAAAATTAAGAGATCACTCAAACAACACAGGTGAAAATTCTTATCACGTGTAAACACATCTTTATAATGATGATATTTTAACATTAATTCGGACGCTATTTCATCATACGTTCTTTGTTTTAATTTAGTAAATTTATATTGGGAATCTGAATTATCCCATATATTAGGCTTTACTCTTATCATTTCAATAAAATCAATTTCCATTTCTTTTGTCCATTCAACACAGATATTTGCCATTTTCAAGTATATATATTTATCACATGCACTCATTAACAATAATGAAAACATGTTATTTCTTGGCATCTTATTGTTTCCGCTTGGCGAAAGTAAAAGACAACACCAGTTCCGTTGATCATCTATTGGCGATCGAATTGCTCGAGTTGCTGCTGCATGCACAAAAAAATTGCTCATTTTCGGCAATTCATAACGCCAATAACTTTCATTTGGAATAAAATTTGACGAAAACTTGGCAATGATCAAATTTCAAATGCGCAGCTGTAAAAAATATCTGAAATATCATTGGACGACGTGTCCGAGTTGCCCAAAATCGAGCTGTGACGTCACGTAATGTTAAGTCTACGAGAGTTGCTCAAAATGAAATATCGGCAACTCTAATGTAATAGGGGCTTAAGACTATGATAGATGGAGCTCTCTCTGCAAATATTAATTTACATGATTAGAAACAATTAAAGAATATTTTAAATCATTTATAAAATAAAAGTACAAGCAAATATTTTTCCCATAAAAGGGAAGAGAGAAAGTCACAAAAGCAAATTTTTTTCATCTTCAAACTAAGCAATAAGCAAATTTTGTATTTGATGTCGAAAACGAGCCCAAATCTCATTCACTTATGGTAAAGCATAAGCATTTTTCATCTTCAAACTAAGCAATAAGCAAATTTTGTATTTGATGTCGAAAACGAGCCCAAATCTCATTCGCTTATGGTAAAGCATAAGCATATGCACTTATGCTAAAGCATAAAATAATGAGATTTGGCTTTCAATTTAATGTAAGACAAAGCAGGAAAGAGGATGACAAACACAATTCGATGCAGCACAAGACATGAGAGTTTCACAAAGTTCCAGGATCTGGAACCGATTTTTGGAAATTGCAAATGAAGGTTAAAGATTAAGAAAAGATCATAGACATGCAACGCAAAATGAAGACCATTATTTAACGCTAATGGCAGGGAGACATTAAAATATGGATGCGATTTTTTTTCAACACTTTCGCTTGGCTACTGGTACCAAGTGATACCAGCAAATGTCAGTAGCGACATAAGCTCTCAGAATACACGTTAACGCGATAGTACTTTATACTGACGGAACACTGGTGTGTGTCACGTTAATTGCAACGTATGGTCTCGCCCACAGGAAGTTGTTAACAAAGCATGTGTACTAAAGGAAAAAGGAATGACCACATATTCTTTCTTCTGAAAATTCCTGATTTTCTCTTTATTCGAATAATAGGCATATTTCCATCTGGCTATAACGTACCACTATAAACAATCCTGCGTTCGTGAACGAAAGTGTAAGATTTGGCGATGAGAGAGTGATGACCTATGCTGGCAACTCCATTGATGGGCCCTTCGATTTCCATATCATTCGCAATGGATATCTGACCAGTCACCGATACAGGGATGAGATTCTCGGATCAATTGTAGTTATTTACGCTAAGAAATTAGAGATAACTTCATGTTAATGGATGACAATTGCAAACCACATTGAGCTAGATTATTGAATGGCTTCCTTTCGGAGAATCGAATCATACGAACGGAATGGCTTGCATATTCTGCAGACATAAATTTAATAGAGAATGTTTGATTCCAGGCGCACAAGTTGCTCAAGACAGTATTAATATTTATGGAGCTTCAGAACAAAAATTCAATCTCCTGTAAGATAAGTGTACATGAAAAACACTAGTGAAGTTGATCTAGTGAAGGAAACTAATGAATTAATAAATCTGAAATAGCAAAAATTTATTAGTCATGATTATTTTATTCCTGATTTATATGAAAGACAAAGAGAGAAAAAAGAAAGAGCAAATATATATATATATATATATATATATATATATATATATATATATATATATATATATATATATTAAATTAAATTTAAAGGAAACAATAAAACTACAAACTAAAAAAATATTATACTGCTTGATGTTCGTATTGTTGTTTCACTCGTCTGTGCAGTTTGGGTAGTGTTATATCCTATAAATGTAAGGGGTTTCAGTTTTAATACTGTTTTCTGTCTGTTTTTATTCACGGCATTAAAAAAATGTTGTTTATAAATATCTTAGCTATTTCCTTGTCATCCATTTCTAGAAGATAACTGTAAGACTTTTGGCTTATCTGAAAGAAGTAACTGGAAATATTAGTGATACAGAGGTTACGCATGTTCTTTTTTGGAGTGCCATTTTGCCCTAAAAATTATTCTTAATGTTTTATTTTGGATAGTTTGAAGCTTCTTAAGATAATTTTCAGCTGTTACTCAAAAAATCAGGCAGGCGTAGCTGAGCACTGGAAGCAACATTGACCTATACAAAAGTGTTTTACATTTTAAGTTTATAGTTCTGATTTTTTACACTATCATTGGGTATAAAACTGGCTGTGTTGCCTTAAATTTTATCATTTGGATAAAGTGGGATTTATAATTTAGTCTTTTATTTAAAGTATTCTTCTTCATTAGGCCAAGTAACTATTTTTCGCAATTTATTTCCTTAAGAGAAGACTATTGCTTGGGTTTCCTTTACGTTTAATTCTATTTTCCGCGGATTAAAACAAATGCTAAGTTTATTTAAGTGTTCATTTAAATTATTAACAATTAATTCTTTATTTTTATCTTTAGCTAATATGGTGGTATCGTCTTCAGAAAGTGCTAAAATTGTATTCACTTATTTTGGATGTCATTTATATATAGTTAAAATAACAAAAGCCTTGCAGTACTCTGCTAAAAATATTCCTAACTCCTGAGACAGTATCCTTATATCTAACTTGAAATTTTCTATTATTTAAATAGGATTGAATTAATTTAATTAAACTACCTGGGAATTTTAGAAAAATAAATTTATAAATGAAACCATTAATCCAAACTTTATTAAATGCTTTCACGATATCAAAAAGTTCTTCTGTATTTTCTTTAGGTTCTCTGTATTTTCTTGTATATTGTGTAGGTACTTCTGTATTTTCTTTCCCTGAAGTATATTTTCAGTAATTCTTAATAATCGGTGTACTGATAACAGCTTGGGTTGAAACCCAAATTGTTCCAGTTTGAATATTTTATTTAAGTTACAAAATTTTCTCATTCCATCTAGTATTACGTCCTCTGCAATTTTGCTTCGTGAGGATAACAAACTTATTGGTCTATAACTATCAACTTTAAGTTTTTTCCTGATTTTCGTAGTGTCTAATTTCCAATTAGTTGAGAAGTAATTTAAGATTAATATTGCATTTATAATAAATATTAATTGGATTATGAATTTTAAAAGCATATTTTTAACCTTATTATTATTTATGCAATTTTTTCCGGTCGCTTTTCTAGTTTAAAGTTTTTTAATTGAGTTTATTATTTGATCTGGAAGCACAGTTTCTGTCTTTTCTTCTTTATTATTTAAATTAAAATTTTCCACTACTGCAACTATTCCCTTGTTAATTTAATTCATTTCCTTCCATTATAGAGAATTACCTCTACATATTTGTAAACGATATTCTATTTGGATCCAGCTTCAAAGAAGAACAACTGCAACTTCTTAGATTGCTGTTTCAACGTTTCAAAGAATATTGACTACCACTCGAATCCTCCAAATGTGTATACCATATAGAATTATTAGAATTCTCAAAAGATTCTATATATTAGTTAAAGCTTCTGTGTCTGATATTGAACCTTTATCTGATAAGCTGGAAAAAAAAGCTCCTAAAACCAATTATTTAGACTCTATTGCATTATTTTCTTAGACTATAACATTTCGTTTCAAAGGCTACCCACATATCAGAACTAGTTATAAAATTTTTAGAAGGACAAAACACCAAGAAAACTAATTAGTCAACGTTATCCGTCAAAGAAGAAAAAAAATCACTCATTTGCACTCAAAAATCTGAAAAAGCTTTAATTAAGACAATGCTTTTCTATCAAATTATGCCTAATGCAAAGTTAAGTATTTGGGTAGACTCTTGATTTTACTATTAGAGGAATACTATTTCAATTATTTAATAACAAATGGTCAGTACTAGTATTTTCATTAGTGGTATTTAAATCAACTTATCAAAAACGTCGACAAACGATCACGAAATTTCAGCCATTCCCACTACAATAAGTAAGTTCTGATACTTGCTGGAAGGAAGAGAAAAGGCATAAAACACTTATTACAACAGTGCGAACTTTTTAAGATTCAAATACATGCAAAATCACCAGTCTCAATATTTGCTTTGATAAAAATTCAGCCATATTCATGTAAACATGATTAGTTTTCTATCATCATTTGAAGATTATCATTGTTATTGTATGTAAATAATTGACCTCTTTTTTAAAAGTAAGATGTAATTTGAAAGATTTACTTAACTGCTTTTATAACTTGCATAGCTTTCGAAATGGATGTATATCCCGATTTAATTGTTCCATCATAAATACAACTGATTAAGGGAGAAACTTTCATCAACACTACTTCATGTACTTACACATATGGGATTCAACGAATTTGCTCTTCATCTTACCATTTTCAGTCTAACCTCATTATTGAGACTTTTCACCAAAAAGCTTAATAATGGCAAATGGAAATTCTCCTCTCATCTTGCTTGAAGTACGTTGCACAGCGAAAACATAACATTGAACCCACTAGTGCAGAATTATTTTATGAAACCACACTAGAACTACCTATAAATATCCTGATTTCTGAACCATCGGCAAATATGACTCCAATGAATGCTTCTAAATTGAGAACAACGATACAGTCTCCCTCATTAAATTCTGTTTCTGCAAGCAAACACAAATCTTGTATTCACAATTTTTTAAGTGTCTGTTTTCATGTATCATTGATAAAATTAAGTTACCTTTCTCTCAATGATATTGCGGACCTCACCAAATGATTTCAAGAACTGATTTATTGATATTAATAAATAAGTGCAAAACAATGGTATATCGAGGATCTGAAATCCGTTTTATTTTGTCAGAATCTAAAGAAGCTTATAAATACACATCAAATAATGGTAAAAGCTTGAAACTTTAGTGAACGCGAATAAACACTAAAACTGCTGAAAAACCAATGGTAAAAGATAAGAGAGATATGAACATTCCCTTAAACATCTTTCATGTGTTTGAAATATTGTTATTTTCTTAAATAATTATTCATTTTATTTTACTTTCGCATAATTAACTTTGCTATAATTTCTCTATTCATTCATTTAATCAACTATACAAATTTAATTTTATTTTACTTTGTTTTCTCTATTGCATTTTATTTGAATTTGATAATCTATGCTATATCGTGTGATAGGTATGATTCGAAACTCAATACTCAATCAATGTACTCAAGATAGTGATTTCGTTCTCATGCATCAAAAAAGAAAGCACTGCTCAAAAGCATATTGATCTTGCACCTGGAGAATTCTTTGGTTGGTTATTGATGAGATAAAAACAACATTTGCTTAGCAGTGTTTTATTGAAAATTTCAGTACAAAAGGGGAAAAAATATAATTTGTGCATGTAAGAAAAACACTTTCTTAAAAAATCACTTTTTTAGTAGAGGGTTTTCCCGGATGACGTTGATCTCCTTTGACTGGGGCAGGATGTTTCTTTGTCTCACTCCTCCAAAGAGCATTTTCCAGCTCTTGGAGAGTTTGTGGGGGTGGAAGGTGTGTCTTTAATGAAGGAAACTAAATAATACTGATAATGATAACTAATAAATTAAATGCTTCTTAATTTGTCATCGAAACTTGTAAGGAGTAAAGGTGAAGATCAGATTAGCGAATGCGAGCTAACATCTACCGCCCTCCTCTTCCCTTCCGATAATGTTTTTGGTTGCTTTTTTATTACTGGAGAGATAGTTTTCAGAGAGACAGCACACTGGAGGTGTGTTTGTCGCGCTGTCCGCCGATTACATAGTTATGTTTGTTTGGAAAATTATATTAAAAATTATGTATACATTAAAATTTGTTCTCATCAATAAATTGAAATAATTTAAATTAAAATTGTCATCAATTGCCTTGCCACTACGTGACTCTACAAACTGCAACAGCTTAAAAAATAAAATTTCAGAATTAAGAATTTTCGTCAATGATAAAACTCAGATATCATTCTTCAAGAAACTAAATTAAGCATTGGCGAAAATCTTAAAATTGTGAACTCTAATTTGTATCATACACTCAGAGAAGGATCTAGATTCGGAGGTACAACAATCTATGTTAAGAACAACATATCCATAAAAAATCTGAAACCCACCATTTAGACAAATAGATGCTACCTTAATCTAAATTAAAACAAATTTAAACATTGTAGTAGATTCTATTAAGGTCAGACCCAGTGCTGATTCAATACTTACTTTAGATATAGAAAACCTGTTAAGTAACAAAACAATCTTTGCCGGGGATTGTACACATAAGAATTGGGATTATCCTAAAGCTAATAGAAATAATAACCATCTTTTTTTTTTAACTTGATTGAAAAACCAACTGAAATATAATTGCGCCTGATACTACAATTAGATTTTCTAATATGTAATTAATTTTGCAATAACCAGATATTTAATTTCACAACAGATTCTCTTAACGAAATTTCGTGTGACCATAAACCTATAAAATAATTTATTTTGACTTGAATTTGTCAAATCAGAAAATTAAAAATAATTTAAAAAACATTTGGGACAAGTATCAAGAAAATTGAAATTATTTTACCAATTTAAAATATTGCACTCTTTGAAGAACTAACAGAAAAATTAAAGAAGCGCTTGTTGAGGCATTGGCTGTAATTACAAATGCAACACCTAATAATATAAAACTACTTATTAAAGAGCTATTCACTTACGAAGTACATAATCCTCTATATACTTCGTGGACGATCTTTTGAAATGTAGAAAAAGCATTAATAAACTGTATTCAAGTGTTTTCATAAACTCCAAATGGTACAGTTGTTGCAGTTTTATGTATGATCAGAATGAATAGGAATTTGGTTTTTATGAAATCACAGTGTGACTAAATATGTTTTTGTCGCGTAACTGCGACGCAGACATTTCGTTCTCTGTAATCACCAATTGGTCTCCATTTAAAATTGTCCTTCTTTGGAAGCATGTGTCAATCATCTGTCGAGGCCTTTTTCTATAGAGTGCACTGAAGAATGATTGAGACAGTGAAGTTTCGTGATTTTGGAAAATTCACTTAAAAGTTTATGAGAGTCACTTATTAGCTTGATGGAATGAATTCAAACTAATTTAATTTTACTCAGCACTGCCTCTAAAGACCTCTTGTTGTTGAATTAAAATAATTTAAAAAGGTCGAATTAGAATTGGCCATTTAAAAGCTTGACATAAATTTAACAACAAACATAAAAATTTTTTTCGAAAAATTTTAATTTAAGATTAGAAATGGAGTTCTTCTTCTTCTCTTGAGCTTGTCAGATATGTGGCACCTCTGCATTGTTGCATTTTGTACCATGCCCAAAGCCCAATTTTTTCCTAGTTTCATTGTCTTGGGTCAACTACTTTGTTTATAAAGTCTGATAGGCCCTCAATGGAGTTTAGGTGTAACTCTTTAGGATATGGATTACCAAGAGTAGTGAATCTTGTAAGGGCAAGAGCATCACACTCATATAGGATATGATGAGCTGATTCTACCCCTGCGTGACATTTCCTACAAATTGGTTCCTCTTTAAAAAGCCCCATTGTATGAAGGTGTTTCCTGAAATGATAGTGCCCAGTAATGAAGCCTACAATTGCTTGAGTCTTCAATCTTGGGAGTCTAAGATTTTCAGATGCAATTTTCTCAGATGAGTTGAAAATCATACTTTTTGCATGTTTCTGTCCAGGAGAGTCACGCCAAACTTTGCTTATCTCCTGTTTTTCCCATTTTTGAATGGCCCTCCTTGTAGTCTTCATGCCGATCCCACAAAAGGGTTCCATTCCTATTGGATTGAAAGAGGATCCCTGTTTAGAAATGGAGTTACTCTGAATTGCTTCTAATGAAGGTTATGCAAAGAAGACAAATATTGGACCTGAAATTAAAGCTTATTCCAACACAATTTGAAACAAAATTTACTGAAAAGAGCTTAAAGGATAAAGAACACAGGCTCTTATATATATATATATATAT
>JAPDSC010007806.1:0-27075 GCA_026290005.1 Latrodectus geometricus | reverse complement strand
TTTTTTTCCCGTTTGTCACCAAAGGTATGGGACCTTTGGTGACAAATTGAATCCTGTCTCCTAGGATTGTACCATTAATTTAATTCATTTAATGTTAATTGAAAATTTTATTTTGTAAAAATATTTTTTTTATTTAAAATGTTTGGAAAAAACAGAAAGTTAATGATGGAAAAAGCAGAAATTTTGTGATTTTTTGTTACGCATAGTAATGCCATTTGGCGACTTTATAACTTGCACCGGTGAAATGAAGAAGTACCCATTTTCATACTATATTATTGACTCAATACATTCTTCAGGAAATTCTAATTATTATTCATTTTAGCACAAACGAATAGCAGTTTATTTATCATTCAAGTTTTCTCAAATTCTTGAAAGCAAATAAAAACTTTGAAGAATTAATTAGATACACTTAAACTTTTTAATAAGAAATCGTTAGGAAATCAAACTTACATCTAATTTTAATTTATATAAAATATTTCTAATTAAAATCATTAAACTAAATAAATATAGAAAATGAACAAAAATACTTGATTCCTTAAGCAAAGTTATTAAGAAAATCTACAAGGAATCAAACTTTTTTTTATTTGAATTAGAATAAAAATGAAAAACGAAAATCTGAAATCTTTCTATCACCAAAACCACAATAAGTGAAGTATTATACTCAACATTCGAATTACAAATGCCGAAGACTTCAAATTTGTCAATTCGATTTGATTTATCAAAATAAATACCATGTAAGCCATCGCAACGGACACGGTTTAACATAGCAACCAAAGGGGGGGGAAAAAAAGAGATTGGTAAAAATTTACTGTACAGTCGCTCTTGGCGATTTTTTAAAAAATCGCCAAAATACTTGCCAACCTCGCCAATCTGCACAAGTGAAGTATGAAAATAAGTAAAATATTCCATTTTTCATTGGTTGGTTCCCAGTTTGTCAAAATCTCCCATTTTTTATTGGCAGGAATCCTTCATCTGCGATTAATCAGAATTGGTTGGATTGTCAGAAAATGTTATTTATCGCCAACTTTGGAAAATCACGCCAAGAGTGACTGTACAGTAAATCTGAGCCAAGAGATTTTATTGTTTTTCTTAATTTTTGCAATGGGAACTACTTTGATATACTCCCCCCAAATCAGATATTTGGCGACTTTTTTTCTCGCTAAGATGGGGCTGGCCACCAGACCTCGAAGCCCGATTTTCGATTTTTGAATTAGAAAAATTTTAAAAAAATTATTTATAAAACTTCTTCTCGAGATCGCTACTCGCCGATAGCTGATTCAGGGGTTGTACCAGTTCCTTTTCAGAAACAATGCTGGCGACCATCTTTTGGAAAATTTTCCGTTTTTTTTTTTTTTTATTATTGTACTGACACAAATGTTATATAATTGGAAAGAGCTTTAAAAAATAAACATCTTTTTCGCTTACGGCTTTTTCTTAATTTCAATATCTTCTGAGATAACAGCAACTTTCGAATTCATATATCCGTTGGGGAAAAAAAATCAGACGGTTTTTTTTATTTTTTATAAAGTTTTTGTTCTTCAGTTTTTGTTTCTTAATTTGCATTATGGTGTTGCTATTATTGTTATTTGTTGCTATCATTTATTTTCAACTTATTAAATCGATTCATAACAATTCATTTCTTTTTTGTAGCTTTAGCTTGCTGTTTTGATGACACATTAAATTTTTTTTTTCAGAATTGCATTTTTTATAAAGTTTTTGTTTCTTAATTAGCATTTTTTTTATAAACTTTTTGTTCTTCCTTTTTTGCTTCTTAATTAATATTAATCGCAGTTTTTTTGACTCACTGATATTATTATTTGTTTTCAAATAACGTTCGATTGTAACATTTGATTTCTTTATTCTAACGTTAGTTTGCTGTTTTAACGATACATTAAATCGATTAATTACAATTCATTTTTTTTTTGTAGCTTTAGTTTGCTGTTTTCATGACACATTAATTTCTTTTTTTTTTTTTTCAGAATTGCATTTTATAAACTTTTTGTTTCTTAATAAATATTAATCATGGTTTTTTGACTCACTGATCGTGTTGCTATTATTTATTTTCAAATAACGTTCGATTATAACAATTGATTTCTTTATTGTAGCGTTTTCTTCAGTTTGTGTAATCATTCTTCTGTTGGTTGCTTACCTTTTGCTTTTCAGATTTTAGAAGAAATATGCCGCAGCCCCCTCGAAAAAAGAAATGCTTGGAAAATAAAAAGCGACAAGAGAGAGAAAGAAGTCGAAGAAGGAGACAAGAAGAAACCACCCCAGAAAGAGAATCAAGGCAGCGAGAGGACGCAGAAAGAAGTCGGAGAAGGAGAGAAGAAGAAACCACCCCAGAAAGAAACTCAAGACAACAACAGGTGAGAGAAATTAATCAAAGAAGAAGAGAAGAAGAAAACACCCCAGAGAGAAACTCAAGACTGTAGAGAGTTACAATTGCAACAACTACTGCTCGAATGCGTCTCTGGAGGCATTTAGAAAATGCGGCATTCGATTATGAACCATCATCTGATTATGCTACTCATCCTTCGTGTCTCATCGGCTCAATGTCGCAAACTTGCCAACACTGTGAGGCGAAGAAATGGAAAGGTGAAGCCCCAGGTATGTGCTGCAGTGGAGGAAAAGTTCGATTATCACCGTTAATAGATCCTCCTGAGCCCCTACGCACTTTCCTCATTGGCCAGTCTTCACAGGACAAACACTTCCAAGCTAATATCAGACGCTACAATTCCTGTTTCCAAATGACCTCTTTCGGCACAACAAAAGAAATTAGAGAGCCTGGATACATGCCAACATTTAAAGTTCAGGGTCAAGTTTATCATCGCATTGGCAGTCTACATCCCCTACCAAATGAAGAGCCCAAATTTATGCAAGTTTATTTCGTTGCCAACAGAACAGAACAGGCGCAGAAACGTTGTAGGAATGTTCCAGAAACCAGAGAGGACATAGTACTTCAGTTGCAATATATGCTTCATCATGAAAACTCCTACGTCCAAAGCTTCAAATCGGCCATGGAAAAGATCAGTCCTAAATTAAAACTCCTTATTTTAGCCGACAAAACCCCACGCGGTGAGCATGAAAGGCGGTTCAACGCTCCGACATCATCAGAAGTGGCTGTAATAATGGTTGGAGAACAGCATGGGGCAAGAGACATAGTTTTAGAAGAAAGGAGTGGCACCATCAGAAGAATTGCCGATACCCACAGGTCTTACGATGCACTACAGTACCCACTTCTCTTTTGGCAGGGGGAAGATGGTTATCATTTTGATTTGCGCCAAACAAATCCAACTACGGGAATGCCACAAACAAAGAAGATTTCTGCAATGGACTTTTACGCTTACAGGATCATGATGCGCTCCTCAACATTCAACATTTTACTGCGAAGCAAAGACCTGTTTCATCAGTTTATTGTGGACATGTATGCCAAGATTGAATCCGAAAGGCTGCGATACATTCGATTGAACCAGAAGACGTTGAGAGTGGAACACTATGCCCATTTGAGGGATGCCGTTATGAATGATGGAAATGTTGCTGACATGGGACAGTTAGTTATTTTACCGTCCAGCTTTACAGGGGGGCCCAGGTACATGCACGAAAGGACCCAAGATGCGATGACCTATGTGCGAAACTACGGTAGACCGGACCTTTTCATCACCTTCACCTGCAACCCCAACTGGAAAGAGATACAAGAAGAACTTTTCGATGGACAAAAGCCCCAGGATCGCCATGATTTGTTGGCAAGAGTCTTTCATCTCAAGCAAAAGGCACTCATCAGTCTTATCACAAAGGCGAAGATTTTTGGTGATACTCGATGTTACCTGTACACGATAGAGTGGCAGAAGAGAGGACTTCCTCACGCCCACATTCTGGTTTGGCTGAAAGACACCTTGCACGTCCATAGGGTCGATGATTTCATCAGCGCAGAAATCCCGGATCCAGAAGAAGACCCAGACCTCTTTACCACGGTCACGAAACAAATGGTGCATGGCCCCTGCGGACGCATAAATCCCCGCTCTGTTTGTATGAAGGATGGAGTCTGCACGAAGCGATACCCTCGCCAGTTCTTGAAAGAGACGCAGACGGGACAAGACGGATATCCACTGTATCGTCGTAGAAGCCCTGCAGATGGAGGTTTTACAGCAAGCATCAATCTACGAGGATCAGAAGTTTCGGTGGACAATGCCTGGATCGTTCCTTACTGTCCACTACTATCCAAAATTTTTAACGCACATATCAACGTTGAGTACTGCAATTCTGTCAAGTCCATAAAGTATGTATGCAAGTATGTCAATAAAGGATCCGACATGGCTGTATTTGATGTCACCAGTGGAGCCAATGAACTGAATGAAATTCATCAATATGAGATGGGAAGATACATTAGCAGCAATGAAGCAGTGTGGAGAATACTCAACTTTCCAATCCACGAACGTCATCCCACAGTCGTTCATCTAAGCGTCCACCTTGAAAATGGCCAGAGAGTGTACTTCACTGAAGAAAATGCTGCTGAACGGGTCCAGGCACCCCAGAAAACAACGCTCACATCTTTCTTCAAGCTGTGCACCCAAGATAACTTTGCTCGCAATTTACTTTACAACCAAATTCCAAAGTACTACACATGGAACAGCATGAACAAGAGTTGGAACCGCCGTAAACAAGGACAAATTGTTCCAGAAGAAACAGGAATCAGGTCTACTGATGCCCTTGGCCGTGTCTACACCGTCCATCCCAACAACTCCGAATGCTTCCACCTTCGCCTATTACTACATGAAGTTAGAGGCCCAACATCATTCACGGATTTGAGAACCGTTCAAGGAAGAGTCTGCAACACTTTCAAAGAGGCATGCCAACTTCAAGGACTTCTGGAGAATGACGAACACTGGAACACGGCGTTAGAAGAAGCAGCTGCATCTCGATCACCCAAGATGATGCGTAATCTGTTTGCTGTAATGCTTCAAACGTGCTCCATGTCGGGCCCTGAACAGTTATGGATGAACCACAGGGAGAACCTGTCTGAAGACATACTGCATCAAGCAAGGATCCAGCAGCAGAATATGGACCTGGACTACAATGACGACATCTTTAACAGAGCCCTAATCTACATTGAGAACAAGATAATATCTCTAGGAGGATTGAACCTGAAAAGCTTTGGACTTCCCCAACCTAACAGAAACAGCGATTCTGCCATCTCCAGTGAAGTAATTAGAGAACGAAGTTATAACATGGATGTGCTCGCAGCTTATATACAGGAGAATGAGCCTAAATTGGTCCAAGACCAAAAAGAAGCCTTTGACAAGATTACTAGAGCAGTTTTTGATAGGCAAGGGGGTATATTCTTTTTGGATGCTCCAGGCGGAACCGGGAAGACGTTTCTTATCAACCTTATTTTGGCAAAGGTGCGGCACAGAAATGAGATTGCCCTGGCTGTCGCTTCATCCGGCATTGCTGCTACACTCTTGACAGGTGGTAGGACTGCTCACTCGGCGTTCAAGTTACCTTTAAATCTGACAAGCACAGAGACTCCAACGTGTAACATTCCAAGGAATTCAGGAAAGGCAAAGGTTCTACAGGATTGCAAGCTCATCGTTTGGGACGAGTGTACCATGTCCCACAAAGCCGCATTCGAAGCATTAGATGTCACCATGAAAGACCTCAGATGGAACAATGACAGAATGGGAGGCGTCGTAATGGTTTTGGCAGGCGATTTTCGACAGACGCTACCAGTTATTCCACGTGGAACGAGGGCAGATGAAATGCAGGCCTGCATAAAATATTCTTACATCTGGAATGGCATTCAAACACTTGGATTATCGACTAACATGCGAGTTCATCTCAACGGTGATCCCTCTGCCCAGCAGTTTGCAGATAATCTACTGAAACTAGGAAATGGAACCCTTACTTCAGAAAATGAAGATGGATATGTAGCGATGCAAGGCATTGGAAGGATTGTGACTACTGAAGAAGAACTGAAAGAGGCTGTGTTTCCGAATGTGATTCACCACTTCACTGATCACGCATGGCTGTGCGAAAGAGCAATTCTTGCCCCAACAAACGAAGCCGTCAGTGTTATCAACAAGCAACTTTTACAGAACTTACCCGGAACTCTTCATATTTACAAATCTATAGACACGACATGCAATATTGACGAGGCTGTCAACTATACGACAGAGTTTCTCAACAAATTAGAGCCACCTGGAGTACCCTCCCACATATTGGACTTGAAGGTTGGAGCACCGATAATTCTCCTCAGGAATCTGGATCCGCCTGCACTTTGCAATGGAACAAGACTTTCTATCAAGAAACTGATGCCAAATATTATAGAAGCCACCATCATGACCGGACATGCTGCAGGCGAAGATGTGTTTATTTCAAGAATTCCTATAATCCCTTCCGATCTCCCGTTTCAGTTTAAGCGTCTACAATTCCCTGTTCGTTTGAGTTTCGCGATGAGCATTAATAAGGCACAAGGACAATCTCTCAAAGTTGTAGGGCTCGACCTCCGTAAGCCGTGTTTCTCCCATGGTCAACTGTACGTGGGTTGTTCAAGAGTTGGTAATGTCGATAATCTACACATCTTAGCTCCGAATGGAAGAACATTAAATATAGTTTATCCCGAGGCTCTCTAACGAAAAGGACAATCTAAAGAAAAATTATTGCCACTCTCCCAAACTAACTCTGACTGTCATGCTTTAAATGATGATGTTATTGTTTAGTGCTCTCTTGAGAGCATGAGCAATAATCCGAATGGTGCTGCTTCCCAGTGCTACAGTACCAACAGACATTAATCGGTAAGGGTCCCTTGCGACCCCAGACCGAGCTCCACAAACATACACAAACACTCTCCTCTTCTAATTCATTGTCATCTAAGTTTAACTTACACTTAAATTAAAAATTTAATTGGTTCTCAACTCCAAATTTCCTGTAAGCAGGATGTTTTATTTCATCCATGTTTTCGTTACTTTTTATTTTTTCTGTACTGTACTCTCTATCTTTCCCTTTCAACTCTTTCCTATCTTTGATTTTGAATTTTTTATGTTTTACTTTTCTTTAAACTTCAGACCAATGATTATAACCACATGACTACGGTTTCCTAGCATGTGCTAATATGAGGTCTGTTCTCATTTAAACTAATTTTTTAACAGATGGCTCATGGTTAGGATATATTGTTCCTTTTTATCGACGGGGAATGTTGTGTGTAGGGGGGGGGAGAGAGAGACTGTCTACATGTCCTACACTACTATTCCTGCGCTATTCACTTATCTGCCTTTTCTAAATGCACGGGCAACGCCGGGCGGGTACAGCTAGTATACTATATTTCTCAGATATTTCTGTAATTTATAAATTATAGATAATAT
The DNA here is from genome assembly GCA_026290005.1 of Latrodectus geometricus. Taxonomy (NCBI): domain Eukaryota; kingdom Metazoa; phylum Arthropoda; class Arachnida; order Araneae; family Theridiidae; genus Latrodectus; species Latrodectus geometricus. Next base: position 19,717 of record JAPDSC010007806.1, on the reverse strand, counting down.
TACCTGATTTTTCATTTTTTGGATTAGAATTTTATTCAAAACCTAGTAGGATAAAGGATTGCATATTACTGTACTGACTTTTAAGTTAGTATTTGTTGTTCAAGTGATTAATATATATATGCTTGGTAGGATTATTTTGTAGTTTCAGCATCTAATAGGAAGTAAAGCTACAATTTTCTTACCCTTTCAATCTTTTTTAAATACCCATTATTCTAAAACTTACTCCATGTTTAGCTGTTAATAACCTTCTGTTGTTTATATATATAGAGATTAATTGTTGATTATATATATATAGACAATTTAAAAAAAAAAGGGAAAAATATCCAAAAGAAAGAAAATTACAAAAATATAGTACTTTGCAGTATAAAATGCATAATATATATGTTTTACATTTAAAAAGACCTGATATGAAATTTCAACAGCAGTTGATTTCTTTGTCGAAATTCATGGAGTTGAGTAACTAACCTTCTCTTAAATCGTTCTTATAATGTCCTTCAAGCCCCGAAAATTCATTTTTATAACACTTTAATAGATAAATTACATGTTTGTTATTATTCTTCTGTGTTTCAAATGAAGCAGTTTATAACTTTTTTCATATATATGTGTTACCATGATTTCATGATCCAATTTTAAATATATGTGTAGACAAAATTATTCCTTCAAATTCACGAAATTTTCCGTTGAATATAATGAAGGGATTGGAATTAGAATGAATGAAAAAGTATTCAAAATTTCACTGCTAGAGGGCTTTTTTTAATAAATTACTCATTTAGGATTTTTTTAAGATTTTACTATTTCTTCATCCAGAGATCACTAACACAAAATATTTCTTTACCATTAAATTACACAATGCCTAATTGAACTGTAAATTTTAATTAATACTCATTATTATACATTCAACTATAATTGCAATTGACTACATTACAGCTCTGCTTTCGACTGAAACTAAGAAATGAAAATAAAGTCACTTTGACAATTGACACAAGAAACGATTTGTTTTAAAAGGCAAGCATCGAATTTCTTTCCACAATTTATCATCGCATGTACAAGCAACTGAAGAAAAAAAGAAATACAGGTTTAAAAAAAAGGAGCTTTTTGTGAAACCTAGAAATTTCTGTTGAGATAGGTTAGAAAAGGTAAAACTTCCAACATACACGAGTTCCAATGATTATGGTGGAACTGAAGAATTGGATGTGTTCCTTTCAAGCTTCAAATCCGGCAAATATTATTTTGCTCGAAAGGATCAATATCCCAATGAGTTCCAATTGCTCAATGTATTCAATTTTTTGGGGGGAAGGGACTATACTATATAACAATCGAGACTATTCGTTGAACCAAAAAGAAAAAGATCTATGGAACTGAAGAATTACCTATACCTTCCCATTACACAGAAGACAAACACTAAAGGAAACTCCGATTGAATTTACCTTGGACGATAAAAGTTAAAAGTAATTATTCCTATATTACTGTGGGAAACTACGTAAATTATTTCATTCATGTCTAGTTATTCAGAATCGACTAAATTGACAATAGGAAACTGGTTTTGACATAGTTATCCGCCATCCATCACAACTACATTAATATTCCTATCTTTTCTATTATGAAATTTTGGTGATAGCTATAAAGTCATGAGATTTAAGGAAAGTTTTTTGGAGAATTAGCGAACATCAGCAGAAATAAGTTCTGTTTGAAACAATATAAATATAACGTTCAATAATAATACATGGTGACTTATAGAAAATCGTATTGTTAGCCATGAGTAGATGACAAAGCTGCAGAATAGTAAACTTGAGTAAAAAAAAATAAACAATTTGCTATTTTAGTAATTATGGATCAATGAAATGGGAAACAGCGTGCGTTAGTCAAAAAATTGTTTTATAAAAACAAAATCTTGGAACTTGCTCAAGGGCCCCTACGTTTTTACAACTTAGGACTCATAAAAAGTTGGATTAATTACTTTAAAGATATTGGATCAGTCCTAAAGACAACAGGATGACCAAAAGGTACTTGTTCTACACAACATGTTGTATGTGTGTCTGTCTGACAAGTCCATGGTGCTCAATTTGTTTTCAAGCAGGTGGGGTTGAAATGTCTCGGAAGAGTGGAGATTTCTTCATTTAGATATGAAATTTCGGTTAGACTATACTTTAGGGTGCCCCTTTGATTCTCGCCAAGCTGGACAAAACTGAATCGTGTTCTGATTGGTTTAGATCCAGTCGAGGTTCTGATTGGTTTATCGTTTTTAGAATTCTTTAAATCCAAAAGGACGTTGCATTATTTTTGAATGTTCAACCATTCCTGTTAGCACTGTAATTGGCGCGAACAGGAATAACACCAAAAATAAATCGCCTAGTTCACCAAAGGGCACCCTAAAGTATAGTTTTACCGAAATTTCATCCGCAGAAACTGAAGATTGTACAACAACTGATGTAAAACGATTACCAGTTGTGATTAGAATTCTGGTAACAAATGATACCAATGAATTTCTGAGCAAGTTGTCGATGTCCGATGAGTCCTATTTTCATTTCGAAGATTGAAAAAACAAAACTACTTTTGCTGGTCAGACACAAATCTTAACGAAACTCATGGGCGCTGTTTTATTGCATAAAAACAAGGGCCTTATATTTTCAAAAATGAACTGAGAATTACAGTAATTGTTACTGCAGATCGTGTGTTAAATGAATTGGGCACTAGTTTTCTTCAGAAGTCATTTACGATCTACATTTTTCCAGCAATGGAGCACCAGTTTTTAATTTTACGTTAGGCAAAATCCTGATTTAAGCTGTCCCTCCATCTTTTCTTAGGTTTTCCTCAGAGAAAAGTGGCATTGAAGACCTTAAGAGCTGTTCTCTCAGAAAGTAGTTTGCCGATCTTATTCTACTCAGTTTTATGTACTTAATAATGCAACCATCTCTTAATAAATTTTATAGATTTCAAAATTATATCTTTTTATCCAGGTATTATTTTCTAAAACAGCACAAAATAATTCCTAGAACCTTCATTTCGAAGATCGCCAGAATTTTTCCTCTATCATTGTTAAAGTCCATGTCAGGCATAGGTTAAAACTGTTCAGAAGAAATATTTTTTTGTTCTTCTTTGATACAGAATGTATAGTAGCTGTTATTTAAAATATATTAATGTAAAAGAATTTGATACAAAAATGTTGTCAGAAGACTTCTACGTATATATTTTCATAGTACAATGAAATGCAATGAAATCTTTTCATAATTGAATGCTTCTTCAAAAGCTTTTAATTTCAGGGTCTATAAGTATTATAAACTGTTATCTTTTATAATGAAATATTTATTAATATTCAGACTTAGTTTTATAAGCATAGCTAGTTGATTTTCCCTTGTCTTCTATTAATTTCTACAAAAAGACGATTTCCCATTTGAATTTCAAACATTTTTTTTTTCTTCATCAACCTGATATTTTAAAATTTTAACCAGATGAACAATAAAATAGAAGACATGATAGTTTGTGGAATATTTTCATAAGTTATAAAATATTGAGAATACATTGCTTGCAATATACAGAGTGATTCAGCTCGTCGGTGACAAACTTTGAGGATCAATAGAGCCCACTTAGACAAACATTTTTGAATAGGGAATGTAGGGTCCCTGACGCGATGATAAGGCGTTAGGCGCTTTTGAAAATTTGGGTGCCGAAATTCGAAACGTCATCAAAACTAGTGAAATGGTTAGATTTTCTTGCTTTTTGCGGCGAAATGATTCTGTTTATTTAAACTTTCTTCAGTACCAATTTGATAAGCGTATCTCTTAGAACATTGATAGGGGGCGCTGTAGAATTTGGAGAGCTAGACATTAACTTTAAGCTCGTTATTTTGATAATTTAACACATGCTCGCCAAAGTTTATACTCTAACTTAAATTTTGAACCCAAAAGTAGAACCCTGCAAAAAGCGTAAGAGCCGGAATAAATTGTCAAAGTACAGGGTGGTTGAAACTCGAAGGCTACTAAGAGATAAACAAACAGATTTCTTGACTTATGGCATGCATTTTCATGATTCTGCTTGCTGGGGCTCTCTGAAACTCAGTTGAACGGTACAAAAAGAAAAACCAATAGGGGGCGCTTTGGGCAAAAAACTTAATTCGTTGACATTTCGGACGCTAACTGAGAATGGGGCGCTACGATCAGTTAGTAATAATGAAAACACATTTTCTACCTCTGCTCAACACTTCTGAATAAATTTAGACCAAAAACATCAATGATACTGGAAATTTATTTACAAAAAATAGCACTAAAGAAGATGCTCGAAATTTCGACCTTGGGCCATGATGCAGGCTTCGCACCTCCGGCGCATTGAGGAGTGTGTGTTTCCAACAATGCCAGGAGTATCTCTGATCTCCACTGCAGCTGCCACAATGCGCGCCACAAGTCCTTCAGCGCTGCTGATAGGTGTATGGTAGACCTGGGCCTTCAGGTAACCCCAAAGGAAGAAATCCAAGCAGGTGAGGTCTGGTGATCGGGCAGGCCAGTTAACTGGACCCCCACGCCCGATCCACCGCTGACCATACCTTGCGTTTAGATGGAGACGCACATCGTTCCTGTAATGGGCCGGACCTCTATCGTCCTGGAACCACATCTGGCAACGCGAATCTTCGGGTACGTGCGCCTCCTCTAAAAGCTGCGGCAGCCCTTGATCCAGGAAAATCAGGTAATTTCCACCTGTCAGCCGTTCAGGTAACAAATAAGGGCCAATGAGGCAATCCACCAGAATGCCGGCCGCCACAATTACTGAGAAACGCTCCTGGGCTGCTCGGCTTCTAGTTTCATGTGGATTTTCATCACACCACACATGACAATTGTAGGCGTTCCACATTCCCTCCCGGCTAAAGGTGGACTCGTCCGTAAACAAAATGCTGTTAACAAAACGGGGATCCCTGGCTCTCATCGCCAAGTACCATCTTGAGAATTCCACTCGAGGACCAAAATCCTGCTCTCCGAGCAACTGCACCCGCTGGATGTGGTAGGGGTGCAGATTCCGGGAACGTAAGATGCGCCACGAAGTTGCTTGCGAAATGTCAACATGTCTGACGATATCTCTTGTGCTAAGATCTGGGTTGTCCTCAACCAGGTTAAGCACAGCCTCTTCGTTGTCGAAGGTGCGCACTGATCGCTGCCGTTCAGGCCTGCCACCGTCGAAAGATCCCGTCTCGGACAACCTCTGGTGTACTCGAGCGAAGAAGGCATGGCAGGGGATTTGCCTGTTGGAATAACGTTCGGTGTACAACCGCTGAGCGCCTAGTCCATTACAACCAGCAGCGCCATACGTCAAATGCATGTCAGCCAATTCAGAGTTTGAGTACCGTTCCATCCTACTACCGATCTGCAGACAAGCAACCCGAAGCTTAAGTAGGTACCGCAAGTCCAAAAGACGTGTCTGCGCATGCAACTACGTCATTTCGCGTTGTTGTCTACGTATTACGTATCTTTTGCATATTGATATGGTACCATATCTTTTGCATAAATCAGCAAAAAGCACCTTATGTAAATTTTATTGCGCGCATTGTGCATGATTAAAACCAGCTATGTTTGTTTAAAAAAAAAAAAAAAACTGCAGTTTTAATAGCTTTTCATGATAAGTAAATTACTCTCTTGTTTTGTTCCAAACTGATCGTAGCACCCCGTCTCCAGTTAGCGTCCGAAATGTCAACGAATTATGTTTTTTCCCCAAAGCGCCCCTATCGGTGTTTCTTTTTGTACCGTTCAACTGAGTTTCAGAGAGCCCCAGCAAACAGAATCATGAAAATGCACGCCATAAGTCATGAAATCTGTTTGTTTATCTCTTGGTAGCCTTCGAGTTTCAACCACCCTGTACTTTGACAATTTATTCCGGCTCTTACGCTTTTTGCAGGGTTCTACTTTTGGGTTCAAAATTTAAGTTAGAGTATAAACTTTGGCGAGCATGTGTTAAATTATCAAAATAACGAGCTTAAAGTTAATGTCTAGCTCTCCAAATTCTACAGCGCCCCCTATCAATGTTCTAAGAGATACGCTTATCAAATTGGTACTGAAGAAAGTTTAAATAAACAGAATCATTTCGCCGCAAAAAGCAAGAAAATCTAACCATTTCACTAGTTTTTATGACGTTTCGAATTTCGGCACCCAAATTTTCAAAAGCGCTTAGCTCCTTACCATCGCGTCAGGGACCCTACATTCCCTATTCAAAAATGTTCGTCTAGGTGTGCTTATCGATCCTCAAAGTTTGTCACCGACGAGCTGAATCACCCTGTATATGAGATTTTAAATATAAGTTTGGTAAATTGATATATACAGCACAATTATTGAAAAATGTTTTTCGAAAAGTTTAAATGATGCATTTTTAAAGAAAAAAAATATTTTTTGAAATCAGCTACAAAAATTTAATTTTTGTTCATATTATTTTTTAAGAGAATTGGAATCTTTATACCATTAAAAAAATTCAAATGCAAAAAAAAATTTTCTGATTATTCAGATGTATATGCTTAATTACTCATCCTTGAATGAGAAATAAAAATCTTTATGTGGACATTATACCTTATTTTGTTAATGTTACATAAAAAAAGGACATTAATGGCCATGAAGAAATTAAATTATTAAAGTTTGCATCAAGAATTTATAACTATGTGCTTGCATAAATTAATAAAAAATTTTAATGAACGTTTAATTTAAAATTTTTTTAATTTCATTATGTGTTTGTCAATGTTTCAGCATACACATAACAATTTAAGGCAAAAAAGCAAAATTTTTACAGTTTAAACTAATTTTATGAAAAAATAGACTAAAAAAAATAGATAAATTATTAAAAATAGTATGAATAAATATATCCACTCAAGGCCGATGGTGTGTGCTTTTTTCATACGTTGGTCTAATGTTATTTTCAATGTCAAGACACAACCCAAAATGATCATTTTCATAAACTGACATTAAACCGTGTATTTTACTACGCTGGTTCCACGTAATGTCATTCCGACGGACATAACATCGGTGGAAAGATGTTGAATATTGTATGGGCATTATCAGTAAATTATTCAATATTCATCGATAATAATACTTAATTCGTGCGATAACCGTTTCCCTGTAGCAGTTATAAAAGTATTTCATTTTGTTCTTGAGGTTCATCATTAAGAACGAACTCTTTCGATATAATTTGTGTAGGTAATAATAAATCCATGGGTATGCCTTTAAAGTTCATTCATACTATTTAAAAGAAAACCAGTGATATAATGTATTAATTTTAATTTCGCATTAGGCTGAGCACTTAACCGGGGCATATTCTTTGCCCCTCAGAACCCTCGATGATGAAAATTTATATGGACACCATAAGCCTTGGCCCCCATATGGACTGTCGTGCCATTTTTTAATTTTTAGATGGAATATCCATGTTATATGTAGAACGCGTGCTGTTGCAATCCAAAGACTACCTTCACATAAAAAAAAAAAACTCCCTCTGAATTAGTATTTTTTTTTTTCTTATAGAGCTTGTAAATAGATAAATTTTATCTTGTGTTTGAATAAAAATTACCTATTCTAAAATTCCTAATATTCTCACTATGACCATACATACACTTTTTAAACTTTAATGATGGCTCTGATTCTTAGATTATAGAATTAGCTTGTCAGAAGCTTAGCAATGTCTAGTTGACATGTTCTAATGCGCAAAGTGTTCGTCGAAATTTAATTTCATGATTTTAGCAAGCGAAAGGGGATCATACCAAAGTTGCCTGTACTTGGGTTTAAACGCTTAATAAAACGTTATTACTATTTTACGTGTTTCCTAATACTAGAGTATTTGTTTTAAAATTGAATCTCAATATTATGGATAATATAGAAAGCAATCAAGTAAATAATTCAAAAAATCTTAACTTAAACGGTGTTATTCAAATGCTTCTAGGTCCAAATAAACTAGTAAGTGATCGAATTATCATACCAGTGGGTATTCGCCATGAATTGAAAACAAAGGAAGAGTTGATGGTTGAAATGGTAATGGAACACTGCGCTTTCAAAACAGTCACGAGTGGTGTTATGGGTAAGAACATTTCAATTTTTAAATATAACTGAAAGCCTCATTTTAATCCTCTGTAATTTTTGTTTGTAACTTTTTGCACCAAGATTAATAATTATAATACTGCCATTAAATATTACAAAAATTTCAATATTATTCATTTCCACAAAGCATAGATAACACATGTAGTATCTTTAGCCTAAAATGTCATGGTCGAAAATCTATTGAAGCTGAAAAAAGTAAATACATTAAATATTTTTCAAAATACATTCTAAATATATAATAAGTGATTTTCTATCAATTCTTATTAAATTATTAATTATTTTTATGTTTATTAAAATAGCAATTAGACGTTTGTGAACATTTTTAAAATAGTATAAATGAATAAAAAGAACGTTTATTTAACAGGTGATGCAATTATAATTTTGAATTTTATCTTAGAATAATTTAATATGGACGATGTATATGTTTGTTGGAAAAAAGAATAGGTTATTTACAATGATGAGCAGTGGTACTTTGCATATTGAAAATAATATTAAAAATTCGTTTCATTGTACTCTTTTTATCTCTGAGAGTAACAAAAGCATCTTATTTTAAATTTATTTAAAATAGAGATGTTAAATATTATGTTAAGTAGCAAATGTGTTTTATAAATTATATGCTTGTATTAAGATTAAATATAGAGAAGGCAAGCTATCTTTCACTCCAAGCTCTTTATGTCCATTATTTATGCTATTATTACACTTGCAATACTGAAGTGGGATTTTAAAGTGCAGAAAAAAGTAAGAAAATTGTTATTATAAAATGAACTTAAAATGATCATTTGTTACCTAAGTAAATGTGAGAAATATGCATATTATAAAAAAAAATGAAAACTCTTGAAACAAATAATAATTTTCAAATCTGAAAAAAATCATAAAACTTTTTATTTTACTTGTTCTTGTATTTTAATTGATTAAATTGTAAATTTAAATAAAGGAAAGGGTATTGTTTGAAAGGCTTTTTTTATTTTAACTATAATTTTTTTTATTTAACAGCTAAATTTAAATAATTAGCAATCTTTAATTCTTAGTTGAAATTCATTTTTTTCATGTTCATGGTACGTTAGAGTTTTCTAAATCCTTATTCCATCTTATTCTTGTTACCAGTTAAAATTAATTTTGTCATGACTTTATATTTCCAATATGTATTTAAATTGCAAAATATAAATATACCATAACTAATATACAAGCATTTCATAAAATGCTGAATATTTTGTAAAATAATTAAAATTAATTTATGTTTTAGAGGCAGTCATTTTCATGTTGAGCATAAGTAAGCACATTGGCATCCACAAAGGCTATTGTGGCTAAAATTCATGAAGGCTATAGTGACATTAAGTTACCAACATTGGGTATTTTCTACTGTAAACAATGTTCTTTCTGAATTTCCAATGGAAAAAGTCCAGGGTGGTGTTATATCAAGTGATCTAGTGATCAAGGAATTGGGATACCTTGCTAAATCCATCTTTCTAGGAAATATTTAAAGAACTATAAACAATGGTACCCCAACAACTTAATTAACTATTTTTAGTTAAAATTTATTTCCTTCACAGTCATGGTACTTTATAGTATCATCTTGTTGCAAAAAGACATATATTTATAACCCTTTGAATAATCGAAATACAATAGTTTCTAAAAATGTCTTAGCAAATAATAGATGTGACAAATAATATGGTCATTTATAAATCCCAATCATGCATTAACCTTTGGACAGTTTCTTTGCATCTCCTATTACTCATAAGGTTTTTAAATCTTCATATGTGCATATTGTGATGATTTACTATGGCAGAAAGTTAAAAAAAAGTTTCATAGGAGAATATTATACAATTAAAAAATACCCTTTATCTACTTAGCATGTCTGTGCTAAGTTCATTCCTTTAGGCATATTTATATGATTTGAATTTTGTAAGCATGCAATCTTTTCCCAAGAATCTTCTCCACAGTTGAAACTATTTTAAAATTCTCTTGCTGCTGATTTCACAGATCTCTTTGAATAGTTAAATCTTTCTTTGACACAGTAAAATTTGTGCAGCGACATGCAAATTTGTATTTTTTAAGATGCTACTAGTTTTGTGAAACTTCATTTTCCATCAAAAGATATTGTTCTAAATAGAGGACTTTTCTAATGTATTCTTTATTTTCTCGTTATGGTGTTGATTTTGCTTTGCTGAGCCATTATAACAACAGCAGTTTCTCTTGTGGTAGTGTCATTCTCAACTTCCAATAGAATAAATTATTAAATAAAATCCTCCATTCAAAAATGGGAAAAACAGGAGATGAACAAAGTTTGGCATGACTCCTGGACAGAAACATGCAAAAAGCATGATTTTCAACTCATTTGAGAAAATTGCATCTGAAATTCTTAGACTCCCAAGATTGAAGACTCAAGCAATTGTAGGCTTCATTACTGGGCACTATCATTTCAGGAAACACCTAAATACAATGGGGCTTTTTAAACAGGAACCAATTTGTAGGAAATGCCATGCAGGGGTAGAATCAGCTCATCATATCCTATATGAGTGTGATGCTCTTGCCCTTACAAGATTCACTACTCTAGGTAATCTATATCCTAAAGAGTTACACCTAAACTCCATTGAGGGCCTATCAGACTTTATAAACAAAGTAGGTGACCCAAGACAATGGAACTAGGAAAAAATTGGGCTTGGAGCATGGTACAAAATGCAACAATGCAGAGGTGCCTTATATCTGACAAGCTCAAGAGAAGAAGAAGAAGATAAATAAAATGCTGAAAGAACACTTAATTTATCAATGTAATGTTGCATTCTAGTCTTTGCAAAAATCAAAAAAGACAATTAACAATATTTATAAAAGAAATGATATTCAAATGGGAAAATGAAATTTTCTATAACAATATTCACTATCAATAAAAATATGAGCTATTGTTTTTATAAATAGTATATGTTTATATCTTCTTTATTTTGTGAATGAAACATCTAAGCATTCTTACCTATATTTTGCTCCTATATTTTAATTTCTTCACATTTCGTAAATAATTAAAAAAATTTCATAGTTAATATATATAATTAAATGTTAACACAAAAAACTTTTTCAAAGTTTTGTTTTTATATCAAGAAATAAAAGAATTGAAGTATTTTTAAAAGTTATTAGTATTTATATTTGTGATTCATAACAATAACTATTTCAATACTCAAAATATTTTTGTCTAGTATAAAAATTCAAATAGTATTCAAATTTATGTCAATATATATATTTTATATTTCAGTGTATAAATGTCTATTTTGCTTGTAGGTTTTGCATTTGGAGCATTCATGGGCTTGCTATCTACTAGTATGAATCCTGGTGTTGTAGAGCCTGAAAAACAAACTGTTAGAGCAATTTTGCAGGAGTTTAAGACAAAAACTATGACACATGGGAAAAATTTTCTTGTGATAGGAGCTATGTTTGCTGCTATTGAATGCAGTATTGAAAGTGTAAGAATATTCAGTAATTATTTTGAAAGTTTACTTGTGTCTTAACATATATATACACAGAAAAGATTACAGAAAGCATTTAATAAACTAGGCAATATTAAAAAGTAATAAGGTAATTGTATAAAAAATTTTTTAAATATTGGTTATAAAGACTGATTTGCTTTTTTTTATCATCCAAAGTCAAAAATTATTTTTCATAATGGCTAAAATAGTTATCTGATAAGTTAGGATTATTTACTACTAGGCATAAATAATTGTGATGTCTCATGTCTACCACCTTTCCCACTTTATTTATTTTTTTTTTTCTGATTATTAAAACATGCTCTATTTCTTTAAAAATATTTTATCTGTAACTGAGACAAATTTTATATCTTTTTTCAAGGATAAATAGCAAATTGTATATGTCCTAGATGAACAAAAACTTATTAATTAAAAAGATCAATGTTAATGATATTAATGTTTCTTTTAAACAATGAAAGTAAGTTTTAAACAAGCAAAAAAAAAATTTTTTTTACTTTTGGAGTGAAGAAATTTTGATGTATTTCATTAATTTTATTGTGTTTTAGTAAATACAATTTTACAGAAAAGTTAAATTTTTCAACAAAAAAAAAAAAAAAAAAAAAAAAAAAAGAAATTATTTTAAAGTAGCTTGGTTATTGAAATTTTTAACATTTTTTCCAAAAGACTGGAAAAGAATGCCACAGTTTTACATAATTGATTAAAGAGCATTCTTTTAAGTTTGCACAAGACATAGAGTAAAGTCATAAATAAAAAAAAATTACCTTATATAATGTCTTCATAAATATAAGGCGATTTTTTTATTAAATATGTGAAAAAAATTGCTTATGTAGAATAACTGAAATTTTTCAACCCTGTTATAGAAAATGAAATTCCATATTATAATTTTAAGCATTTAATTTTTTACTGATGTTCAGGGGTATCCTAAAAGTAAGCATTCTTGTTAATGAACGATTATTATGTGACAGAAATATATTTAATATGATAAATTGCATTGTTTAATATTCGATGAGGTAAACTATATTTGTTGAGAGACATTTGCAGTGCAAAATAAATAAAAAATAAAATGCAATCTAGTGAAAAATTTGACTTTTGCAAATTTTTCTCAATTTTTTGTTTATACAAACCTGTACTTATATTCCTAAAATATTTTTCTTATTTTAATTTGCCCTGAATTAAGTATTTATATTTAGACATTCCATAATTTTAGGAAAATTTAGTGTAATTATTGTTCTTTCCAATGTCCCCACTTTTCTCAGTTCTTCATCTCCATTAAACAGGGTTGAACTAGTGGCTTAATGATAGCCCACACCAGAGACATGGATGTTTTGAATGGCTCATAATCAGCTATAAACATTGGATTTTTACCAGGACATGGTAAAGATGTTGAGGAAAATTATAATTCCTGGTAAATACAATAATCTTATATAAATTTTCAATAATCATTAAGTTACTGTATATAAGTTGATATTTAGATTAATGTAAATGTATTTATTTCATTGTTATGATTAAAGATCATACAAGGAAAAGTTGTTATAAGCCAAATCTTTTTTACCAAACCATTACTACTTATTAAATTTTCCTTAATGAAACTCTTAACATATATTATAGCCATTTGATATAAATGGATTATAAACGAGTATTATTTCCAAATTTTGTTAAAATGTTTTTTAATAGTATTTAATTAGGTAAGTATTAGTTCTAACATTTTTCCCACCACTGATTTGATCATTAAATATTCAGCACTTAGTTAATTTGAATTTCATGTTGAATTATTATTTCTGAATCCATTCTAAATGATATCTTCATGAATTAACTCTCATTTGCCAAAAGTGCCCAATGATCTAATACCCTACATATAATTTGTGTAGGATTGCAGTGGCCTAGTTCGTTATGGTGTCGTTCTTGTTGCCAGAAGGTAATGAGTTCAAATCCTGGTTTAACCAAAGATCCATCAGATTCTCTAAAAGTGGCTGGGGCATGTTAAACATGTCATGATCGCAGTGTCTTCAGAATAAAATGATACTGCTGGGGATGGCAGGCCAAGTATTCGGGGATCTTCTGTTTGGTCTCTGCTTCTCCCACCTATCTACTTCTATCTTACTGGTAGAGCACAACTCTAGACTAGGTACAGGGAAGCATGCTGGTGCAACAACATATAAACTATCCTCATGATGGAAAACAGGCATTTTAAATTTAAATAATAGCATAATTAAGTATTGTTGATTAAAATGAAGTACATATAATTAAATATTCCTAAAAGATATTCATTATACATTCATGTAAAAAAAATAATGAAAATATAACATTTTAAAATTATTTGTGTGAAAGAAATGTTTATAGATAAAACATCTAAACGGAACTGACCCTGCAATTTTATTCCTTCTTATGCATAACTGCAAATACTGGTCATCAATATTTGTTGTAACTGTCGACATAATTTTAACATAAAATTTTGTGAATTTTAAATAACTAATTTAAAACTGTTAGAAAAGTCTATTAATCACAGTATTAATATCTAGTGATCTTTTTTAAATACCGCTGATTAGAATTCAATTCTAAATAGTTTTGTACTGCACTTTTCTGAACAAAAATCAGTATATATAATGAATTAGCTCAATTTTTGTGAATTGGATATCCCTGGATTCTTTTCTCAATATCATAATGAAAATTGTGTTTTACTCTCAAAACTGATACTTTAATAAATTTTTACTAGTATATTTTGCTATAAATGTCACTAATTGGTATGATGTATTTTTTCTCTAGCAAAAATTTAAAGTTTATGACTTAAAAAAATCCCATCTTTCTTTCTTTTTTATAGTTTTTAAATTTTTGTAAAGCAGAACACAGCATGGTACTTATTCCAAATAATAAACTTTATTCATAATAATAAAAATTAGTTTATAGAGTTAGAACAAATTTGTAATTTATACATCCATTAATATCAAGAGAAATATGAGACGTCAAATATATTTTTTGTGTTGAATATAAAAGTTCATTTTGATACTAATATTTTATGTTATTTTAAAACACTGAATAATGCATTAATGTATTAAAATAATTCATGAGATTAATACACAAAAATCTGTAAATTTTTTTAATTAAATTTGATTTTTTAATTTTAACTTGCTAAGAAATTTATATACACATGTATGTATTTTTATGTTTAAATTTGAAGATGTTTGCATAAAATAATTTTCTACTCTTTTACAAAAAATATTTAATTTTAAATGCAATAGTATTGAATTAATTTATTCTATATTTTTATTTAGTAGGCAAAATGGCTAATAATTGGTGATTCTAATTATTACAAATTTATAACTAAAAAATTGACAGTTTTGTTTATTATTTGCTTGTTATAACTAAAAAATTAAAAATTTGATAAATCAAATTTTCTTGATTATTAAATAATGCAATTTTATAATTACAGTTAAAGGGCAAGTTAAAGATAGCTTAATAGCCAAAAGCTAGTTCAAACTAGCTTTTTTTAGTAAAGTGTTTTAAAATCTGCCTCATAAAGAAAGGTATTCAGAAAACTTCAAAACACACATCTTAACAAATCTGCATTCATATAATAGAAGTGTAAAATTTTATAATATGACTCTTAGTAAAAGTCTTAATTTCAATTGGTTAACAGCATAAGAACAACCCTTGAAAATGATATAATTTTCTCAATTTCCAAAAAAGTTGTTAGCTAGTTAAAATTTATTGAGTGCAAAAAATTAATAAATTTATCTACAAAAAATTTTATTTTTATCACGAGTGTTCCACACACACACATCTTATGTAATCATTATTTAAAAATTGTTATTACTTTTTAAGGAAAACCGAATTTTTTTTTTGTGGAAAAATACAGATGGAAATATCTAATAATTTATTTGTTTTGATTTTTTTAAAAAAATATTTTATTCTTATATATATATATATATATATTCTTGTTCAAATAAAGTATATAAGAATTTTTGTAAAAAAAATATATTTAATCATATTTGTAGAAAGTGCAGTAAGATTGAATATTTAGTTGTGAATGTATTTTAATATATAAAGATTATAATAAAAAACATAGAAAAATAAATTACAATTTTATTTTAATTTGATTTTCTTTCATTTAAGTTTTTCATTTAAAAATCAATGATAGTTAAATGGAATATAATGAAACCTTTGAAATCTTAAAAATATAGGCGATTGTCAATGTTAAATAGAATTAATATATTTGCACAAATCTTTAATTTTTTTTTTTTTTTTAATTTACATTTTTTAATATATTTGTTATAAATGCATGTAATATATTATCAATGTAGATTTAATGATCTTATTTATTATTTTTATTGACTGAATTGGTGAAAAGTAATTAGTTTATTTAATAATATAAAAATATTTTTAGCATCGAGCAATAAGTGACTGGAAAAATGGTACGATGGCTGGAGGAATAACTGGTACAATTTTAGGGTTGAGAGGTTTGTTTTAAATCAATATATTCATTACAATGAGTTTAAATAGCATTAATCTATTTACTATACTATTTAAATATTTGATTTTTATTTTAAAATCTGTTATATGTTAAAAAAAACTTATTATTACATCTAATAATTATTAATTTATTTAAAATTTGGTTAAAAAATGATACTCTTTAATATGAAACATTAACTGTTTTATAGTCGACATTAATTTTTTTAAAAGATTAAATAAGATTTTGTTGGTTATTTTTTGTATGTATTTTTTTCTTGTTTTTAATTAAAAATAATTAAAGAAATTAAGTAGTTATCAGTAATATGTTCAGTATTGAAGGCATTGAATGATATGCCTATACCGTTGAATATGAAAATCAAAAATATTAACAGATTATTTGAGAAAAAAATTGCATATAATATAAAATTTTTATAACAAAAAGACAAAATTAATATGTACTCTGCTTAATTATATTTTTTCACATTTACCTTAGTAAAATTAAGCATTCAATTTCTTTTTGGAATGCTAGCAAATTAATGAAACTGGATTTACAAATGTGTGCTATAAATCTACTGTACAATATAAATTAAATTATATGCATTAAAAAATAATTACAAATTATTTCTAGGATATTTAACTTTAGGCAAAATTGAACTATATAATAATTTACAGAAATAGATGGTATATTAAATTGATAATAAATAATGTGAGTAGGGCACTATTTTCTTTCATGATAAATTGAATTTAAGCCTGCATAAGCAACTGCTGCTTATCCGTAAAAAAATTTCACTTTTTATATGCTGCTGAATATTGTCTCGAAAGAGGAATATAGCAACATGCTTTGTAACATTTCTTTTGGTTCTTTTAATAATTGGTTGTCTTATCTTATATTCTAATTTTTATATTATTTAGTACAATCTGCACTTTTGTAGAAACTATTCCAATGCTTATTTTGCTTTTCTAATATGATTGCAATAAAGATTTCATTATTTTGCAAAACAGCTTTTTGTTTATCAAATTCAAATTTCCTTAATTAGATTTCATATTTTCTAATGCTCAAACTTCATTCAAGTATCAGTCATTAAGTTACTGTTGTGATATTTAAATTCATATAAAAAATAATGCAAAATTTCCAGTCTTTGAATTCTCCCCCCCCCCTGCCCCCCAAAAATTATAAATATTAAAAAATTTTAATAAGGGAAAATTTATATAACATATAATTTTAGTAGTAAATGAAATTTAATATGTATTCTAAGGGAAAAGGTAGAATAAAACTAATTGTAATAAATTAAATATGAAAATATTATCATGTAAGTCTTCTACAAAATAACATTAGATGGTTGGAATAGGTATTAGAAATAGTTAGTATAAAATCTATCAATATAAATATGTGTAGCAAAATGCTTCACTATTAATTATTACTTATCATGCATTACTTGATCATCATTAATTGCATTTAATGATCAAGTATTTCTTAATTTGAAAGGGTTATGTAAAAAATATCTTACATCCCAATTTCCTGAGTATTGCTTAATCAAATTGGGAGCATAATTTAAGATTCATAATTTTACATACAGTTTTGTGTTACTTAGTTTCAGCCATCTAATTATTTTATTGTATAAAAATTATAGAAATATATTTTATATCATGTGTGCATATCTTTCTAGCTGGATTGAAAGCTGGCCTCATTAGTGCTGCAGGATTTGCTGCATTTTCAACCATTATTGATTATTATATGAAATCGTCTTGATTATGTATATTAAATTGTACATAGATCTTCAATTATTTCTTAAATTGTAAATAATACTTAAATTATCTCTGTAATAATATAAATAAAATTTACAAATCTTAATAACACTGAGGTATTCAATTGTTATTAAATAATTCCTTTGTAATGATGAAAAATAGGAAAGATGCATTTAGTTTTACATTATATAAGCATATTTCTAGCTGGAACGAAAATTAATATCATTATTGATTATTTTAAAGAATTATATAGAATTTCTACAGTTAAACAAAATTCTATAAGCTTTTATAGATTATGATAATATTATCACAATTCAGAAAGTGACAAAAACATAGTTATCAGTTCTAAAATTCTCTTTGTAACTTATTTTTAAAGGAAATAAATGTTGGCATTAAGTTTGTAATTGAGATATAGATTTTTAAGTGAGTTTTTAAAGAGACAGTTTAAATTTTATATATAAAGGGTAAGGGCTGTTGTACTCCCAACTTGTAGTTTTTGGGATGAATTTTTTTCAAAGATTTTTTAATTGTAATTTCTTTTCAAGTTTAATGAATTTAAGAAATTTTTTTATAAAATGTGTCACAATATAGAATAATAACTGTTAACTTATGAAAAGCACTGTCAAAAAGGGAAAGATATCAAATGTTGATATACATTATCATATAATCAGAGGGCATACATAGTATGATTATTAATTGTAAGGTGAGGAACACGATAAAACAGTGATAAGTCTTTTCTACTATTGAAAACATGCCTGGCTGCAGCACTGAATATAAAATGCTTCATATGTGTTATTGGGCTTTGATTTTTTACATTGCCTTCATGAAATGTTGATCTGGTATGCCAAATGTCCTGGATATTCTTGGCAAATCATTCTCAAAATGTGTTCAATAAGCAAAAAATCTGGAGAACAAAGACTGTGCTGGCTGCTGAATGATTAACGCCTTTTGTTCAACAGTTCATGGATTTGAATTCCATTTTGGCCCTGAATATTTGTAGTCGTTCAGAATCCACTTTGAACCATAAATCCTGGTCTAATTAGCCCTCATATAAAAAAATAATTGTTGAGTGACAAACAAACCAAGGGACAAAAATTAGTGGTTTGATGAGTAAGAAAAAGGTGGGACAATATATGCAACAGATGTAATGTACATTATTCTATTGAAATGCAACCATAGGCATGATTTAAAAATAAAAAGAAAAACAGGCTATGAAATCTCAAATATAGCAATTCAATATATTTGTAAATTTGGTAATTGAATCCATTACCACTCTAGGCTATAAAATCAGATAATTCTATTAGTGCAATACAATACAACTTATTAACAAACTATCATAAGTTTAACAACTTTTTACAGTGTCAACTTTGATTTGGTCATCATGATATTCTAAATAAATTCAAAGTAGGAGTGCAATCCACTCCAAAATGTAGTCATGGTATTCAGATGTTAATTTGTGTCATCTAATGCAAATACACAGAAATGGAAAACATCAATGTAATAACCTGTGACTTAAAATCAAAGTAATAGTTACATTGTTAACATTCCACTATGCTAGTTAGCATTGACTGAGCTGAGAAGGCATCAAATTGTGTAACATAAGTATTTCTTGAAGGATAGTTGACATAGTATTAACCATTATTTTATATTAGATTGTAGTCATGTCACCTTTGCTTAAAAGCATTTTATATCAAGCTCTGAATCCAAAATAATCTAGCTTTATTTGTCAGGGTGTCTTACTCTGTTTATGTATTTAAAATGGCCTATGTGGAGTTGAGGTATAATTCTTTAATAGCAAGATCAAGGGTATTGCATTATTATATTATATGATGTGAAATTTCCGCACTCTTATAGCATTTTCTATGCACAGGGTCCTGTTGTATGCACAATCTAATTCATAAAAACTAATATTTTTTAATAACATTTTTTTTCTGAATTAAATATTTTAAAACAGATATCTTTCATTTTTATCTATAAGTAAATTTATAATAGCACAATGTATTT
>JAPDSC010007804.1:0-10519 GCA_026290005.1 Latrodectus geometricus | reverse complement strand
ATCATCAATTAAAATAAAGAAAGGAAATAAAAACTAAGGATAAACTAAAGATAATTTAGCTGGGACTTGATATGCAGTATTTTCATAAATAAGCAACATTTTTTAAATTTCCAACACGATACGATATTTAGATTGTAAGTAATTTTGTATCCTATGTCTGTAGGTGATATATCACATTATTATGTATTATACTTTATTGAAACAAATTAAATTTCTCATTGAAAAGATTGTGGTAAACTCCTAGGAGAGCCCACACCCTTGGCTACAAACTGAAAAAAAATCACCAAGGTAGAACAAAATGGCAAAATAAGAATTCCAGAAATAGTTAGAGTAAAATCTTACATTAGGGTGCCCCTTGGCGTAGTTGGCGATTTTTGTGACGTCATTCCTGTTCGCTAAGGTTGCAGTGCTAACAGGTATGGTGTGAAAATATAATGAAATTGCAAGGAAGACAAAATAAGCAAACTTAATGAACAAAATAAAACGCATTATGAATCAAAACAAAAATTAAAGGATTAAACACAGAAGAAAAGGAAAAAACTTTAACTTACTTTATTTAGCTTCATTATCCACAATACTGGGAAAAAAAATTCCACAAATCAGGAAATTAAGTGCCGAAAGCTATGTAAAGTAATTATAAATAGTTGAATTTACTTAATTTAATTATTTTTGATAACGTTTATTTAACAATTATTAAAATAAAGAATTTGATAATCTGTAAACATACATTGTAATTAGATTTCTGTTTAATAAAAGCATTGGGTGACTCAACTGATACAAGATAGAATTCGGCAAATTATTAAAATATAAAAATTTTTTTAGTCCATTTAACGATTATGTAATAAAGAAAATACGTACATATCATCCAGTCTAACTTTTCTGGGAAAAAATACTGGTTTTTAATTGATTCAATTTAATTCCATACTATTTATATCCATCTCAACACAAAATATTCAGTAAACTCGAACTTCTAAAACAAAATTTTTCACCATTAAATTTAAAATTAAAAATGCAAATGGAACAAATTGGAATAATAAATTTTGCTTAAGTCTCGTGACTCATTTCTTGTGAAGTCAACGATTTCCTATACGTGATTTGTTTATAAAATTTGGAAAACTATACATATAAAATGGTTTATTTAGTTTTTGTGATTATAAAAATAAAAAAAAAATACTATTAAGTTGATAGATAAAAAAAGACACAACTACAAAATTCATATGCGAATATACACAACATAAAATGTAAGCAATTTACACTTGATATTTATAGCATGAACTTTCCAAGTGTTGAAGCGCCATCTGGTTATAAAATGACTCTTTTAAGATATGACGCCAATATCAATCTACATTTGGCAATAAATTGATTTTGGTGAATTTATTTGGCAACAGAAAAAAAATCACCGAATTTTACTACATTTGGCTGCTTTTTGCTTTTGGCGAGTTGTGACAGCAATGTTTACTTTAGCCTCTGTCCATACTATTGAAAATTGATGAGGATCTCTGGAAATGACATACTCAGAGATGTGTGTAAATCGCAAAATATTAAGTATTAGATAATCATTTGTGGTAAAATATCTGGATTTAGCAAGGAAAAGAATTAGAGTTTTGATTATATAATGGGTATATTATGCCCTTGTTTAATAAAAAATTAGCATAGGTAAAAGTATATCCAATCTTTTACTGGAAAATAATCAAAAAGAGTTTTGAATTAAAAAATATTTTTGGGAAAATGCGCTTTAGGTTCCCTACTTGGCAAGTTTTCAAAATCACACATGCCATGATGAAAATTCTACCGCTATTTCAAAGTGAAACTTAATTAGCGACCAATGAAAAGGCTAAAACAAAAGAGTAATTAATGAACATGCGCGAAAAAGCGCATCAAATTCGCTAGTTGGCGAAGTAGGGTACCTAAAGCGCAAATTAACCAAAATTTTTCTATTTGCAACAACAGATTGTTGTAGTTGCACCAGTATACTTTCCTATACCTAGCCGTAAGTTGAACGAGTTGAGGTCTTTATAATTTAGAAATAAGAAACAAGAAAAATACTCCTAATATTTGACCTGCTACACCATGATGTATCATTTCTCTTGAAAGTCATTGCGACCACAACCTATTTAACGTGTATCATCCGGCTTTAGCAAATACGATGATTTTTCGGTCGGGATGTTAATAACTACCTTCCGATAATGAGAAAGACACATTAACCAACCAACCCACCGCTACATGCAGTAATAGGTGCTTACATATCATAAAACAACAAAAGAGTGGTGTAGATTTGCATAATGTTTAGGTTTGAGTTATGAATCTAATATGATTTGTGTATTTTGAAACTATATGTTTAATGTTCTTATAGTTTGGTTATTGAATTCATATTAAATGTTCCTTTTCGAACAACATTGTTCATTTCGCTTAGTAATGAACTTTACGATATCTAATATAGTATTTTTCGAATGTAGAAACTAAAATTTTATAGTTGTTACACATAAACCTTATGAACAACAATAAACCTTATGAAATATAATGTATTTATTAAATGAAGTGGAAATTCAAAAAGATCTGTATCTCATTCATGGCAAATCGTATTATTTGAGTAATTTCATAAATTGAATAATAGAAATCATGCGCATGCGCTCAGATTAATCCTTTTATAAATAAATTGGAAACTAATAAATACATTCCTGGAAATACATAACGCGTAAGACACAGCCGGCCTCCGCGATGAGCACGCGTTTGCGCTACCCGTTGCGAAGGGTTTCGAACTCACTACTTTTCGATAACGTGAACGACGTCCTAACATTTTATTATTATATACTTTTGTTATTTGTGTATCACAACAGTATCAGTTTTTCTAGCATTTGAATGTAAATTAAGCAGCTCTTTATGGATTATTATAATTTGAACAAATTTCATTTTATTTAGATATTCCAAGAGTCAGTTTATCATTTGCTATTAATACCATGTTTTAGTTTATCTTTTACTATTTTACCATCTTTTAGTCGTAATGATGTATTATTTTTTAATTACATCAATTATAAATGCATAATTATATTTAATTTTTAATGCTTTAAATGCCGCTCAACCTGTCTAGTGGTTAGCGTACCTGACTACACATGGGTGGGACCTGGGTTTGAATCCTGGCTCAGGCAAGGATGTACTTTCTCTCTCTCTCTCTCTCTTTCTTGTCTTTGTCCTTTCTTTGTGTGTGAATGGTTGCCTACCCTATAAACGGGTACTTATGGCATGTGTGTACTGAGGAAGTCGGACTCCACACCAAATATGGTTCAGTAGGAAAAGTGGAGCAGCGCACCCCATATTGCCAGCCTGTCTGGCACACGATAACAGCAATGATTTAAATAGATCGTGTATTTTTCTAGGTTATAGTGTGTAAGAACATTATTACAATTTTATGGTGTAGATGTTCAGATATTTAATTTTACATCCAATAAAAAATCAGCAAATATTCATTGAAATATGTAAACACTATGAGTAAAATAAATCAATATTTTTATTTAGTTTTACATTAGCTTTTCAATTGTTGACGAAAATGTAAATAAATTATTATTCTACAATAAGTCAATAAGGCTTAACATATACAGTTAAACGCGTTGAAAATGTTATTCAACAAAAAGGACATCAAATGCAACGCAAACAATGTTTTCCCTTATATATCGTTTTCGTTTCAAGGAAAATAACACTATAGAGGATCTGTGAGGAACTCTTTCGGTGGTAGATATTGTATAATTAAAAGTATATGTTTCCCCTTTTTGAATAGGGCAGTCTAAACCAACTCTACAAGTATTTATAGAAGTGGGTATAAGTGGTATTGAATCAACAAGAAACGTCGCATCGAGGTAAAGAAACACATCATCAGAATATATCCTCGATTTGAAAGTGACGGATACAGTTATGTTGGAACCAGCAGGCAGTTCACATTGTTTAGATAAATCTGGACATTCGGAAATTCTGAATTTGAGTAGTCTCCCATCAGTCGAGCCACAATTCCTCTTTGTAGCTCTTGAGTCAGCAATCAGCATGACAATAAACAAGGATATAAGGATGGTGAATTTGACCTAAATTAAAAAAATAAATAGGAATTAAAAAATATCCAACAATCAAACTATTTTTCAAGAAAAAATTAAAATTGATTTATTGTCTTTAGATTTTTTATAATTTAGATTTTTAACTCATTTGTTATGAAATAAGGTTAAAATTTGTGGGATTTTCTAATCTTGTTTTAGGTTTAAGGTTATTAAGGAAAAAGTGAAGTTATAGATAATTAAAGTGTGATATTCTAGGCTGATCGTAAATTGTAATTTATTGAAATAATAATTTTAAATGCATGAAAAGTTTTATCTATTTTGTGGTCTAAAATTCCTTTTTTAATGTCAATCACAATTGCCTATAAAAGTAAAACTTTCTATTTATACAAATTGTTGACATGAATGCTAAATTTATAATTAAATATAAATTTGGGAAAATATTATTAACAATAAATATAAATTCTCTGTTATTTCTTAGATATAAAGAATGTTATTTGGAAACGCTTTTGATTAAAGTTTTAAGCATCATTTCTTAATGTTTTTGAATTTTTATGATAGAAAAATATTATTAAATTACATGAACAACTATGTTAATAATAAAATAATTTTACAAATTAATAATTTTCTGATTTCAAAGATTTATAAAGAATACATTTATTCAGGTCATGAAATTTCTGTTCTATTTTTTTGTAACAATAAAAGATCAAATGATTTATGTTTTCTTTTACGGCTTATTATCATTCGTGCGAAATATCAATAATATTTTATCGATAATGTGTGTCATTAATATTAGAGCGTATTGTTGATAATCTAAATTTAAAGGATGTTTCAAGAGAAATAAAACTCTTTTACACAGTATTTTAGCCACATATAAATTGAGTAGAGTGGCACAAAGGAGAAAATCAGGAAAAATTTCAAATAAACATTCCTAAAATCCATCAACTATAAAGCAATATGTGCTTATTTGACCACTGAGAGAATCAATCTGTGAATATATAATGAATGTGTTCAAATACATATTAACTGATATCATATATTTCCTTACTGAGCTGTAAATAACAGTCCTTCACATCAGTTTCTTACAATGTAAATGTGGATACAATGAAATTAAAGATTTTTCAGGACGAATAACATGCTAAAAGGATTCTTATTTATATTTTTTTCTAATAAAGAGAAGTATTTATATAAATTGTTTAATTGTATTTTAAAGTATTATCTATGAAATGTTGTTGTTGTCTTGAGCCAGCTAGCTAGGCAAAATGGAGTGCGCTGATCCACTTTTCCAACTGAACCGTAATTTGATGTGGAGTCCGATTTCCTCAGTACACACATGCCATGGATACTCGTTTATAGGGTAGGCAAACATTCACAATCCATATATACAAGGAAAAGACAGACAGTACATCCATGGCCGAACCTGGATTCGATCCCAGGACTTCCCTATCCATGGTCAGGCTCGCTGACCACTAGACAGAGTCGGCGGCTTGAACTTACATATTCTTCCAAAATTTTCACCTTTGCATGTGAATTACTTTTCAACGCAATTTTTCCATTGTGATTTGGTAATCTGGAAAACCTGAATCCAAATGAGTTAACCGTTTTCCTTTTATCGAATATCGTTAATTAAATAATTTAGTTTTAATATGGGGGAATTAAAAATGTTATTGGGTGCTTAATTAGACCTGTACTATGCATGACTAATCAATTTGATTCTTTTGTCCAAACAAAAACTCCCTTGTTTGAACCAATGTGTGAGTGTTCGCATTGTCTTGATGAAGAACATGGTTCTTCTTCCACTTGATTCGAAATTTTCCCATGACTTCTGACATAACAAACAGTCATACATCATTCAGAATTGTCTGTCATTTTTGGCTGTAACTTTACTATCGCCAAATGAATGGTAATGTCGAATAAGCAGGTAACTGTTGGTCTTGATGAGTTCCTTCCTCTGAGAAACTTTTGATAAATTTAGCTCATCTTGGAACACCCATACCGACCATTTATGTCTTGTTTTGTTCTCCTATCCATAGGTCCAGAATTCATCTCATGTGTAGATTTCATATACAACATTTGATGCAACTTGAACTCACTTTTCAACATTTCTTTTGTATACATTGACAAAAGGTTTCTAAGTATTTGTCAGAATATGCAGGATTCACTGTGAATAAATAATTTCTACGGACAAATATTCATCTAAAATCTCCTTGATCCTTGTCATTCTAATTTCATACTCCTTGAAAGTCTCACTGATACAGCTTGAAAATGCTTCAATCTCACGATATGTTACGTGTAACTCATGCTTTATCATTTCAAGCACAGCATCAATATTTTTCGAACATGATTTGATTTTGGACGAATTTCATGGATTGCATTATTGAATGAACGTTGACTTCTATTGAATTTTTTATATCAGTAAAATTTTTATAGTTCTGTCGGATGGTGATTTATCGCTGTATAAATAATTAAATTCATTGAAACTCTCTTGTCTTGATAGTCCACACTGAATGTTATGAAAATTTAAGTGTACGAAAATGTTTACGAGTTTTTGCCCAATTGACCTTAACAAATGTATTGTAAACAACCCAAATCTTGTTAAAATTGTAAAACGCTCTAAAAAAATTATAGTCAAGAACATGATTTAAAAGATTAATATTTGAAATCTGCTAATATTATAAGTCAAATAATTTTCACAGTTTTATGTACTTTGACAAATCTTCACAAAATTATAATAAGTCATTTGGAGTTAATGTAGATAAAGAAGACAAATGATGAAAACAGATTTTTTATTTATAGAAGCTTGCCTAAATTTAAAATAAATTTCATTTTACTTTGATAAATAAATAAATTTATTTGTTTCGCTCTAAATATAAAGAAGTTTGTACTTAAATTTTTGTTGCTACATATGACTCTTGGCGATGTCAAACCCGCCCGACAGGGACTGTGCGAATACAGTCAGAAAGAGCGTTTTCTGATTTTGAACAAAGCATCTCCCTACGAGGGTGAAAGTACGACTTTGGCTCATAGATGGCAGCACCATCTGGATCTTTCAATTTAGAGATATGAAACCAGAAAAGACACATGGCCTGGATTCAAGCACTCCCAGAGGTATTAATATGGAATGGGAACATGGAGGACATTGCACCCACGATATATTTTACATACCCCAGTCGCCATTAAGGAACACGACGGACATTCGGATAACCAGGATTCGGATTCACCTCTGTATGATAGTGAGAACGACACTCTAACCAACCAGGTTACTGTGGCCCAACTTAGATTTTGAAATTGATTAAATAAAAGTTTTTTTTTTTAACTAGGATGTATATTATACATTTTAAAGTTTCTATCTCAATTCTTTTGAAAAATGTTTCAATTCAAATGCTTAGACATTTTATATCTTTATTATATCGAGAGATTTACTCTTTAATGAATATAAAGGACAGCAAGTGTGCATGGCCTCTCCCGACCATCTCGGGATTAGTAGGAAAAGCCCACCGGGGAGGGAGCCTTTGGAATTTAACGGAGACAAAATTGATCAAACGACTGTATCCAGATTATTCTGTGCGCATTTGAAATGCATGACCTATGAATCTGGCCAAAAGGTTTTCCAGACTTGTCGCAAGTGTCACGTATTGCCGGCTTCCCCTAAACGTATCTTCGATTGTATGAGGTTAGCTTTGGAAGATGTCCATGCGAGTTCACTTCTGCTGCTGGACTTTTCTAGGATTAAAGTTCTCATGGATCTGATCTATCTGCCGCTAGATCCTGAAGGATCGGACACAACAAACAATATCTTTATTATATTAATATCCGTAGCCTAGATACATAAAACCGTTAATCTGCGCTTTAGGTTCCCTACTCTGCCAACTTAGCGATAAATGCACCAAGCGTAGTAAACCGGACGTTTTTATACCCAATGAGCTCTTTATGGCAACCTCCGTAGGAAATAATTTGCGTTTTTTCGCGCATGCTCATTAATTGGTTTTTTTTTTAGCATTTTTATTGGTCGTTAATTAGTTTCAGTTTGAAAAATCGGTTATTTTCATTGGTTGCTGATTAGTTAAAAATCGTATTCCATTATCGCCATGGCAACAGCGTTTTTGAAAACTCGCCAATTACGGGACCCACAGCACACTTTCGCCAAGTTGGCAGAGTAGGGGACCTAAAGCGCATTTTCACCCATAAAACATTACCTATAAGCAGTTACAACAAAGTTCATCTGAAATGAGTTAAATAATTTATGAAATAAAATTAAGAGAAATGAAGCTCATCTTGACATAGGGATTTGGCTCATGACATGTAATTTAAGTAATTATTTCATTTTCAGTATTTCTGGTTTGATGAATAGAAATGATTTGCGACATAAACACACAAATTTATAAACGATGTGCCATATGGAAAGAGAAATAAAACTAGTCAGCAGTACTATTCTAAAAAATAGATGAATACAATAATTTGGAAAGCTAAACGTGACATAGTAAAATAGATTATTCCAACAATTTTTTGCAAATACATTTTATGAATATAAAATATTCTGTTCTAAAAATATACCCGTTAAAGGTTAATTTTTTTTTATTTTAATGGACTGTTTTCTTAATTAGAGAATCATTTGCAATGGTCACGTGTCTTTCATTTGGCACAATATAACTGAAACAATATAGTGGATAATTTGGTGTTGTAATCCATAGTAGATAAAACAACTGTAGATGATTTGGTGTTGTAACCAATAGCAGATGAGAAAATGGTAGATGATTTGGTGTTGTAATGAATAGTAGATGAAAACATAGTAGATGATTTATTGTTGTAATCAGTAGTAAATGGTTGATGATTAAAAATCCTTTTATTGAAGCAATTTAGAGATTAATTTTTATAGATTAATTTATTTTTTTAATTTTAATAGGTTGAATTGAATCAATAAGATTAATTTTTATCAATAGATTTATATTTAAGACGTCAAACAAACTGGACGATGGATCGCATCAGTTAAAAAGTTCATAGAAAAAGAAAAACAGGTTTGATATGAGACAACTGGTACAGAAGCTAACAATTGACAGTATCATTTCTTTTATCTCTAGAAACAATATGGTACCAGAAAAAAGTAGAAAAATTATACTTCTCTATACTAATCACAACGATTATGCATGTTTTTTTCGACGAAAATTAAGTGTGCTACTTCAGGTAGGAAAAAAAAAAAAAAAAAAAAAAAAAAAAAGAAGAAGAAGAAGAAGAAGAAGAGTATTCTGTTCTTTGCTTATTCTGTTCTTTGGTTTATCAAAGATTAGTTTTCTTTTCTTTGGTTATTAAAAAAATCCATGCATTTATTTCTCACTTCGAACATAAATGTTTCTAGTGGTTTGGAATCTATGTAGAATTGTAGGCTCTGTACGAATTAGAGATTTGAAATATACTTGGAAGAAAAATATTGTATTCTTGAAGCAAAAATAAAATCCATGGTTGTGAATGGACATGAAATGTTTACATATACAAATATGCGTCTAGAGCCAAGCATTTTGACAGTTGTAGACATTAACAGTCAGGACCTTTCTCAATAACAGTAAAAGTGAAAATTTAATTATCATTTCTAAAATGTGATTCTTATATCCTGTGTTGTAAAATAACATTGTCATAATGAAAGAGAATTACAGAGTTTAAACACACACACATCGTTCATGTTTTATTCGACAAAGTTAAATTTTCAATATAACATTAACGTGTTAATCACTATATTTAAGCATTAGAGCTTGCTTTCTTCATTTTTGGGTTGATGTTTTGAGATCTTCTAGAAGTTACAATTTGAGACCACCATAGACATGTTGGTTAAGGCATCAGACTCGCAATATGGCAAGTTGTAGGTTCGATTCCCGTCCGACTAAAGACCCTGATGCTCACTAATGGTGACTTGGTAAAAATATGTTTGTATGCCAAAATATGTTGTGGTCGCAATGTCTGCCATGATTCCATTTCATATTAATACCTAATAATATTATAATTAATCCAGGAGTGTTAGGATTCAGGCCTTGGATCTTCGCTGGCTTCCTATCTCTAAATTGAGTTACTTACGTATTAGCATCAGCTTAGCTAATTTTGTACCAAAATATAAGTAGAATTAACGCTTAATCTATAGTTACAAAATTTCGTTTACTAATTATAATAAGTTTACTTGTAATTAGAAAAATAAATTTTTTTATTTTAAGGAAATCGAATCAATTTAAAAAGCTGCCGCTAGGTCTTCCAACTTAGGTTTCTTATGCACTAATACGTAAGTACTCTAAATTGGAAACACCTAGATGGTGCTGCCATCTATGAGCCAAAAGTCGTACTTCCACCCTCGTAGGGTCTCTGTTCAAAAACGGTAGACGCTCTATTAGACTTCAATCTCTCAGTCCCGGACGGATGGGTTTAACTTCCTCAAAAGTCATGAATGTCAACAACATAAGTTACACGTGTATGGTAAATTCAAACTAATGGTATTATAATAA
>JAPDSC010007803.1:0-12311 GCA_026290005.1 Latrodectus geometricus | reverse complement strand
TTTAATAGTTTTCGTAAAATATCATGAAAGATAATTTTTTTACCAGTAAAAACATTTCAGAGATGCATTTATTCTTATTTCAATTTGTATGCATGTTCATAATTAATATTTGTCATCACTATTTTGTTATAGCATTCCTTAACATCTTTTAAAAATCATTTACAAATCAAATTATATAAATATTTTTATTAATAGAGTATTATGTTCTGACATGTTTTCCTTCTTTTTCGAATTGAATTTGAACAGTTATTGGCACATAGTTTTATTATAGTTTTGCAGTATTCTTTCAGGTTGATATTTCGTAGAGATAAGCATATTTCTCCAATTTTTTATACTGCATGAAAAAAAATCTATTTTTGTAGTATGAAATTTCGGAACAATATTACAATTCCCACTGTAGTTATTTAATTAATGAACAAATGTTCGGTTTCATGAATTTCGCAATTAGTTTCAATTAACGTAAAAACCTTTAAATTTAGTCTTCAAAAAATCTTTGCTTTAACTTTCTTATGATTTAAGAATTTCAAAAAATCGCATTTTTTTAGATACTTTTACAATTTTATTCGAAACTCTTTATTCTTGTTATGGCTCTAATATTTTTATTATATTAATAATACGAAAATATAGAGTTATGTAAATTTAATTTAGTAGTGTTTTTAAACGTTACTTTTATATCATTGAAAGGTTTCAAAATTTAAAGTGCCCTAACAAGTATCGGTATGTATAAACAATTTATAATTTTCAGGAAGAACTAAATTGTAGATATATCGTAAATGGTATAGTAAAAAAATATTACCTATTTGTGACACAAAATTAACCTTTAGAAATTTCGATAGAATTGTTTAAAAACAACATGATGCTGCCCCCTTTCGGAAGTAATTTATGTATAGAACATTATATTTTAATTTAAAATTGTTTAAAAATATTGAAATTCACATTACAGAATCAGGAATTTGAGACATTTGATGATGTGCTACCTGTCATATTCCATCTTCAGGCGAAATATCATTGCCAAATCATGTCTGTATATGAACATATACAGACATGATTTGGCAATCATATGTATATCAACTATGGTATATCATATGTATATGAACTATGCTTTAAAAGATTTGCCTTTGGTTTGTGCTCAACGCTCACTTTTTGCGGAAAGGGTAACACACCAAAAAGAAGCACTTTCAACGCGAGATTTTCAATGGATCTTTCAGTAGAAAAGGTAACCTCAAATATCAAAGTTCATACAAATAAAGAATCATTTCAAAGTGATATATGCAATCAACATTTTACTCGAAGTGATATTGTCATGTAGAAATGATAGATTTGAGAAAATATACCGAAGAAAAGTGAAGTCTGCAATAGATCTTGATCTCTTCATACTTCTCTTAAGAAACATCAAAACTTGTGACGCAATAAAATTTCTTCGAGATTATTTTCTATAAAGAATTTCTAAACAGGGTTCAAACATATGAATTTCACATTTGACAAAAGATGTCAATATGATTGTTAACAACTTTTTAGATTTACTTAAAATCTGTATGCTTAGGGCTGTCATATTCAGGTGGAGTCGTAAAGATCTCGAAAATTTTCAATAAAGGTACTTTTTGTTATAGACAACTTAAGTAAAATTATTAATGTATTTTTTATGCTTGAGACACTTAAGGCTGCATCCTTGAAAAGCTTCAAATTTTATGCAAGAAACTTTAAAGTCCTGCCTAAAATTAAATGTTTTATATTACTACTATATTGTGTGTGCACAGCTACTGTATTATAAATGTGTTACTTTCAATTATTTTTATTTCCAATTATAAGTCTTTTTAAATGAAACAAATAAATGCAAACATATTTTCTTTGACAAAAGTGTGATATTGTTTTTTCCACTAATATACCTAAGGGTTACTCTTATGTAAACTTGAAATTAATGTACAAAGTAATTACAAATTTTAACAAAATTTATAATTCTCTTTAATAAAGAACAGTTTGGCCAAAATCCACATTATTGTATAAAATACAAATAAAAAGATTCCAAATTTATTATGTTTTTATCAATCCTAATTTCAATTAACAATTTGTGAATTTCTATACACAAATTACTAATTGAAATTAGGATTTATATAAATCAATTCCTGATTAAATATTTTTTGAAAAAGTAAGAGATCATTTTATGTGATTGCATGGGCGATGCTTTATGACACTTGTAGTCATAGCTAGAAATAGAGCCTTTGCTTTTTCTATAATTCCACATTCAGCTGCAAGCCATTGAAAACAAAATCTGGTTACCAACACAACAAGTAAAGGTCTACAGTGCAAAATTATTACGTATATACATCAGCACTTCGTGTCAAGGAAACTAACTCATTACACATGTGGATTGCTGTGTGGTTAAATGTGTTTCCATTTAGTTACGGACGCAATGAAAGGAAATGTTAATTTTTGTAGAAAAAGCTGTTCGATTATTCTAGTTGAAGTAGACATATGAGAAACTACTTTCTCACCTTATTTCATTCCTACCCTCTCATTCAAAAGTACGTTATTCTTAGCAAAGGTTCGTTATCGTGAATGATTTTTAGATCTAACGAAAATACATTTTGATATTTATGAAAGAATGGGTAGTGACAGTGAAGATGAAGTTCCTCTTTTAACTTCTAATGACATATTTTCTTCGGAATTGGAAGATGATGACATAAGTTATGTCACACAATTGTGTCATGTGAATAATTTAATTTAACTAATAATTGAATTAACTGATAATTTTGCCGCCCAACCTGTCTAGTGGTTGTCGTACCTGACTACAGATGGGTGGGACCTGTGTTCGAATCCAGGCTTAGACATGGAAGTACTTTCTCTCTCTCTCTCTCTTTTTTGTCTTTGTCCTTTCTTTATGTGAGTGTGAATGGTTGCCTACCCTATAAACGGGTACCTATGGCATGTGTGTACTGAGGAAGTCGGACTCCACACCAAATATGGTTCAGTGGAAAAGTGGAGCAGCGCACCCCATATTGCCAGCCTGGCTGGCACATGACAACAACAACAACAGATAATTTTTAAAGCAGTTTACATTGCATCTTTGCCACAGACAAATCAGGTGGTAATCAAACGTTTTACAACGGTGAGGGCTCGTTTTCAAATATTTAGTATCTTTTCTTCAAACTAATTTCGAATCTAGAAGGCAACGCATGTATTTATTAAAAAAAGTTATTTTGTCAAAATTAATACCCTTCCATATATTTTGCACTAAAAGATGTGATTCGAGATTAAAAAAGTAGCAAGCATCCGATTGAGAAAATACATAATCAATTTATTGGGGACAACAGATTCGTTTCATATTTTTTCACTCCAAAAGTAAACGTTCTGATGAGACTAAACATAAATAGTAGGCAAGACATAAACTTTGAAGTGATTTGATGGGATTGGTATAGTTTCTTTTTACGACTTTTTGGCGTATTTATTAAATCTCAAGTCTCAATACCCGATCGGTTGCAATTAAACAATGAAGAAAGTTGGAAAAATTAAAAGGAAAATCCCCTTACTTAATATAATAGGAAGTATGCAAATCAATTCAAAATAACTTCTAGCAATGAATATTGCTTAATACATAGAATAATGCATTCCGTAGTTATTTAATACATTGAGATATTTATAACCAGATAAATCAAGGGAATGAAAAATCAAAATTAAACATTTTCAGCTTAAATCTCAAAAAATTTAGGTGCAGGTGATTATTTAGTGTTTTGTACTTTATCCAGAAAAGTCACGATTATACAGAAAAGATGAGTAGTCAAGAACAGTTTCTATGTGAAATATGCCACAGTGTTTCCAACAACGAGAGAGATTTGAAGACACACTTGAAAAGTCATAAAAAAGAAAAATTTTTCCATTGCGAAACTTGTAAACGCGTATTTGCCACCAACCGAAATCTCAAGAGACATCGGCTGACGCATACTAAAGAAAAACCATATCAATGTCAAACTTGCAAAAAAAATTTCAGTCTAAGGGAACACCTCAACGAACATCAGATGAGGATCCATGCAAATGAAAAACCATTTCAATGTGAAGTTTGCGATCGTGCTTTTGCCACTAATCAATTTCTCAAGATGCATAGGCTGGAACATACTAAAAGGAAACGATTTCAAGTTGAAATTTGCAAAACGTTTTTCAGAAAAATAGGCTACCTCAATGCACACTTGAGGATCCATGCAAATGTAAAACACTTGAGGATCCATGCAATGTGAAATTTACGATCGCACTTTTTCTAAGAGTTTTAACCTCAATAGACATCGGCTTACCCACACTAAAGAGAAGTAATTTCAATGTGATATTTGCAATCAAAATTTACCTCAAGACTGAAGTTTCAAAATACACTTGGGAACTCATAGAAAAGTAAAACCGGTTAAACGTGAAATTTGCAATTGGACTTTTTTCATTCGGATTAATTAAGAGACATCAGAAGATTCACAATTCAGAGCCTTTGTGTTTATGCTTACTTCTTTAACATACTTTCTTAGCAATTTCTATTTGGGAAACAAGATACTACAATTTTCTTTAAAGGTATAAAAATAAATAAGCTTTACCAATTAAAACATGAATTTAAAGCTACATATTTCTATAATATTTGTTATGATTAAGTCGTGTAGAACAATTCGGAACTTTTTAACTGAAGTCAACATAAGAAAGATGTATATTCGTATACTTTTATGTTGGAAATGTTTGCGCCGGCATCTAGAAAAAAATTGTACTATTTTTTTTAATATTTATTTTTAATTTTTTTCGTTTTTTAAAGCAAAATTTTTAATTAATTACTGTAATACGCATATATAACCTTTTGATTTTTATCATTAACTTTTAATTATGGATGTTTACATTTGTAAAAAAAGATTTGCAAATTTTATTTAACAACTGGTTTTGTATTTTGTCATTTTCTCGATAAATATATTCACGAATAAATATTATGAAACGTAAATTTCTTAAAAATTTGCGTGAGCTGAAATTAATTTTTTAATGTTTCAGATATTTAATTATTCGTATTTGAAATTGTATTTTTTAATAGTTATCATAAAACATCATGAAAGATAAATCTGTTACAAGTGAAAACATTTCAGAATATGCATTTATTCTTATTTCAATTTCGTATGATAATTCATAATTAAATAATAGTTTTGTACACTATTTAGTTAAAGGATTCTTTTGCATCTTCTGAAATCATCTTCAATTTACAGTATATAAATCATTTTTATTAATATGGTTTATGTTGTGATGTATTTTCCTACTTATTCGATCTATTAGTACATTGTTTTATTATAGATAAATATTGTGCAGATCATTTGTGAAAATTTATAGTTAACATATAAGAAAAAAATAATGTTTCTATAAAAGTTTTGCCGTTGGAGTTGCCTGTGGAGTGAATCCTGACGAGGGACTGGACGTGACGAGATCAGCGGTGAAGCTGGGAGAGAACATGGTGTAACTGCGAACGAATATAGACGATAGATTCCACTGGAGCTGAGACATATTGATGTTTTCTGGAAAAAAAAACACGAAGTGGTACAGTTCGTCTAAATGATTTCTTTGATTAAACAGTCCTTTCTAATAAGTTCCAGGGTTCCTGGTTGTTCGGTCCAGTACTAAGCCTAACATCATCCCACGTGGATTACCCATGCGTCTCCAGATAAGTAATTCCCTCGTAAGTAACTCGGGACATTCTTTCTTGTAATATAGTTAGTATCGTAAAAAGCTTTTTATTTCCTTTTTTGAATACAATTATGTTTTAGTAATTAGTGTATCATATATTACTAATAATGATGAGATGGATCCAGAATTGAACTTGGCCATGTTGTTTATGTTATGTATGTTATTCTGAATTAATCTCGATAGTAAACTTTATTAATGAATAAACACTTAATTTAAACCTGGGATTTTATTAAGTGTCTATTGTTAACATTGTTTATTTACTAAATTATAATAAGTTAAATTGTATAATCTAAAGACACCTAGTACACATATAAATGTGGAAGTTGCACAAAATATTTCAGTGAAAGGTACAACTTCAAAGTACATCTGAGGATTCATTCAAAAGAAAATGTATTTAAATCGGAAATTTGTAATCGTTCTTTTTCTACAATTTAAAGTCCCGAAGGCATGGAGTTACTCATACTAATGAGGAACCATATCAATGTGAAATTTGCAATAAAAATTTTTGTTTAACACGTATTCTCAAAACACATCCGGGAATTCACGCAGATGAAAAACTATTTACTCTACTGCCATTAAAATTGCTACACCAGGAAGAAATGCAGATAAAAATATGATATTTATTAGACAAATATATTATACTAGAAATAACAAGTGATAAAATTTTCAAAAATTTTGGCTGGATAGATCCTGAGAAATCAGTACCCAGAACAACCACCTCTGGCAGTAATAACAGCAGTTATACGCCTGGGCATTAAGTCAAACAGAGATTGGATTGCATGTACAGGTACAGATGCCCAGGCAGCTTCACCACGATGGCACAGTTCATCAACCGTAGTGACTGGCGTTTGGTGACGAACCAGTCGCTCGGCAACCATTGACCAGACGTATTTTATTGGTGAAAGATCTGGAGAACGTGCTGGCAAGGGCAAAAGCCGAGCATGTTCCATATCAACGAAGGTCCGTACAATACCGGCAACATGCGGTCGGGCATTATCCTGCTGAAACGTATGGTTTCGCAGGGATCGAATAAAGGGTAGAGCCACGGGTCGTAACACACCAGAAATGTAACGTGCACTGTTCAAAGCACCGTCAATGCGAACAAGATTTGGCCGAGACGAGTATCCAATGGCACACCATACCATCACGCCAGGAGATGGGCCAGTATGACGATGACGAATGCACGCTGCCAGTGGGCGTTCACCACGATGACGCCAAACACGGATGCAACCATCATGATGCTGTACACAGAACCTGGATTCATCTGAAAAGAGACGTCTAGCCAATCATGCGCTCAGGTTCGTCGTTGATTACACCATTGAAGGCGCTCTTGTCTATGAAGCAGCGTCAAGGGAAGCCGCAGCCATGGTCTCCGAGCTGAGAGTCCATGCTGCTGCAAACGTCGTCGAACTGTTCGTGCAGACACTTGTTGTCTTTCAAACGACCCCGTTTTTTGACTTACGGCTCGTGACGTGGTTGCACGATCCATTACGGCCATGCGGATAATATGCCTGTCTTTTCGGCTGCTAGTGATGGGAGGCCGTTGAGATCCCACATGGCGTTCCGTATTACTGTCCTGAACCCATCGATTCCATATTCTGCTAACAGTCATTGGATCTCGACCGACGCGAGCAGCAATACTGCGATAAGTTAAACCGCAGTCCCGGTACGCTACAATTCGACCTTTATCAAAGTCAGAAACCTGCTGGTACGCATTTCTCCTTCTTACACGAGGCATCACAACAACTTTTCACCAGGCAACAACGTTCAAATGCAATTTGTGTATGAGGAACCGGCTGAATAATTTCCTCATTTAAACACAATGTAGGTTTCGCTCCTGGCACCTGCTTTGTCTCAATGCGCTGAAATGCTAATAATTTGCATATCACAGCACCTTCTTCTTTTCGTATAAATTTCACGTCTGTAGCATGTCGCCTTCTTGGTGTAGCAATTTTAATGGTTAGTAGTGTAAATATGTGAAATTTATAATCGTTCTTTTGTCAATAATTAATTTATCAAAATGCGTAGCCTGATGCATACTAAAGACAAACAATGTCATTGTGAAATTTGCAATAAGGATTTTAGTCAAAGGGAAAATCTCAATGTACATCTGAGGTTTCATACAGATGAAAAACTATTTCAATGTGAAATTTATAATCGTGCTTTTTCCAGTAGTAAAATTATTTATGAATATAATGTTTTATTGCATTTAATGTTATTTTTTATTACCAATTTTATTAATATTATTTCCAAAAGGACGCATAAGTGAAAATTGTAAATCATAAAATATTACGAACGCGTATCAAACCTGTATAGAATAAGATATAACAGCTTTTGAATCCTTTGTCATAGTATGTGCATCTTTTTAATAAAGGAAACTTTATTGAATATTATATTAAAGTTGTATTCATTTTTATGGTTATTTTCTTTATTTTGCATTAAAAAATACTGAATGCGTTGAAAAATGTAAGATATTTACTATAAATTCAATAAATGATGTCACTTTTAAAAATACGGCTAATTACTTGTATATTTTTAGAAACATTAGCCTTCCTGACCTGGTTGGTTAAGGCGTTGTTCTCGTTAACGGATGGTACCGAGTTTGAATCCCAGCTTATCTGAAGATCCGTCGTATTCACTATTGGTGACTGGGTACGTAAAATATATCACAGTCGCATATGTCTTCCATGTTTTCATTTGAAATTATTAACTTTGGGAGCATTGGAAGCTATGCTATGGATCTTCTCTTGCTTCCTATCTCTAAATTGAATACCGTCATAGTGCTGTCACCTATGAGCCAAAGTCGCACTCTCACCCTCGTGACAGAGGTGCTATGTTCCAAAACGGAAGACGCTCTTTCCGACTTCCTTCGCCTAGTTTCTGACTGGTGGGCATGGCTTAGCCAAGTGTCAAATGCAACATCAACTTGTGAAAATACGACTAATTATGTGTATATCTTTTTTTATCACGTTTTTTAAAAATAAATCTTAATATTATTATAAATAATGATATAATTCAAACATAATTTAATACTAAAAATATAACTATAATAAAAATATTTAAATATAACTAATATAAATTAAAAATGAAAAACGGAAATCTTCAATGTTCCTTAATTATATTTATTATTGATATGTTTATCTCACCTCACGGTATATACCTCACAAGAAAATATAAGCATAGGAAATCATTCGCTAGGAAGAGGAGAACACTGCTTTGTTAATTTTATAGACACTTATATCATGACTTGATTTTGGCTTAAAATCGCTTCATTTAATTTTATGAATGTTGATAAACTCTTGATAATTTATTTTTGTATCATTTTGGAAATCAATAAATATCTCAAATTCCCTTTTCATATTTTTATCTTTCAAATTTATATTCAAGTGGGGTGGAATTATTTCGAAGATTCCCACTGAAGATAAACAGACAATATTAAGAAAATTCTACTGATACACTGTTTTTTCGGTTAGAATTTTTTGTAAATACATGTCATTAAGAATAGAGGGAGCTTTACACTGTCATTCTTTACTAATTTTTAACGTGCTTTAAAGCTAAAATTTCTAGGACTGTATTTTGTAAAGAACTTCACAGGGTTAAAACACTTACTATTTCTTTTTAAATTAAAGACGCTTCATTTAAAAATTTTTTTGAATTCAAAATTTTGTTGTAACTGTTAATTTTGTATGCACTGATCTCACAGGCAGATTCACATCTTTCTAAGAAATCAATTCATACAAATACATTTTTATATACAAATACAGAAACTTACAAATACCTTTTTATACATTATGTCCATTAAAAGATTATAATTATCATTAAGCAATAAAAGAGGTTTTTGTTGTTGTCGTCGTGTGCCAGCCAGGCTGGCAATATGGGGTGCGCTGCTCCACTTTTCCAACTGAACCATGTTTGGTGTGGAGTCCTACTTCCTCAGTACACACATGCCATAGGTACCCGTTTATAGGGTAGACAACCATTCACACATAAAGAAAGGACAAAGACAAGAAAGAGAGATAGAGCAAGTACATCCATACCCGAGCCAGGATTCGAACCCAGGTCCCACCCATCTGTAGTCAGGTACGCTAACCACTAGACAGGTTGGGCGGCCAATGAAAGAGGTAAATAGCTTTATAAAATGAAATGCATGGGCAGAGTTAAATCCTTAATATTTTTAAAGTAAATTGTTCTTGTAAAAATATATGTTCTTATGGTATTGAGAAAACTGCATGAAAGAAAACAATTCAGTGTTTCAGCCATTTATGAATTACAAGATGTGCTATTTTAATGATCAGGTTATCTCCATTACAAGAATTTTATATAAATTTACAATTAATTAATAGTTATCTGCTCTACTTTCTTATACTGGAATCCTTTCCTACATATCATGAAATTCAGAACTCAATTTATTTCTTCAATTTTAGTTTTTATGCGTTGAATTCAGTTCTATGTCATCTTATGAATACAGAAATGTGTTGTATTTTTATGTCCAATCCAGCTGATTTTAAGTATATCTGAACTCCAACCGCATATTAATTTTCTATTTTTTACATAGCATTTTCAGAGCAAAATTTATATTATTCCTCTACTTTCTATCTCTTTTTTAATGTTTCGCAAACTTAATCGTTAAAGAATATGAAATTTTTAAAAAAAGTTTCTGAATTCTTCGCTAGTCTCATATTGATATAAAAAGATACTCAGATGAATGACTCACAAATTACAGTAGAGAAGAAACTTACTTTTATATTTTAATTTACCGTAACAAAATTTTTCAATTGCCTCCATTATAATTTACAAACATAAAATTTGCCGCAGTGGCCTAGTTGGTTAGGACTTCGGTCTAACCAACTAGGCCGAAAAATGTAGTGAGTTCGAATACCAGCTTAGCCGAAGATCCGTCGTGTTCACTAATGGCGACTTGCTGTCTATTACGTTATCGGTTACTAAATTGGAAACGTAGACAAGACGCCGATAAAGTAAGTTGTTTCCCAGCTGTCGTATAGACCTTCGAGGAGTTTTTAAAGCAGAAAGCTGTCTCCTCTAAGATTTTCCCATAGATGACCTAGGGATTCAAATCTGGAAATCGAAATGAAAATTGCAATTGAGGTTCCAAACCAAAACCCTCAAGATATTCCTCAGCAACTATAGTTCGATGAGGTCCTGCGCGATCATCTATTAAAATGAAATCATTGCCAATTTTACCTACATATGTGAGGACATTTAGATCAAAAATAACAACACGATATCTCATACCAGTCACAGTTCCTTTCTAGAACACATGCATTCCAAAGGGATTAACGATAGATATCATGCAAAATGATTATTCAACCACTACGGTTGCAGTTTTTTCCCACAGTGTTAGATTTAGATATTTCCTAAGTGCTTTGTTCTCGTCAAGTCAGCACACGGTCTGAATCATTCTTCCATGTGAATCTGGATTCGTCTGTAAATGGTACAGAAACCCATCGCTTACTTGGTCACAGGAATGTATATCTTACCCAAGATAACAGATCTCTTCTTTATTGTCCAGTAAGGTAAACATTGAAAACTTGTCTCTTGTGTAGAGACCTATATGGCGAGGAAGCCTTCGAAAATACTAGGGAATATTCTTCTTCCTGGTGTTACAAATTGGTCTGTAGCAAAATGCAACGTAGAAATGAAACAGCTATAAATGGATCATTTGCAGAACAAGAATCTTGAAATCGGCCTGGAACAAGTCTTCTGAACACAGAATCTTGGTATCATATTCCATTCCAGAGATGGTGGATACCACACTGAGAGACACAATATGACACATAGCAGGATTAAAATTTTGCATACCCATTTCGACCAATCCCCATCTTTATGAATTGGGA
Organism: Latrodectus geometricus; assembly: GCA_026290005.1. Taxonomy (NCBI): domain Eukaryota; kingdom Metazoa; phylum Arthropoda; class Arachnida; order Araneae; family Theridiidae; genus Latrodectus; species Latrodectus geometricus. The sequence continues at coordinate 771 of JAPDSC010007803.1, read as the reverse complement.
AAACGGAATCTCTCAGACTTTGCAGGAACACACTGACTTTTGTCAATGAATCTGCTAACGAAAATTGAAAACCAACAAAATTTACTTGCGTAATTATGTAAGCTTGATGTATGCATAGTTTTCTTTCACCCATATATTCCTGTTTCTTTCAATCAAAAGAGTGCTAACTTGCGTTTTCGCGTAAATTTAAATAAATTCGCTTTTATCATTTATATTAACTATAAATTTTATTGTTAAATTGTCATTTTTTAAGTTAAGATTTGAAAAACATATTGTTCGTTAACTTTAGGGAGCCACTATATTTAAATAATGGTATAGCACGAACCATTCCAGATAGATCAAGTAAAATTATTGTAAAATATTTAGATAGATTATAGCAGTATGTAAATTTAAACTGATGCTGGAGCTCCTTGTAATTAATTTTCTATGTTTAGAGCAATGAATTTCTCTTTTCAGTTTGTTCGAAAATATTGGAATACACAATACCCAGGAAGAGTTTTCGAGCAGACGTTTCAGAAACAGACGAGCATGCTGAAACTTAGTAAGAAACTCTTTTTGCTTAAGACCTAGAATTGCATCGTACACATAGTATTAATGTCAAGAATTTCTGTTAAGTTCAACCCCAAGTAAATTTTTCTATATTAAAGCGAAATTAGATGCTTTAAATAATAAAGATCCAAAATACATTTTACACAAACAGAATTAACTATAATGATGATTTTACGTTTCCAAAATTAAAAATTCAGATTTAACGAAAATTTTAAATGCGAT
>JAPDSC010007792.1:0-18267 GCA_026290005.1 Latrodectus geometricus | reverse complement strand
TTGATGAAAGTTAAAGTTTGTAGATTAAGCACAAATATTTCACCTCCTATTTATTTCAAACACAAGAAATAATTTATTTCTTGTGTTTGAAATTACATATGAAAGCGAATTGCCATAACTATGATATTCATTCTTAAAATTTGAATTCTAAATTTAGAGAACCAACAATGTCACATTGTTATGTACAAAAGATTTTTGCACTACAAACAATAGATTCAACAATATGCTATATAAAATGGGTATGCTTTTGATGCGAAAACACATGAGTTAAAAATGTATTTTAGATATAGTTTCTATGAAAAATAATATTCCAAATTCCAAAGCTAGCCATAATTCCATTTCTCTTTCAATTGATATGCAAAGCACTAAGTGAGTAATACAAAGATATTTAATACAGATCTTTCAATAACTTAACGTATTCTAAACGACTGAAATTTAAAATTATTTTTCAGTACTTATTATAGCTTTCATAAGATTTATTTTCCCAATGCCTTTTTGAAGTTCCGGCACATTTTATCAGGAATAAAATGAATCGTTATCACACAATTAAAAAATTTTTGCAAAAAACTTTCTATAACATTAGCATGTTGCTAAAACCTAAAAATATAAAACAATTAATTTATATGAGCTAGGTAATGTTTTATTAATATCAAAATTAATTTCACTTCAGAAAAAATATTGAAGAGATATACATAGATTCGAAAATTTAGTGTATATCTATTTTGAAGGATCATTTTAGAACAAATTTCAAGCATTTAGTGCATTATTATTAAGTAGTACTGCTAAAAAACAATATTAATTTGTCTGATTATGCTTAGCATTTGACAGTGTCACATGCTAGGCATAATTAAATTTAATCTACAAAAAACACATTTGAAAGTAAATTTTCAGTTTAAAATGTGTTTTCTATTTCAGTCTTTTTAAAGCACTTAATATTTTGAGATATATATTTAGTTCACAAAATTTTGTTGTAAGATAGTTGTATTTTTCACTAGAGTTTTATATTTTAAATTATTAAGCAATTTTGATTAAATGAAATTAATCATTTTCATCTGAAGTCATAGTTGTTATTTATTTAAATTATTACTTAATGCTGTTTTAGGTGATATTGAATATCATCAGTTATTTACAACTGATTTAAAGTTTCGAATTTCTAGTGAAAACTATTTAAATTTAAAAAAATCATAACTATATTTCATTATACATGCATCACTGATCATTTGTTAAATATTCAGTGAAAATATATAAAATAATAATCTCTTAACTCAATCTAAAACCTATATTATTAACTTAGGATCCTTAAAATATAATTATATACGTAAAGTTGCATTACAAGCATTGCATATTTTTTATTCGTTTGATCTTTTACGGTTTTTCTATAATTAACAAGTTTCATAAGATTTTTGAGAGGAATTCAAAAACATTTCATGGAACTGAAAAAGCTTTAAAATAATTGCTAACATTGCTGATGTATTAAAAGTTTCTATTTTAGAACATTAAAGGTAAAGTGTCAAAAAGGTAAAAGTTAACAAATGGGTATTCCTTGATTTTTTTGCTATTTTTGGACGCCAAGATAGGCGGAAAAATATGAGTAACAAGATGGCCGCTTTTGCTTCACAAAAGTAAAACAAAGATAAAAAATATTTTTCACAATTTAATCATAATATATAAATGTTTTAACTTAGTCATATCTTTCGATAGTTAATGCAATTGAATTAATTAACAATTTTCATTTTTTGCAGATTATGTACTTTGTAATGTAATACTTACCAACGATGTAAATATCAAAGTTACTAGAAAATAAATTTTTTGCCATTCTTTTTGTCAAACCCAGGGTTATCCGCTTCTTCATCGAAGACAAAAAACATAAGCATTGCCTTCTGTAAGATTTAAAACACTGTTAAGTATTTATTTAGTTACTCAATCAAATTTAAATCTTGTATTCATTCAACTCTCCAAAGTTAGAGTCTTAAATCTTGTTATTTTTATTATATTACAGTTCAAGATAAATTTTAACTTTAAGAAATTTATTGTCATTGCTAACTCAGATAAATATATGCAAATTAATTAATTTCATGCAGGAAGAAAATATAAAAAATATAAAGACAACATATTAGTTAATATGAAATTTTAACTAATGACTCATTTAATTAAAAAATATTGAAACTAATTACATTTATAAAAGAAACAAATATTTAAAAACTGTATTCCATATGAATGCTTGAATAATTCATCTATTTTCTAATAATATAAGCACATTATTTACTTACTTCATACTCATTCTCCTCCGACAACACTTTGATATGCTTATTTTAGTTCTTTTAAAATATTTAAATCTTCAGTACTAATATTATAAATCAAAGTTTGAGTAAAATTTAATGCTGAATAAACAATAAGTATGTTGTCTTTGATTATATTTTGTTGCTTATTTGTGTACAGCTTCAAGTATTATATTCATAAACGGAAAATCTTAACACAGGTCAAAAATATAGAATTATTAGGTACTCTTCTCACTTAGGGTGCTTTAAAGGAGACAAAGACTTGTATTCTCATAATTATGAGGAGATTCTTGACTTACTTCATGAATAATGCATTCTAAGATAGCTTAAATGTCTGTCGTCATGGCAACTCATCCTCATTATAACCAAGCAAAGATAGTTATTGGAAGTTTAATATTCCTATGATTTGCTTATTATATATATATTTTGTATATATATATATATTTTATATATTATATGTATTAAAATTTCTTTTAAAAAGTCTTAAAATTACATCTCGATATGCGAATTTTCATAGCATTGTGAAGGAAGAATGTTTAAGTAAATGCTTTAAAATCATTAGTAATTAACAACATTTTATTCAAAAATGATTTAAATCTTTAAAGCTTAAATTTTTTGTATGAATTTGCAATTTATTAATTAAACTATTTATTCAAGATAAAATAAAAAAAATAACTTCCCAAATTTTAAAATATGAATAGTAATAACTGGAAGATAAGAAAATTATTAAAGCGAGAAAACACAATTTTTCATAAAAATTTTTTAAATAATATGGTAACAAGGCCTAAATAGAAAAAGATGTATTTAAATAATCAAATTAACTTAACTAAAATTTTTAATAATCAGAAAATTTAAAAAATAATAAAACAAAATATTGTACAAACAAAATAAGGAGTCTAAGAATTTAAGATTAAATCTTCACAATTCAAAAATTTAGTAACATGTTAAATTTTACGTTGTCATACTGGTAAATGAATTATGAAATACTCTCTCCCATTTTGTATAAGATGAAAAAATAAGGTGCGTTATAAGCGCTCAAATAAAGTAAAGCACAACATCTCTGAATAATTATCAAATGCTTACTCTGAAAACTAAAATTGCATGTCATACGAAGAGTTTAATGCCAGGCAGGAATATATTTTGATTTATAAAACGAAATTTTCATGATGTCTTATTACAAAAGAGATGCAGATTTATTTCCAAGTACATGATATTACTAAGAGCAGTTTCATTCTTGCTAAAACCATTCTGAAATCCGGAATTATTTTCTAAAATATTAACAAATTGAACAATAAATTCATATCCCAATGTTTTATATAAATATGTAGAGATATTGCTTTATTATTAAAAATGTTCAAAGTTACTTCATCAATCATTTGTATTGGAAACAATAAAACAAAAAAATTTTATAAATATATTTTAGGTCCTACTACTAATATAATTTGATAAGGAATAAAATTTTAATGTCTAGCTTATATATATGTCCCAGTAAACCAAGTAGCCAAACAACGTTCCTAAGTGCATTTTCTCATATTTTTTTCTCAAAGTTAGTTTGTATTTCATGATATAAACACTATTTATTTTACTAGTATTTTCAAATTAGTAAATTTTACTCCATTTTTAATCATAAAGTGGTTGCTTCTTTTGTTACAGTTGTGATCATGATTAAATCACATTTTATCATCTGTAAATATTTTAAAAATCTCGAAATTTTTCCCACGTTGGAAACTCAAATTTCAAATTCTTAAACTATATTAGTTCCTGAAATGTCGCTTTAAAATCTCTTTTTTTTTATTTGTGCCTTTCACCCTTTCCAAATTTTTTGTCTGGGTCTCTGGCTCACTAATTTTTATTGTGTCATTTTACATTCTTCTGAATTTCATTATAGCATCAGAAATTGTTTTCAAGAAATAGCTTATCACGTCTTCACAAGCTCATGTTTGAAGAATATTTTCCAATAATGAATTAGATTTTTCGCTTTCTTCAATGTCATCGCTAGACCTTTCTCAAGAGCTAATGATAAACCAATCTTTTTATTTTTGAAAACATTTGCTATTTATGGAATTGGATTATGTCTTAGATCTATAAACTATTTGACGTGGATGCCAGTCATTGCATCAAGATCCATTGAAGTATCGACTTTTCGCAATAGTTAAAATCGTGGCTTGACATTCTCTCTAATGTTGATTTGGAAACTTCCATGATAAGATAAGCCCTTTGGTCCGCGTCCTTTTTCTTTTTTCAATTTGAGTGAAAAATCGGATGGTTGAAAATTGACTCATCCGATTCGATTCTCATTCAAAGCTCATTCGATTGGAAATTGTTCAAATGAATGTATTTGGAAAGCATTGATTGTGGTACAGTACAGAGCTAGCCATGGTTACAAGAGATTTAGAATGAATTCAAGTAATTCACATGTTGATACAAGTCTGTCACTACACCATAACTGAATAGATTTGTAAACATTGCATCATTTTCTCCAAATGACTCTTTCAATTTGAATTAGAAAAGATTTTGAGGAATATTTTGTGTGCAAAACATTGGTTGTTCTAAGTACAGGAAAACAATGTTTTTGAGTGCATCTCTGTGGTTTGAACTATTTGAGAATCGAAAATAAAATATTATTGATTAATATTCATTTGTTAATTAAGTGATTCTATATGTAAGGACCAAAGCATCGGTTGGAGAAGCTATCTTTCATTGACTGGAGCCATTAATGCTTTGGCCTTAGATCAGAAGAAAAAGTAATATAAAAAAGACAAGACAAAATATCCACTTTGTGGTTTGTTTAAATTGGCAAAGACAATTTAAATGGGTTTTCTTTATTTATTTTACTGAATGTAAAATTTTTCGATCGTAAAAAGCCAGTTTATTTCTAAGAAACTTTTCAAATAAATTTATTTAGCTTTTAAAATATAAGATTGAAAGTCGAGAAAAATATATAAATAAATTATAAACTAAGGAAACTATATTTCCAAAACATTGCAAACAACCATTCCTAATGTGGGATTCAAACTCACGAACTGTTAATCAGAAGGTTAGGCACTAAACACTCAATTGCTAGCTCAACTTTCAAACAGTAAGAAGGGAAGAAATATTTTTGGTGCGAAAATTCCAATGTAAATATTTTAGAATGTTTTTATAACGAATATTTATCTTATTTCATGTGTATGTAGTGACGTAATAATTGGTAATAGCCATTTTAAAGGAAGATATTTTCTTTTCTTCCGTTGGTAACGCTTAACTTAGTTTTTGATTTTTGCCTTACCAAGGGGCGTGCAAGTCGATATTACTGCAGCGCATGCTTTCGGACATCATTGATATGTGTTTTTATTACCTTGTTTTGTTCCCGATAACAGAAAAATGAAATCATTCTTGTAAGGTATTTTGTGACTTATTTTATATATTCTGATATTTCGTGTGAAATAAAATGAAAAATGAACAATTTATTTTCCAAATATTCTGTATCTAGCATAATAGTGCCATACAGTAAGCAAAATTATCTTAAATTAAATCTGTCACGATACGATGTGTGTGTATGATTTTGAACATCATGGATAATTTGTTAAAGTCCTACCATTTAAAAGTTATTCAAAACCGTTTCAAATATCTAAACTCGAGGTACAAATCCAACCCACAAACTGTTAAGGATTAAAATGCTGACCTGGCAGCTCATCAACAAATACATAAAATAAAATTAATTTAAAGACATGTATAAAAGTGCTTAAAAGTTAACTTAAATAAAATTAGCTGAGGGATGCTAATATATAAGTACCAATTAAATGTTTATTAATTTATTAAATATAAAAATTGCCAATATAGTTCAAATTATGGATGAAAATCTCACATAAAATACATTTATATTTGAAGTTTATATCTTTGTTTGATTTATAGCTCTATGATAACATTTACACTGTAGAACTCAGCTGTGATAGGATTTTTAAAATAAAAATAAAAAAAGAAGTATCCAGTTAAGACTACATGCAGTTAAACTTAAAACACGTTACCTAAATTGAGTTAGTGCTGAGTTTTTCCATTGTCCAGTCACACTAGGAATAAGAGAAGATTAGCCAAGGAAATGGAATAATTTTTTCATAAACATATAAAGAAATATTTACAAAAATGTTCTCTGAGTTCTACTAGTGAATCAAATTGACATTCATATGTCAATTCAGGATAATTTTGAAGTCATTTTTGCATTTTAATTTTCCACTGCTGAGACATTTCTTCAAGTCAAATTTAAAAGAAATTTTGTTCAGTTGCAAGAATAAATGATAATTGTATAATTAAAAAGAGCTAAATATTTGTAAGAAATACAGTAGGAACAAAAATTGTACAAATATATGAATATTTATAAAATGAATTTATATCAAACTATCGAATAATATCCAAATAAATATGAGCAAGTAAGAAAATTTTATTTAATATATTTCTCTAACATAACTTCTCATGAGCCATTAAAATTTGTGCCAACAATGGATTCCGTAGCAATACTTAAGGAATAAATTTTTTGCTAAGAAGTACAATTATAATAGTTAATAGAAGCGATTATATATTTATACAATTAATATTATAATAGAAACAAAAAGCAAACTTTTCAATCTGTTTATTCTGAAAAACCTATAGCATATATTCCAATTATTCAAAAATCTGTGATCTATTTAAGCAGTTACCTTATATTTAATTAGTTTAAAAATTTATAAAATTAATATAAATGATATTTATTCTAATTATTATTATTTTTTATTTATAGTTACATTTGAAAGCAAAGCATAAATTTATAAAACAATGTTTCTTTAAATCACATGATACATTGCAACTTATAATGGGATTTAGCAAATTACTCTTAAAGTACATAAAATTTGTTAATTAACATATATTTCATACATTTTCAGTACTAAAAGAATGCATAAAATGTTATTTATATTGTATATATAAATTAAGAGCTATTTTTAAATAAACATTATTAAAACAAATTTATGATTAGAATTCAAATGCAAATAATATTAAATCAATAACAAAATTATTTTTCTATGTCACTGCTAATTTCACATCCGGGTTTAACTCGAAAACGGATTCATGGAATGGAATAAAATTCATATCAGGAAAATTAAAATAATGAATTAAGTTTCAACTAGAAATTTTTATCAAGTTTTCCAAGAAAAAGTTACAAAATACGGGTACCCCTTGATTTTTGGGGTTTTTTTTTTTTTACGCAAAAATAGGTGCCAAGATGTAAACAAAAAATGTGGCTATCCTAAAAATACGTCAGTAAACCCTCTATAAATACCAGGGTTACCAGATATTGAAATTTATCTCCAATTTCTATTGCTATTCTTTCTCCAACACAAAGGGCTCGCGTGTTTACTTTGAACTCAAGTTTCCATGATTATTTTAAAACCTGAACTTTTGAATTTACTATAAAGTTTTCTCTGAAGCATTGGAAAGTTCCAATTGAATTCTCATCAATAATTGAAACATGGGATCTTTCCATCTCTTAAAATTGTCATCTATGGCCAACAACTGAGGAATAAAGGAATAGTAAATATGATAATACTTGTAATATTATTAAATTTATAAAGTTTTGATTTTTAGCTGAAACAGTGAACTTATTTTTGGTTTTTCTATTACACCATAGATCAAATATGTATTGGAACGTCGAGAAAAAATCTTTATTACAATATTTATTAAATTAAGTATAAAAGGGAATTTTCAAGAGTTTCTCAGTCTATTTTTAATCGATTTATATTTGAGACCTTATTTCGAGTTGGAAAATAGTGCTTTTGGCAAACTTAAATAAATATTAAGTATTTTTTAAAATTGTTATTCCTGAAAAAAAATAGATATGTTTTCCACTGGAAGCCATGATTCGCTGGCTTATAAGACTTGCGAACAATGAAACATTTCTTCTCTCAAATGTATGAAAAACTACTGATTTCAAATATGACAGAAAATGCGACTTTTTATCTATCTGATAAACGAAAGCCATATTTTATTAAAAATATATTCCCTCCTAAAGAAAAAATATCCAAATAGACTCGATTTGTAGGTAAGTGTCCAGGAAAAAATCCGTCATCTCTCAAGCTGTACAAGAAAACTTTCCTCATTTTTCATTCTCGGCGAGAAGAGACATCTATTACACAACAGAGTGACGTCTTAATCTGAATAAATAAATGCTCCTCTGAAAGGCATAAAAATGATAAAAAGCAGTTTTTGAGCTCCGAATTTGAATGCAAATCCCAGAGAATCATCTTTATTTTTATTCAAAGGTCTGTCTATTTTTCTCTTACATACTGAAGCTGCTTAAATTTAAATGAAGAGCATAACAATTTATTTGAAATTTTAAGTGATTTATTACATAATTTTTAAAACATTAATTATGAATATGGAAAGAATTATTGCGCACACTTTAGTACTTTCGGCTATTTTTTATGAATTATAAAATTAAAGTTAAATATTTTATATTAAAAGAATTTCAAAATAAATTAAGATAGTGAAAATTCGGTAAAGGCTTTAACTTTGAATAGATTTTTTATTATTTTTGATTTGATTAAAAATATTTTATATATATTTGCTTATTCATAAAAAAAACAATTTCTTTTTTATTTGGTTGAATTTCTCTAATTTTCTTCTGAGATTAGTTTTATTTCAGTATTTCGATATAATTTTGCAGCATTTCCTTTGTAAATTAAAAATTTGCTTAAATATCCCAATTTAACGTATTTACATATTTGAAAACACAGAGCAACTTCAAAATATTCTTACTAAAATTTGTAAATTGTATTCAATGTAATTACTTTCTTGTATCCATTTCGAATGAAAGTATATTTCGGTTATACATAGATTACACAAATCACTGTCTGGAATATTTTCTCGTGAAAGGAACATTATTGAGTATTTAAAGTCATGGATACACATTCATTAATATATGTAGGCATTATGTAATATTTATATAATAGTAGAGAATTTCTTAAAAATCCTATTTCTATGGTTTTATTGAAATTGTATTAGCAATTCAATGATAACTATTTATGATAGTAAGGTGATTCAATTTTAAACAAATTTATTTTGTAAATTGAAAAGTTGGATACATAGCAAATAATCAGATATTTCAATGTGTGTAAAATTATATTATGTGTTAAGTCGATTTTAACTTATTTTTATTGAGTGTAGTTATTTCAAACTTTGCAGTGCGCAAATTTTGAGTTTTATATCAAAGACTAAGCTTTAGCCGTAGAAAATAGAGTTATCTTTCAATTTAATATAAGATTAAGTTTAAAGGAATAGTCGACATTTAGTAACTGTGTCCTTTTACGAAGAGTGTGATGAGCCTCAATGAAGTCATTTAACCGAATCAGAAGCATGGAGAATTGTTGACGAGTTAGAGATGGGGAGGCTAAACACAGTTCGAAGTAGCAGAAGACATTGGATTATTACAAAGAGTGATTTCCAGGATTTTTGGAGACCATAAATGCAGTTCGAAAATCACAGCAAGGTTGTATGCGTGCAACGATCCTCAATGTAGATCGTTATTTAACACTAACGGCTCCGAGATACCGAACTATGAATGCCACATTTCTTCAACACCTTCGCACGGTTACTGATATCAGTTACGGCATAAATTGCCCGAAACCAAGTTCATGCAAAGGGGAATTATTCTCACTGACCGATAATCAAAGTCTCATGGACCGATATCATGTTAACAGTACGGTACCGTCGCACTTACACTGAGTGGGCAGCAGATAATGTGAACTGGATAAAAGAATGGTGCAATTATACAGGGAGACCTGAAAGATGGTTACCCTGACGAGTTACCCTACTGAGTTATAAATTCATCCTGACAATAGAAATATTTTCATCTGGAGGAAACCTGGCTCTTTAAGCAATCACTCGTTCGTGTACGAAAGTGTCAAATTCAGCTGTGGGGTATTGATGGTCTACGCTGGCATCTCCAATGATGGGTGCACTAACCTCTATACCATTTGAAATGGAGCTCTAACCTGTCACCGATGTGTTGATGTAATCCTCAGACATATTGAAGTCCTTTACACAGCAGCATATGGAGATGTCATTACATTAATATTCGACAATTGGAGGCCACATCGTGATAATTTGGTAAGTGATTTCTTTTAGGAGGAAGGAATGATACGAACGGAATGGTGGGATTATTTTTTGAACATTTATCCAATAAAGCAAGCTTAGGACATTCTAGATGTTAAATTGTTGGATACCTACCATCCTATAAACTCTCCAAGAATTGGAAAGAGCTCTGCTTGAAAAATGGGATTGAATACCATGATCCCTCATTAATAGCCTCATTAACTCAATGCTTCAAAGTTGGCGGTCCGGAAAAACCCTATCCCCTACTAAAAACGATGTAGGAGTATTTTTTGTATTTTTTATGGAAACACCTTTTGATTTTTTTTCATATGTACAAATTTTGTTTTTCCTTTTGCATTAAACTGCATAGCTAAACGCATTATTTCTATCAAAAAATGTCATTTTTTAACTCATAGCCTATGCATCCATCAATAATGTATCAATCAACTAAATATACAAGAACAATATCCATTAATTAAATTGAGCAGTGTAGTTTAACATCCAGTACATTTACCTTTCTTAGAATACTTTTTTTCTAATGATCTGTAATCATATGATTCATGTTATTTCACCGACACAGGTGTTTGCAGAATATCAAAACTTAAGAAAATCTATTATCTGATCCTTTCAATCTAAAGAGCATTAGACTGCTATTATTTGTGATGAGGTCACAAATACTAATCTTAAGAAAGCTATTTAACATTCTGCGATAATTACGCTCATCAGAACGTGATGATTGAGCGTCTTACAAGATATATAATATTTAATTCCTCAAAATATTAACCTACAATTAAATATGATAAATGAGAAAATATTAAATAAGATAATCACGATTCATAATATGCTATGTAATGTTAACATTTGATAAGAACATTTATTAAGAATCTCTCCTATACATATGCCATGGCGCATATTGTCCAACTTTGGACATTACACCATAACAGCCAATCAAATAACCACCACATACGCTGAATTAACAACCAAACTGTTAACGATCTGCCTTTCTGTTAATCAGTCCATGGGTTTTAATTCCCTAATGTAAATTGATTTTTTATTGGTTCGAAACTTACAATTTAATTTAAACAATAGTTCTGGTTCTAGCTAGACGAAAAACTACTGTGGGTGAGAAATGTATGTTGAATGACACAAAAAACTAGAGCCCAGTATAATCTTAATAACAGATTAATTCAGTGTTTCTCAACCTTTTAGTATTCACGGCCCAATTTACAATCATAATTTTCATCGCGCCCCCCCCCTCCTCACCGCAACAGCACTCGCTTTATTTGCTATCTAAAATGATTTTATGAAAGAGGCAAACATAGAATGGAAAAATTGCTTCGGAATATGCACGGATGGTGCTCGTTCTATGTCAGGAAGATTCCAAAGTATTCAAGCACTTGTGAAACAAAATTCGCCACAGTGTGTCTGGACACATTGCATGATCCACAGAGAAGTTTTGGCTTCCAAAGAAATGAGTCCTGGTTTGAATATTGTGTTAACTACGGTTGTAACCATAGTAAATTATATAAAAATGAGACCCCTGAAATCAAGAATCTTTTCCGCACTTTGTAAAGACATGGGTGCAGTACATTCAGCATTACTATTTTATTGCGAGGCAAGATTGTTATCACGAGGGAAATTTCTGCAACGTGTTTGTGAATTAAGAGAAGTAATCGCTGTTTTCCTAGAAGAGGAAAACAGACCGGAAGCTGAGAATTTTCGCGATAGTTTATTTGTGTCGAAATTGAGCTACATGGTCGACATATTCGAGAAATTAAATAACTTGAATCTTCAACTGCAAGGAGCAAATACACATATATTGGATACGAGTGATAAAGTTAATGCTTTTTGTAGGAAATCGGAATTGTGGAGCAGAAATTTAAAGCAAGAAAACTTAACGATGTTTGCAAATTTGAATGATTGTATTAAAACTTACAAGGCTGAAGAACAACATGTAAAAGTTGATTTTTTAACCATTGAAAATCATTTAGCAATGCCAGCAAAGGATTTTAAAAAGTACTTTCTTGCTGACGACAAACTGGTATCAAGTTACAAGTGGGTGAGGGAACCATTTCAAAATACTCCCGAAGGACTCTCAATCGAAGAGGAGGAAACCTTTTTAGACATCACGGCAAGCGGCGAAACCAAAAGAAAATTTAGTAATAAATCACTCTTTGAATTTTGGGCAGGAGTGGATGATTAGTTTTCTGCATTAAAAACAAGGGCATTTCGCATTCTACTACCATTTTCAACATCTTACCTTTGTGAAATTGGAATTTCTGCGGTGGCTTCTTTGAAGACAAAATATAGATCTCAGCTAAATATAGAAAAAGAACTGAGAGTGTCTATTTCTAATATTAAACCCTCCTTCGAAAAACTTTGCTCTGAAAGACAGGCCCAAGGAAGTCACTAATAATTATTAAATTTGTTTTTAATTTAGTAAGTTGTTTTAATTTAATAAGTTAATTATTAAATAGGACGAAATGTGTTTTGTTTTGTATGTGTGTGTGTATTCTTTCCTTTCAATCACTTAAACAATTTTTTTAAATAATATTTTCTCTTGGATATACTCGCGCCCCCCCCCCCATTAGTGTGCTCGCGACCCCTAGGGGGGCGCGCCCCACAGGTTGAGAATCACTGGATTAATTATAACAACTGATGATAACAAAAACAGAGAGTAACAAAGTAATCATAACAGCTTTTTATTTTTACTAGCTTTGAGATGGAAATTCTTTTCATTTATTGCAGTTAACCTGTCTGCGTCTTTACAAGCATGCTATCAATCGGAAATGCAATGGAATCGGCTGAAAGCATATCAGATTTCAATAAATAATAACTTCGTATAACTGAAGGTTATTCTTGAAAATCTCATTCAATTTGTTTACAGTGTGTTGAACAAAGCTAAATAAAAAATAAACATGGTTATTTTCTCATATCACAATTTTCCCTCGAAAGCTGGATATTCTTTTTCATCTGGAAGTCCGTAAAAGGAAATTAAAAAAAGAAATATATATATATATATATATGATTTAATTTCGAATGGATAGTTTTTAAACTTAAGGTATCCACAGTCATTCAAGTCAAATTTCATTTAAAAGTTAATTTTATATTTTTTATCTTGTTTTGTGAAATTATAATGTATAAGCATAAAGGTATCTAAAATTTTAATTACATTTAGCGTTTTCTTGTGAATCTGGTTATTTTTTGATAAATGTTTGTGAAATTTTAACAAAACTTCTAACATTATACAGAAAATTTAAATGCATCCATCTTAATTTAATTTGCGGATAATTTGTGACCATGTTCTTTGAAGTGAATTAAAATCCAAGATACAATATAGAGAGAAAGAAAATCTGAAAGAATATAGATATTTTTGGAAATTTTACTGAATATTCTCATTAAAAAAAGTTGTAAATGAAAAAGGTCTTCATATATTAAAACAAATTTGTTTCACTTTTTAGATAATAACATTTAAAACTTTTAAGCCTGGTAACAAATAAATATTTTCTTTATAACTTGACATATCGTGTTCGATATTTTGTGGAAAACAAACTTTAAAGAAATATGCTTTTAAAGTGATAATTTCCCTTGTGATAGAGATGATGATTAGCCTCTTGTTTCTGTATATAAGAAAAATAAGTTCCTTATACTTACGGCTGTCACTCAGTTCATTATATAAAAACATAAAAAAATAATAATAAATGAAAGTAAAATGCAAGTTTTCTTTACCCATTCTGATTTGAAAATGCAACTTTCCGTTTCATTTTTCATAAGACGCTATGGTTTTAAAATTCTTTTAAGTTAATTTCTATTTAATATGAAATAAAACAAAAACTAATCTGAAAATAATAGTTTTGAGTACAAAATTCATAAATAAAAAAATGTAGTCGAAAATCAACTTTTCTACGCGGCGGATACTTTTATCGATGCGTGTCAATTCAAAGATTTTAAAGTAATTAATTCGTCCACCACTAATGATGAAACGAAATATCATTTGATAAAGATAACGTCAAAAATCCGCTTATAAAGATTTCAAGAATTCACTTTTGATTCAGTGTCATGATATTTGGAGAGGAATGAGAAGAACCTGTCGGTATTTTAAAAAGAAAAATTTTGAGTTGTTTTCAGGACTGTTTTTAGATAGTTACACCAGAAGTTGAAGATAATATAGAGATAAATAAAATTATAATTATATTATTAAATCCCTAAAACTGAACATTGAAAAGGTCAGGCCATCAGCATAGAATGTGAATAGAATGAAATTCATTAAATATTTTAATGATCTATGTCGCAAAATATTAAAACACAGATTTAAAAAAAAATGATGAAAGGAATGCCTGGATAAAATTTTATTCGTATTCCAGGCAAAAACTTGGAAATCAATTTCTGAAAGAAGGATGGCCTTGCAGGGTCTTTTGTAAGGGACTGTCAATCCAATGCTGCCGATATTGGAAAAGAACCGCAATCGTAAGTCTAAAATTATGTCTCAGGAATTTTTTTGAATGGAAATATGTATGTTTTTTTGAGGTAAGATTAGTTTAAATGTCACTCTAAGGTAGTTCTTTGAATATGATTGGTAATGAGATCATAACGAAAAAATAAAATGGATTTCCAACGATTAAAACCATTGGCATCTTTGACTGGATTCAAACTCGCTACTTCTTTTGATGAAATATAGTGCACTAACAATTTTCTTGTGTTCAGAGTAAGTTTGGAAAGGTTTGTATGGTACTCAACTGTAAATTTGATTTGCTATGAATAGTAAGATAGGGCCTACTGCTTAAGTAGCTTCTGATCCACTACAATCATTCACATTCAAGTTTGGATTTGAACATAGGACTGTTGAACCGCTAGCCAGAGTGCCATTTAATTATTTGGCTGCCAATCTGATACAATTGAGTTAACACATTATATTATTTTGTTCATTTACTATGTGATAACGGTCATTTTGTAATCTTAAGTATTTCTAAATATTAAAATGAATACCATATATTTAGGGCGAATCACGTATTTAGCATGTTCCCTTTCTCGTTGCAGAACAGTATGGTTTAAATATTAAAAAGTTTAATACGAAAATTTAAAAATATTTTTTTGCAAAAATTACAAAATAAGAAATTTATATTGCTTTGTCTTTCAAATCCATTTTAGAGAGAAATTTTTCATTTTTTACCATGTGTATAAATAAACATTTTTATAGTTATAAGATAAAATTTGATTAATTCCGAACAATTTGAAATCGAAGTGCTATTTAATTCAGAAATGGAATAAGACTTAAGAAAATATTTAACAATGATTTTATTCTTTAATAAATCATTATATTTTTAAGTGGTATAAGCAAAATTAAACAAGTAGCATTTTTTTGATGCTGGAATATAAAATAGATGTTTCTGTAATATGAAAACGCTTAGCACTCTTATGACAAAACGTGCCACAAATGCATTTAAAGAAAAATCACCGTAAATATATACCCCATATGGAAGTTGAACACATTAACTGTTGAACAGAATATTAGCACAATAAAGCTATTTAAGGGCCATATAGGTTCTCTCACATTTCCTCAAACCAAGACATGATTCATAAAATTGTTCAATGCAGCTCAGTAAGATTGTGGTCTTCAAAGTGAAGTAATTAAATTTGAAAGTGGCAACTGTTTAGTGACGATATAATATAATAATATATTACCTCTCAAAAACCCCTAAAAAATCTCATTCTATTTTGCGTGATCTCTGAAAGCAATCCTAAATATTCTAAGACAACTAAAAGATTTGATTTATTCACCTCGTCCTGGTAAAATATTTAACATTTATTATCATTTGTAAGGTGCTTTGAAAACATGCTGTTGCAGAAATTAATTATTTTGTTATCAAAACGAAAATTAAGACTTCAGATTTATCTTAACTTTCTATTATAAATGTTTATTATGAATATTGACAAAGTATTATAATTGTAGTAAAATATAATATAAAATATAGTATAATCTTGGAGCTCATATTTATTATTCAGCAACACATTTAAGAAATATTTCCCAATAAGCTTCACTCAATTTTGAAATTGAAAAGTTATATCAATGTTGCTTCCATTAAAGAAGTTGCTGTCATCTTTCACATTAGTTTAAATATCTTTCCTCTATCAGCACTAATGTTTAAAATTCAATAATATATAACCATAAAATGAGAAGGAGAAATTTGTAAAATCTCACTTGGACGTAAGTCATTAATATTCAAAGACGTTTTGTATGAAGTTTTATATAAAACAAATAATTTGTACTCGTTCATGTCTGTTGCCATAGTAACTATCATACCAGTCAGCCGAATGAGAGAATTATAATCTCTTATTCACTTTTATAAAGCAGAGTAATCTGGGAGCATGTTTATTCAAACTGTAACCATGTTTGAACGAAAGTCTGGTAATTTCTTTAGGAGATAAATTTGAATATAATTTTCATATTCGATTTCTAGTATAATATGGTCTCTTAAATGACATCTTGGAATTTAAGATTAACATTATAAACAAAAGATAAAAATGAAGGAATCGAGAGATAATTGGTTATTTAGACTAAAATTATTTTTGTAATTATTATTAAAATTCAAATTTGTGTGATAGAATGAAATGTGTAATAGTGAGATTTTAAAATCATAATATTTATTAAAATCTTTTCCTTTACAAGCACATTTTGTCTTATATTTTTCCTTTGCAAATTTTCATATCTTTTAAATATAAAGATTAATTTCTGAAAATCATAAGTTTTCAAAATTTCTTTTTAAGCTAAGGTGTTAATCAGCAATATCACCAGATAATAATAGTAATTTTCAATAATTAATTCCATGTTCATTTAAATATTAAATTGGTTTTTTTTTGGTTTGTTTATTGTTGTTCAGTTATAATTTGTAAACGAAGACTAATCAAACCCTAAAGCAATAGGATTTAAATTTAATATTCATCTTACATTCAATATATACAGTACTTCAATTAATATCAATGTCATAGAAACATACGATACAGAGGTTGAAATAAAAATACAGAGGTCAACAAAATAAAGTATATTAAAAAGATAATTATTTATCACGTGAAAATTTCCTTGAAACTTCATGAAAGTAAGTGGAGAGATTCTTTGTAAATGGTACTTATTAAAATTTAGTATCACAGAACGTAAGAAAAATTTTGATACCTCATTTAATCATTATTCAAGCTACAACTGAGTACAAAAATAGGAGGATATGAGAAATCAATTACTACAGGAAGGAGAAATTAACAGAAATGGGATTTAATGTATCTACAAATATCGAAATTACAAGATATATTTTAACTATAAATACTAGACTATAGGTACCTGATTTATATGATCCTTGCGTAATGTAATATAAAGGGTGTGAGATACGGCTTCGGTAAATTAAAGATCGATAGGCACTAAAGACTAAAGTCTTGTTTTTATCACAAGCCTAGAAACCTTAAGCTGAGGCAACGGGTGGGTCTTCGTAATTTATATAAAGAAACCAAGCAGAAGACCTTCAAACTTGGCCCCCACACATAGAGATATCAGTTCAGTTGGTGAACATTGCAATCATAGCCTATTTTATGTGTCTCATTTGCCATTAAGGATATGACGGACCTTCAATAAGGTCAGGATTCGAACTCACTAACTACCGAAAGCGAGAGCAATCGACCATCAAGGCTGTAAGTAACAATTGCAAAACAAGCAAATTTCAAATTTTAACTATGTAATGCATTTATTGTTTTATTTTAGAGAAATGTTTCTATTTTTTTAAATTTCTTAGAAATATTATGTTCTAATTAGAATTTTAATGTTCCTTAATAGAGTTTAATAAACTAATTTAA
Organism: Latrodectus geometricus; assembly: GCA_026290005.1. Classification (NCBI taxonomy): domain Eukaryota; kingdom Metazoa; phylum Arthropoda; class Arachnida; order Araneae; family Theridiidae; genus Latrodectus; species Latrodectus geometricus. Next base: position 52 of record JAPDSC010007792.1, on the reverse strand, counting down.
TAAACAATGGTAAAAGGGTTTATAATTTTCCAAATATCGCTTAAAATTTGGA
>JAPDSC010007789.1:22118-44884 GCA_026290005.1 Latrodectus geometricus | reverse complement strand
TATATATATATATATATATATATATATATATATATATATATATATATATATATATATATATATAGAGAGAGAGAGAGAGAGAGAGAGAGAGAGATATCTATAATGTAATAAAATAATTTTTTAAATCAGAAATTTTTAATTAGCATATAATTTCAAGAAAGATGTTTTCTTACTTCATATTGTAGTTAAAAAAAATTTATTTGAACTAAAATTAAAATATTCCAAGTCAATACTTCTGCTTAATATGTATGGCTAAATATTTTTATAGTACATATTGAATTTCAAAGAGATCCACTAAAATATGTTTCAATTACTATTCCTTTATTAAAGAAAAGGTTGAATTATCTGCAACATTCAATATTATTTACATATTTTTTCTATCTTTCTAGAAAATTTACTAAAAATCGATAAATTAGAAGATTTATAATTTCTTCAATATAAGAATTGCAAATTTCTAGTATTGTGTCAAGAATATTTAAAATATTAATAGAAAATTTTTTATTAAAGATATCTGATTTTATGTTTTCAATTTAATGTAATAATTGCATATGCTTTCTTGTTTTTGACAATTTTGTATATCTATAACCAAAAGTTATCATTTGGTCTTTTATTAACATTTTAAATATTTTAACAAATAAAAAAACTTTTATATAACTATTTAAGAAGCAGCTAATCATATTGTAACCAAGGTTTTGATAGATTTGGTTGTTCCAAAAATCCTTGTTTGTGATATTGACACTTAAACCATAAAAATTTATTTAAAATTTTTTTTAAAACCATATTTATAATGTTTTATTGTAAATATGAATGAAAGAAATAATAAAATACTTTTTCAGTGAACTTTGCTTTTAAATTAAAATTTTACTGTATGTTCCGAATAAAATTTGCAACTTTCAGGATTTAATGCCTAATGGGCTTAAAGTTTTTCTTAAGTTCTGTAAATTGATTTTCTTATTATTGAATACAGATAATAACACAGAAAACGTCATTTTTGTTTGCCTGCTTAATCACTGATGAATTTGAAATAATTTTTTGATTTTTATGATAAAAGAAAATGCATATATTTGCATAATTCTGATTTAATAAAAATAATGTAGTTATAGAATTTTTTTTAACTTTATTGTAAAACTATGTATGCCTCCCAATTTTTATGAATATTTGACCATTTCTTTCAAACATCGCAGTTAATATACAATTTTATGTGCATATTTGATTTTTTCCATGAAGTATGGACTATACTGATTTATCTACAAAAGATATTGCAATGCAGTTTTTTTTTTCTTTTTACTGTCAGTTCTTAATTACTTTTACATAAGAAATCGTGTCATGAAAATGTGGAAATGGCTAATTCATTCTAATTCTGATATTTATTTTATTGAATTTGTTATGTTGAAAAAAATTGGTTTCAGGGAATCCTTTAAATTTAATGATAATGTTGATCATCTGGAATGAGTTACAGAAACTACCTTCAATATTCCAAATTTATAGTGTTTTTAAAACAGTATAGATATTAAACAGAAAATTTGATGACATGAATGTTTAAGTCTTCATGTTCTATACTCATTGTGTTCCACATCAGTTAAGCGTATGAAGGAATTTTTATTGTAGTCAAATAGAAAACAAAACACAATTTCGCTTTTATGTCTATGAAAACTCATGAAAATATTTTTATTGTAAAATACCAAAAAGATATTATAATATGGATTTTACAAGTTCACTTCTAGTCTAAGTAAAATTAGATTTAATGCATTAAAATAATCTTTTTCCTTGTTTAAATTTTTCTCGTGTTAATGAAGTTTTCAATACAAATTAAGACACGATAAATTTTTGAGTACAGATGGTAATTTTGCATTTTTATTTTTTTTAACATTGAATTTTTGGCATGTATAGGTTAGTTGATTTGTATATTTCATTCCTGTTAATCGTATTTTTGTTAAGCAAGTTAATTATTTGTTAGATATAATATTGATAAATAATCTGACCTAAATTAAGTTTTTAATTATCCTTTTATCAGGCAGTTGCTGGTGAGAGAGCTTGTTATTACTCTATGGCAGCATTTGGGAGTCAATTATTATTACTAGGTACTAAAAGCATTCATGTGATGACCATGAGAACATGGAATGAGGTATTATTTGAATTTTACTTTCATGTTGAAAAGTTTGGCTTTAGGATTTAGTACTTTTTTATGGTTTATTACATAAAAATTTTAATAAAGAAAAAATATGTAGCTATACCTATACAATATATACTTTTTTTACAGCGAATTGATTTTCTTGTCAAACAAAAAATGTTTAATGAAGCATTATCTTTAGCCTTATCATTTTATGAAGAAAACGCAAAAGCTGTTTCTGGTAAGATATATTAAAAATTTTTATATTATATGATTTCTTTATAAACTATGAAGTCATTATTTAATATTTTTAGCATTTATTTAGTATTACAATATTTAAATTGATAACCAATAGTTTTTTAAGATGATTAGTTTCTTTATGTGATATAAATAAATGTAGTGGGTCTTCATATCAGGAATGAACGTTAGATAAGAAAATACTTCATTCAAATATCCTAAAAATTGTACATTTGTCTTAGCAACTTATTTACTAAGTATTAATTGATATTTGCAATTTACTCAACAGATCAGTTACTGTAATATTAATTTATCATGGCAATGAGTTAAAATCATGCATTTAAACTAAATTAATAGTTTAGTTTAAGATAATAAAATATAGATAAAATTTCTGTGACTTCCATATTAGTTCAAAGCTTTATTAACAATTCAACAAATCTTGTTGTACTTTGTCTTATAATGTCAGAACTATGTGCGATAATTTAAAATTATTTATTTATCTCTTTATTAAATTTTATTTAGAAATGAAAAAGTACACTTCATGTTTATTATGAAATCAAATAAAAAAATTTTGCTTTCAAAAAGGAGCAAATCGAAAATTTAATATTGTTTAAGACTTTATTTACTTTAAATACTACAACATAAAATAAATGGAATATGTAAACTAAAAAAAATATTATTTATATTTTAGGGCTTATTGGTAAAAAATCTCAAAGGAAGGAGCTTGTTGCTTGTAAGATATTAGATATTTTAAATACTTATGTTGATTTAATAATGACTCAGCTTTGCCCTGAACGGGGTAGGATTGAACAATTGATTAATCATTATCAAGAAAAAATTCCAGTATGTGTGGATTTTTGCATCTCTATTAATAAGAGGTATGTTATATTTCTTTTAATGTGCTTTATGTAATAAAGAATAATACAAAAATTATTGTTAAATTTGAAATAAGAATAAAATTTATTATAAATTGTCAAAATCACTTAAAAATTAGTAGCTTTTTTTCTTATTTTCAAATACATTTAACTATCAATATTAAATATCTCAACAGCTAAAATTTTAATACATTAAATCTTCACTTATTTATAAATGCAGTAAGACCTAATTGATTTTATGAATTCAATAAAATGGAGTTAATTTTATAAAACATCAATAAAAATTTAATAAGGAATAATTGTTTTTAAATACATAAGAAATTAGAATTTATGTAAAGTCATAAATGAAGTTGTACAAGGCTTATGCAAAGTACTAACATTCTGTCAGGTAAAGTTACCATTATATATATATATATATATATATATATATATATATATATATATATATATATATATATATATATATATAGAGAGAGAGAGAGAGAGAGAGAGAGAGAGAGAGTATATAAGAAAAATTTATCAATAATTTTAGTTTTATAACTTTTTACCAAAAATTTAATATGAATTTTTTTTTTTTGTGATGACACTTTTAAATGATATTATATTTTATCTTATTGCATAATCTTTGATAAAATTCAGTGATTGTTATGAATCATTTTTTTTATTAATGGAATGCATCAAACTATTGACTGCTTGTAATTTAATTTTGAAAAGATATTAAAATTGTTGTCTTCTTTTCATTTTCTTTCATAATTTAGAGAATTTTTATTTGGAAAGATGTATGAAAGGTTTCTAACAGATCCACTAGCTCTTGGAGTTTTCTTAGAGAGCTTAGAAAGCTATGTATTGGATGGGCGACTGAAGAAAATGACTCCTCAAATTGTAAAAGATTTTGTAGATCACTTTGCTGAGAGAAAAATGTTTGAATCTTTAGAGGCATGCATTGTTCGTTTAGACATCGCAGATTTAGACATTCATCAGGTATATTTATAATATATTGAAATAATGCTCCAAATAAAAATTAGAACATGAACTATATTCAACCTTTAACTATTATAAAAATAAATTTCTGTCTTTATAGATTATAGCTATTATAAATTTTTGGCAAGAACCTAACACTATAATCAGTTGTAATTGTGTGGAATTCTTTGTGGTAATTCATTTAACAATCTGCATTTTTTATTATCAAAATTTGACTTGGTACTTTTCTGTAAAGCCTGAAATGTATATCTAAAAATGAAAGAAATACTATTTTAGAAATATTGTAATAAGAAAAATGAAGATTATATTATTTCAATTAGTCAAACAAAACGAATTTTTTATTATTTAAACTTTCAAAATAAATAACTTAAATAAAAAAACTTGATTTTTAAATCACACTCTGCAAGTTGTCTAAGGACAGAAATTTTAAAAATTCTGTTAAATTATCTAAGACAATTGCTTGAAATTTTCTCTTAAAATAAGATTCAAAATAGTAAAAAATCTCAAAAGGAAGAAACTTATATACAACTAAAATATTTTTTCAATAATTTTAATGTAAGTAAAAATAATAATTCTAACATAGTAAAAAGCCATCAAAAATTTATATAAGTGAAAAATTGCTGTTAATATTCTGCAGTTTTTAAAAGCTCATTTGAGCTATTTCTTTTAAATGTTTAAATCAAGTGAATTAATGTTTGATTAAATTTATTGTATGTTCAACAGTGAAATTTACTAATCAAAAAAATATGTATAAAATATGTATAACATGTAAATAAAATATATATATGTAAAAAAATATGTAAAAAAAATATGTATAAATGTGTTTTTAAATTGTATAAAAATTTTTATCAGTTATATTGTTTTCTTTTTTACACTGTAAACAAGGAAAAAGGATTAATTTACTCCAGTTATTTACAAATTCATATGAACATGAAAATTGATGTTGATTTTGAAAAATTTATGGTATTTTTAAAAGTCAGTTTTCCTGAAATCTGTGCTTGCAAGTTTTATCAATTACTTCTCTCCCCCATTGTACTTATAAGAAATACTTATAAAAAATGAAATTTAACATTATAATATATTTTTTAGCAATATATATACAATAGCTGATCAAAAAATGAACATTTCTAAAATATTTTTCAGGTTATGACTTTATGTTGGGAGCAAGGACTTTATGATGCAATTATTTATGTGTATAATCGTGGAATGATGGATTACGTTACTCCATTTGAAGTAATTGAAAAATTTTGTTAATTTTGTACTTGTAATTTTATTTATTTTTCCATTCCCATTTATATGAATAAAAAAATATAAATAAGTAATCCTATTTTTTTTTCCAATATTCAAATTTTAGCTATTAAATGTGACTTAAAACAATGTTATTGAGTTTTATGTTTAGAATGTTTGAAAAATTCAATAAATTTGTTTTGAATATAGTTTTAATTCTCTTAGTGCTTTGTAATATATAGTTTACTGATTTTTGAAGTATAGTCAAGTATCAGAGTTTATCATCAGATAGTAAAATAAATTATAACTCACTGTGCAGTAAAAATACATCAAAACTAAATTGATATAACTCTTAGTTGTTATCAATTAGCATTAATTGCAACCTAAATTAATTCTGTTTAACATTTTTTTAATCAAATGTACTTGAATATTCTGTGTAATTTAATAATTTTTTCAAAGAAATTAAAAATTATGATTGAAGTTTGATATTAATCAAGTCCAAATCATTTTTCTCTGTGCAATTTTATATTTTTAAATATGTAATTATTTTATTTCAATAAGAAATTTAAAATAAGATAAGTACTAAAAAGTAATTCATTAGAGTTCTTATCAAAACTATTAGAAAATAAATATGTTTTACGAGAACTTGCATAGTAAATTTCTGTATACTTTCTTAAAAAGCAGCTACATTTTCATTTAAGTGTTTATTTCTAAAAATGTTTTAAATTATTATAATGAAAAAATCTACATTAAACTATCATAATCTAAAAAGTATAATCCTAATTTTGTATACAATCCTTTGTTGTTTTTATCTTTTATTATTCTGTAGAATAAGAATAATGTTCTTTTTTAATGCATCAAAAATATTTTACGTAACTCATCCTCTACATGAACTAAATGAGTTATGAAGTTAAACATTTTCTTGTTTCACATTTAAAAAATTCTTTGTGGTTCTAAAACTTGATACATTTTATCGCTTTGAAATGAAAATGCACTTTTAAAATTATGCAGTATTAAATTTATCTTATAATTAATGAGATTTATAAAATTAAAATTTGTGAATCACATTTGTTAAAAGTTTTTGGCTTTTAAAGATGCTTAAAGTATGTATGTTATTTCTATTGAATAATCATCGTGTAAAAATAAACGAATAATTTTTTTTAGGAATTAATGGTTAACCTACAAGGAGCTGTAAGCCGAGGAAAACAGCTGACTGATGAACAAATTAAATTAGGCAATAAACTACTTGTTTACATTAGGTGTGTATTTTTTTAGAATGATATAATTGAGTTAACTACAGTGTTTAATGTGTATTGCAATAATTTTTTAGATTTGAAAAATATTTTCTATTATTATTTCTTGCCTTGATTAATTTACTTTCAATTTTTATGGTGTCAATTACATAAAGAATTACTTAATTTAAATATATCAGGTATTTTATCATAATATTTAAAATGATTTTAAATTAATAAATTACATTAATTAAAAACTAAACAATTCATGATTTAAACTGTACAATTATTATTTTTTGTAGTTTTGATAAAACTATAAATTAAATATTTTTGAACTTATTCTGAATTTACCATTTAATAACAACTAACTTTGTTTTTCATTGCTATTTCTTGTTTGCAACATTCACAAGATAATATGTTTCCATTCCATTCAAAATTCTTCAAAATAAAATTAAATGCTCAACCATAATATTTTTACAAGCTTTTTTAAAGCTAAGAAAATTTAATTAAAATCACATTTAAAAAATAATGTGGAAATAACAAAATTTTCTTATTATTGCAATTTTAATGACAAAAATATTTCTTTTTATGGTTTTACTACCAAATTAAATTGTAAGTTTTAGTAGAAAATATCAACTATTGGAAAATTATTAGTATTTTAGTATATCAAAAATTAAATAATACACTATTAATTAGTAAAAATTATTATATATTCATAATAAGTATTAATTCATAAAAATATTCATATCACTTCCAAAATAAAATTATATTGGAGGTGATATGAGTTAGAGAGGTAGTAGAATACTAGATGATTAAAAGAATATTCATTTTAAAATGAATTTAATTTTAATAATCTTATAAGTTATAATGAAATGGAATAAAAATAAGAGATATTTTTCTAAAAATTAGGACATTTTTAAACTAGGATTATTAGGATTATTTTTTAAACAATAATTTATAATGAATATATAATTTATAAGGAAGTAAAATAATAAAAATATAGATTATGTTTTGTATATTTCATATAATTACATTAATATTTATTGAAAGAAAATTCTTTATATATTGTTTTTTGAGATTTTTATAAATATATTCTAAATGGCAAAAAAATAAAATTAACTTGTTTATAAGTTTAAGCTGCAAATATCTTATATTTGTGTAGAATTAAAGCATAAGTCTTTTTATTTATCTTGTATTTTCAATCTTCATATCAATTGGTCAAAAGCTATAGCAGTTATAAATCTAAATATTTAAATAATTGATGTTTATAATATTATATAGTGATCTTGAAGTTTTTAGTTTATTAATTTAATCAGAAAAAAACGAAATATTCTTTTGTGAGATAGATTCTGTTACAAAAATATTACTTATAAAAATATTTAATCTATCAAAATTTGCAAAGTTCAAAAAATATCAAAAAATGGATTTAGTCCCATTGGCTTCTGAATGATGCATAACTTATTACCGTTTTATTTATAAAAAATTTGCAATTTATGCTGAATATCACTGAATAAGCAAATTTTTACTGTGTTTCAATGAAGTTGCTGCTTAGCTGGCCGAGCTTATCCATGGGGAGATATTCCAGAAGGCATGGCTTCTGAAGTTAAGTTTAAAGTATTCCAGTGTGTGACAAACTTACATGGGAAGAATATGAATGGCAAGTATCAGCTTTAAAATGATACATTATTATGAAATCTTGCACTTGTATTTTTAAATGTGTTGCTTTATTTAATTCATAAAAATTAGATTATTTTACTATATTATTAATAAAAACTAGATTATACTATAATTAATTTTTTCATCTTAAATTTTTTATTCATTGTTCATCATATAATAAATGCTATACTCCTTCCAATAAAATGACAAGTTTTATTTATCATTTTTTTTTCATGGCACAGAATGATGATAAATGCTCATCACATGTGAAATTACTGTTGAGTATGATAGTAATTAATTTAAAATTTTCAATGTACCATATCTGGTAGCACTTATTATTTGTGTACATCACACATTATTGTTATATATTGTTTATTAAAACCCCTTGATATGGCCAAATAGTTAATGGAATTTCATTCTTGTAATCATTTAACTTGAATTTTTGCTATTATACATTTTACTAAAGAAACATGCTGGAAAATAAATATTTTAATGAATAAAAGTAAAGCAGACTATTAAAGATCTCAATAATTCGGGTGATTATAAAGTGTTAAAAGGTATAAGTAAAATTATTTTACCAAAGTCTACATTACTAATGAAGAAATAAGTATATCTGGTACTTAGGATGAAACTAATGATATTATGATTATTAAAATGGTGAAAGCATGCTGGGAAACTGATAAGTGTTAAGTAACAAGAATATGCTTAGAAGTAAAACTGATTGGCAGTATAAAGAAGCCAAAATTCTGAAGCATTTCCTGATTTGTTTTGAAAATACCACAGACTTGAATATTAGCTGTATGCTTTATTAATTTTTGCTTTTATCTTTTATGAGTTAACCTTTATTATATGATGAACTGCAATTCTATCCAAATCAATGCATTTTAATTAACAATATATTAAAGTTATTAGATAAAATATTTTTTATATTAAAAACATGTAGCTATTTTAAACTCATTTTTTCATTATTAAATTATACTGGATCAATAACAAAATACTATGAATAACAAAATCATTTTTATATCATGCACTTATCATACAATTTTTCATTGTTAAATCATATCAAAAAGAATGCCTTATATATTTTCATTTTACTTGCAAGAAATGTGGATTTTAAGATCCTTAAAACAGTAATGCTAATTTATTTTTTGCTTAAGTTATAAATATATTTATTTTACTATTTATATATATATTATTATAAAAAATCTATTTTCTAAACTTATTCTTTTTTCCTTTAAACTTAAAAAATATATCTTATAGATATTTAAAAAATACTTTAAAGTTATATCAAATTTTATCTCAGAAATATGGAGTTCTGAAAAAATTGAAGATATTTTATAAATACTGTTGAATGGATTGTGTTATAGAAGAAAATGGTATATGTTTTTTCTAGGGTTTAAACACAGATTGATTGGATGTTGAACATTAAATTCTACATTTAATGTTATTCTATAATGATCTGAAAACTTTCCTACTAAAAACATTTTATTAAATTAATTATGCTACCAACTTCATCACAAATTTCTGTTCTTTTTTCAAAATATAAAGGAATATAATTTATAATATTTTATTATTTATAATTTATTTATATTATTTCTAGGCTATTAAAACTGTATTTCTATTAAAAGTTAAACTAATTTTCAATTCTATTCTAAAAAAATTACTTTTTTTTTTGTACAGTTTGTCTTGAATAACTGTATTCTTAAATCACTAGATAATGTTTTCTTGGCATTATTTCTTTTCTTCTACTGTAATTCCTTCTCTACTTATAGATACAGAAATATATCCATATTTGAAAACGTTTCTTCATTTTGATACACGAGAATTCTTAAATGTTTTGGCATTAGTAAGTTTGTTTAGCTGAATTCATGATATTTACTAAATTTCCAATTGGTATGTACATTTATTTACTTCCTATATTAATTTCACAGGCATTTGAAGAACCAGAGTTCTCTACAGAAGTTGGGTAAAGATTTTTTTTTTTTAACTAAATTTAATCATTGATTGTTTCAAATTCTAATATTACTTATATGTTTTTTTTCTTCTAGATTGGCTCAAAAACAAAGAGTAGTTGACATTTTACTGAAAATTATGGTGCAGAATGAGGGATTTTTGGTAAATTTCACTTATTATAGTTCATCTCAATTGCTTACATAATGATTATTTATATTTAAATTATCAGAAATTTTATATCAATATATTTTATTAGTCGAAATATCATATTAATACAATATTGAACATTTAAACAAATGATTTCATAATAATATTGTGCTTTTGTTATTTTTAGTTTTTATGGAGAAATATGCCAACTGAAAGAAATTTTAAAAAGAAAAGAAAAAAATATTCATTTAAATTATAAATTAATTTGATTAAATGTTGCTCCATTTAGTCAGTATTTTGTATTTACAGATAAAGTTCTATATTTTTGTTCATAAATTTGAAAAATATCTTTACTAATAAAATGTAGAAATATATTTTTGTTTACGTACTTTTCAAAAACATTTATTAAAAAAGTAATTTTCACTCTAAGTTAATGGTTTTCATATAAATTCTATGTAATATCGATTGCACATGAATATTTTAAGATAGAATATTTCTTTATGATAATCAAGACTGTTAAAATAAACATTTAGGAAATAGTTTAATGTGAAAATACAGCAAGCAAGAAAATATTAAATTTTTTGTTTAATAACCTCATGCATTGCTCGATTATTATATACTCTATTCAAACAATGTAACACATTCTAATTTCTTTGAAAGTTTGTTTTCCAGTCATTTTATTTTTAGGTATGCATTCATATATAAATTTTTCAAAAGTCAATAAAATTTATAAATTTTTTCTTAATTTATAATCCATAAAATATTTATCTTTCTACTGCTTATGAATTTTCCATTTTTAATTTTATACAGTACAAATTCTTTTCATATTTAGCCTACTGAAATCGGTGCTCTATTTACATTTCTCGCTAGACAAATGGCAAAACAAGAAAACAGCATAATAGTTAACAGGCTTCTCTTTGAGCAAGTAAGTTTTTTTAATTTACAATTAATATGTTGATTATTTAACTATAAAAATTATTCATCAGTTTATATATAATTTTTTATTGGGAAAACTTATTTGTTATTTTTGAAATGTGAAATTTATATTTATCTTTTTTTTTTACGATAAATTATAAACTTTTAAAAATAAAATTTATATCAGCTCATTAAAAATTATATCTATTTATTATATATCTTGTAACATAGTCATTGTTTTTTGTTGACTATACTATTTTTCAATTATTTTATGACACAATTGTATTAGTAAATGTTTGATGTTTCATAAATATAATTAAAATATAGTTTTAAATATATTAAAAATACAAATTTATTTCATATGTTGTACCACAATCATTGCAAAATAATAGGGAAGATTTTTCAAATTAAATTTATTCTTTGCTTTAACATAAATTGTTAAATGTTCTTTAAATGAATTGCATATGCTTTTAATGTATAATTACATAAAAATTTACTGGTTATCAGATACTTTTATTTTAATTTTTATATTTTATTTTAAATATAATAATCAATCATGTAAATGATATTTAAATTTGCTATAATTATTTAAGTTCCCTTAATTGATTTCTTTTTTCAAATTCTATATTAAAATGCATTTTTCATTAATTTTTCCGCTGAAAACAAAATTTTATTTATTTTTTTTTTTTCCTCATTTAAATATTCATTTAACATTTAAATTCTTCACTTAGTCTCTGTTAATAATTTAGTGGAAATATATAATTTATACATTGAATAATAAAATATTTTTATTTCATTGGCCATTTCAAATCCATTAATTTTAAAATCGGGTGGAAAAAATACTATGAAGGAAATCTCCAGTAAAAGTTAATGGATTACCACACACGCACATACATGCACACACACAAATATATATATATATATATATATATGTATAACATACCTGTTGTGTCATGTTAATGAAATTTGGGTTTTTACAAATAACAATAAATAGAACATATTAATCTTAAAAATTTCAAGAGAAATTTTCAAGTTAGTAATTTTATAATTGATGCTGGCATATCAGAAACAATAACAGTAATGATCTTGATTATGTAATCAAGAGATAGAATTACATGAAAAGAAAATCTTGCAATAAAAACTTCATTTCAGAGATATTACAAGATTCTCTTTTCATGTAATTATAAAAATGATACAATTATTTAATATTTTTTTAATGACTTTAGTATGCATGCAAAATTGGTTAACGTTAAAAATCTCCTCTCGGTGAAATTATTGTCCATAATATCAAAAATGTACCATGATGTGCCTCTATAAATGTCAGAGATTTTATTCAGTAGCACTTTAAGATTTTTTAGCTAATAATTACGAAAAAAATCAAAATGTCAGAATATTTTTAACTTGATAAATATTGACTTTAAACATGGTTGTGTCATGTTGAAAGAATACCTGGAAAACATAGTTTTAAAAAAATTATAAATTGTTAGCTTTTGAACCAAAGATCCAGAGGGAGCCCCAAATTAGATGATCAGATGATACAACAAAAAATGTAAACATTGAAGAAATAAAGAACTAAAAATTTAAGGGCAAGAACAGGAAATTTTGAGTAAAACTGTTATGTAAGTTGAGGTCCACTGCAGAATATAGCTCTCTAATGAAAGAAGAATAAATAAGGGACAGTTAATATCAAATGTACAATAACTATAAATTACTGAAAATATTTACTAATATTAATGATTCTTATCATGACTTTTAATATATAATAAGCTAAATTTTAATATATTTTAACTATTTTCTCATAAATCAATAAAAAATACCCCCATCAGATTAAAGATTAAATTGTTATAGTTTTAAACTATTAACAGAATTCTCAGGCTTGAAATTTTCGGGGTTGAGATTCTAACTTAAAAACTTTATTTTTTTAATTTTTTCAATAAATTTCACATCAATTAATAATGTAAAAATTATTTTGTTAGAGTACCATTGTGATTGTGTGATCTATGAGGAAGAGTTCCATTACATAATCCATCATTCCATTACTTAACATGTGTACTACTGGGATTAGATGGTTCTGACTGTAATGTAGAATTCTGAATGTGCTTTTTTTTTCTTTGTAAGGTTCACTGAGAGATATTGTAAGATTCACTTTCTGCTGTTACTGGAGTTGAAAATAGAAACTTATGTTATTTCATTTCTAGATTTGGATTAAAAACACTGAAATGTCAGTTCTAGAATCCACTATAATCAATTATGAGAAAGTGTTTAACATAATTAAGTATTTTTTTTTCAAATTTAAAACTTTTAATGCACAAACATCATAATTAATTCAAAAATTACCAAGTTTCTAAGAAGGAAAGTAAGGAAAAGTTAACTATGTGTGAGGAAAGTAAAATAATTTTTCAATCAACTGGTTTTTTAACATTGTAGTCTCTCTACTGTAGATAGTAGAGATTGACTGATATAAGGAAACATAAGTACATAGGGAAGGGGAATACATAAGAACATCAATCATAAAATTTTGACTCTATTGTTAGAAAATGTAGTTGTGTAAAGGAAAAAACTATTTTTCAAGGGATTTACAATATTCAAAAAAAGACTAATAGTTCATGTAATCATTGTAAAACTGTACATAAAATCAATACATATTTCAATTTGAAATTTTCAATTTTAGCATTTTTTAAAGTGACACTCCTGCATCTAAATAAAAAAATTTCCAATTAGTTTTTCATTTTTAACTATTTTAAATATTTTGAAACTCAGTAATCAAAAAATGTTAAGCTTTAGTACTAATTTAAGAAAAAAATTAATTTTTTTCACATAATAATTTGAGTTAATATAATGCTTCTTGCTCAAAACTAGGTTCTGGAACACTTAACAAATCCTGGTGATGAAACTCGTATCGAAGAGCGACAACAAGCACTTATGGAACTTCTGCATGCCGGTGGACTTGCTCAAGTCAATGAAGAAAGAGTTCTAGTTTTGGCTGAGAAAGCTAAATTGTAGGAAACATTTTTACTAAATAATTAATTTGAGTTTGGTAAATTATTTAAAATTTTTAATGAAACGATATGCAAAATACTGTATAATGTAATTTAAATTGCTTTAAAATAATCTAAACTTTATATTGCTTGTATTTATAAGCTAAGTATATTAAAATAATTATGAAAATATTTACTGACGTAATTAATGTAAAAGAATCTTCATATTATCGTATGGACGTTATAAAATAATATTTTTATTCATTTTATTCAAAACAGCTAAGCTTTTTGAATGTATGTGTAGGTAAATTAGTATAAAATTTAGAAAATATATTTTAACAGTCCACGATGTTCTACTGCATATTATTTTATGATTATAATATTAACATGTAATAGAATTAATACTGTAAAACTCCATAGAAGCACTCACTATATGTTCATTTTATAAATCTTCAGTTTTGCATCCTTTTTCATTAACTGAGGAAAATTGTTTATCTTCTTTCATTTTAGCTATCGTGTTTGTGAATACCTCTATGAAAAACATCAACAGTATGACAAAATTCTAGAATGCTACCTACAAGATCCATCTAGGAAGGTAATATAAATTTTCCATTAGAAAACTAAAAGATTTGTATTATAAGTTGTATAAAATGTATTATATAAATATATGAGAATAATATAACTAACCAATTCCTCAGTATTACAGTCCATATTGAACCATAGCCTCCCTAATAATTTGACTCCAAAGCAGTCTCTCTCTTGCTTTAGTTTTCCAATTTGTTATTTTCATGTTCTTAAAATTCTTTTCAACCTCTTTGAGCCATCTTTTCCTTGGATTTCCTTGTTTTCTCTCACCATAACACTGACTTTTAAAATGTTTTTTGTTCATCAGTTGTCATTCATTTTCTCTATGTGTCCCAACCATTGGATTCTTTTTGATTTTACATGGTTTATTATATATTGTTCTTTAAATAGTTTTCGAATTTCATTGTTTTATCATTTTCTCCAAACATCGCAATCCTTGACTAGTCCAAATATGACTTCCAAAATCTTCCTCTCCCTGGTTATTAACATCTTTTCATGTTCTTGAGTTAAAGTTCAAATCTCTGATCCATAAATAATAGCTGGTTTGATCATAGTTTTATACACAAATAGTTTTGTCTTCTTTGTTATCGCCTTGATCTCATTAGTTTTTGTAATACAAAAAAAGCTTGGTTACTTGCATTAATCCTTTGTTTGATTTCTGCATATGATAGATTTCACATTGATTTGTTTTGTAATACATTATGCAGAAAATCCTCATGAATCAAACATAGATGCACAAAATATTAAAATTAAAGTAAGCATTTTTTATTCCTCATTATATATTCCAATTACTTTATAGAATCATCAGATAATGATATGCTGACTTCACAGTTTTAATATATAAAATATTTTCAGTTTGTCTTACTTATAAAAAGTTTGATTTTTATTGATACAGTAGAATGTGAATATTGTGTATAAAATATAAATTCAGTGATTCATAAGCAGGAACAATCTGAAAATGTTTGATTCTTTATTATCGTTTGTATTCAAAGCAGTGGTACTACGATGATAATTTGTTTCTTATTTTGTAGTTACTTTGATGCAGTTATTTTTGGTACACTGAAGTTAAGGAAATATTTTCCCTAAAAAAATAAAAAAAAGTTTTGATTATCTTTTTAATTCATTTTAAATAATAAAGTTTGCCTCTATAATTCCTTGTTAAGTGAAAATTCCTTGTTTAGGAGAAAAAATGTTGAATAAACATTTTTGTTTTTACAAATTATTTAATTCAATAAAAGAAATGTACATTTATTATTGCATTAATTTCTTAAATTTTTTTTTAAAAACCATTGTATTTTCATTTTATAAAATAAAAGTAAATTGGTAAGTTGTTTTTACAGACTTCCAGATTATTTTTTTTATATTTCAGTATTGATTCTCTTTTGAGTTAGATGTGCTTTAGTTATGTCTTTTATATTCTGTCTTCCCTATTTTTCATCTTTTATTCCTGTGTGAATTTTTTCTAGAATCCTTCGCTAAATTTAAAAAAAAAAAGTAATTTTTTTATGCCTTACAATATGTTGATGTATCTTTATTTTTAGAGGTCTTATTCCTGAGAAAAAGTAGTTGTAACTTTACTTCACTTGTCTATTTTAATTTAATTATCTTCATTAAAAATTACTAGAATTTATTAAATATATAATTATATAAATTGAAATACATTCACTTTCAGCTTCAAGTATTCTATTTTATTGAAAAGATTCTGAATAATCCCAGCCATACAAGTGAAGAAAAGAAAGCTTTAGAAGATAAAATTATTTCTAGTATTGAGGTACAATATATCTTTCTACATTAAAAAAAATTAACATTTTTCAGAGTTATACTATGTCTTTTTCTATGTCATTGTTGTCCTGATTTGTTATTATATAAACTTGCTATACAAATAATATATTATAATTTTAAATTTATTCATAACTTTAGCAATTGGTTGATATTGATAACAAAAGAACTTCTCAGATTCTATTAGAATTTTTCCCCAATCAACTACTAAATGTTGTGAAAGCATTGAAAGTAAGTGATTTATATGCAAATATTCTCTTTGTTTTGATTTATTGTGCTACTGTTTTTAATTATTGCTCACTTTTATATTTTAGAACTTACCAGAAATTTTGTACCAATTTTTACAAGGCTTGTTCAGTAATAAGTATGAATATAATTTTTTATTCTTTAAATAATCTCAAAATAAGCATTGAAATTATTAAAATAAAATTTTAAATAAGATTTATCATTTGTTTTGCATTCAAATTTACATTTATATATATAAATTCATTATATGTGTTTTTTCTTATTAATTATAAATATATGCCTAGATATTTTCTGAATTTAATTTTGTTAGATTTTTAAAAACAGTAAGTAATGAAAATTTTAAGATCGTTCCATTGAAATTTTATTTATTTTTTAAACTGTATTATTATATTCAAAAGTTTGATTAGAACTCAGCTGAGATTAACTGTTTTCATGAAGAGTCTTTATTTTCTGTTTATTTAAAAATTATGATATTTGTTCTTCAATAAAAAATAAACTATATATTAATTCAAAATAATTTTATTTTAATATTCTTCTCTAAATTAACAAATATCATAAAAATTAGGCTGTTTCAAATGCCAGTTTAATTTATATTTCTTGTTTGATGTAATTTATATGTCCTGAAAAGAGATTTCTCTTGAGATATCTATTTAGAAAGTATTTATATACATAAAATTTTATTATATTAATTATCAAGTTTTTTAATAGCAATAAAGATACTAGAATTTAAGTAACAGTGTTAAAGAGCTTTGAATAATTGATATATTTTGAAAGAAATATAAGTTTTCTCCACTTTCTAATGCATATGTTTTATTTTAATGGGGTTGAAATTTAACAACTTATGATTTTCTTATTTACTTTATTAAAATAAAATTTTTGCAATCAAATTTTATAATATATAATCTTTTTTAAAAATATGTTTACCTTATAAAAGGCCAGTAATTTATATTGACTTTCAGATTCATATGTTTTCAATCAATTGGTTGTAAATTTAAATATTTTTACATTTTTGAGTTTTTCTATAAAATCTTTATTTAAGCTTAGTTTAGTATATAAATATTGGATTTTGATTTAATATATTGTCTCGCAATTATAATAAGTCTAATATATATCTATATAAATTAGAAAAAAGTTAGTTTCTTTATAAATGCTTTCAAAATTTATGTGATTGTTGAGTATAAATCATCTTTTTAACAATTTTATGCAAATTTGTAATCAATATAGCAGAAGTGATTAATGAAAATTTTCAAATTAATTTGTATTGTAATCCATTTAAGTTATGATAATTTCTCCTCAGGGATTTAAATACATCAACATCTACTGGAAGTAATAAAGATGCACCTATGGTGGATCCAGTTGTTGTAGAGACATATATTGAATTAATGTGCCAATATGATCTAAAGCAAGTACACAATTATTTACGAAGGGCTGATGGATATCGCTTAGAAGAAACTCTTGAAGTAAGTGATGAGATGATATAACATCTAACTTCATTTTTTTTTTCTAATTTTTATAACTTATATAATTTGTTGTAAATAATAATGTTATCAGAAAAGTACGAAACTATATTTTCAATTTAGAAAAGTTTAAATAATAGAAGTTTCTATAAATTTAATATAATAATGTTAGGTCTAATTTAAAGTTTATAATTTTTATTTAAATTTAATAAATAAAATTTAATATAAATAATAATTATGAATGAATTGTTTTAATTTTGAAATAATTAGTTAATTTCAAGATTCTAATTAAGTTTTACAAAGGGTTATTAAAAGAGTCATTACTGGTGTACAAGTCCAGTAATGGCATATCCACTTAAATATTCGGTAGAAAATTTCTGATATTGTTATTTGAAGGTATCCACATTGTATAGTTATAATACCGTTTATCATTTTTAATAAATTTGTAAATTTAATAAGAAAAAAATTGGTGCTGCCTTCAAAAATTCCAAATGTTTTACTGTAATCTTAATCATTAAACTGTAATTGTTTCACAACAGTACATCTGGAATTTAAAATTATAAAATTAACAATTTTTTTTTACATTAGTTGAGCATATTGGCTTTTATTGGTTTATATATCAATTTATTATTTTGTGATAATTTTGTGTCTATTTAGGTTAAGTATATATTTATTATGTTACTGTATTAATAACGTAATGCGTAATAAAGATTATATCAAAAATTGATCCTTATTTTATAAACATATTTTCCTTAGAAAAAATAATTCTATGAATCTTTATACTCTTAATTTAAATGATAAATTTTTATAAAATTTGAATATATAAAAGTATTTTCTTGAATGTACATAAATGTTGTAAAATGGCTTCATTAATTTTATTTTTTAATATTGAATTATGTAGAATCTGAAAGAAATTTATTTCCTTAAATATATGCCTTGTTAAATATATATAATTTAGCTTGAATTAGTGATATTCTAATGTTTATATTTTCAGTATAATTAATTATATTTAGTATGCTTTAATTCAATAAAAGATAAAGTCTTAAAATGTTTCAATTTTTAATGTTATTATGCTAATTTAGATATGCAGGAAGTTTAATGCAATGGAAGCTACTGCATTTCTTTTGGAAAGAGCTGGAGATATTCATGGCGCATTCAATATAATGCTTGAGGTAAGTTAAGCACACGTCTTAAATTTTATTAAATGATTTCCTCAGAGAGTATGCTTTATTGAAGTTGACACTGTTGCCACAATCTCAAGTAATTAGTTATCTGCTATTTTCTTTTGTTTCTTTTCCCATCTTCTTTTATTCCCTCACTGTGGGTTCATTGTAAAAGATTGAGAACTTCCCTTGAAATACTATCGCCACTTTATTTCAATTAGTTTCTAGACTGGATGATTTACATCCACATTTGTTATGCATAGTGACTTTTCTTCCTCAAAAGGAATATCTTGGTAATTGATGGCCCTTGACAACAACACATTACTTTCCTCTCTACTTCAGGTAAATAAGATTTGTGTTGTGGTCAGTCATTTTACATGGATCAAATAACTGTATATCTGTTGTTGAAAAAGTGGAAACCACTTCAAAAATATATGGAAAACATAGGGTCTAACTGGCATTGATGTAGTTATCCTGCATTCCTTTAAAATGTTCTATGGAGGGTCATATGGCCAAGATTCTGAAATAAACAAATTTCTGTATAGGGTATATTTGGCCCACCCTGGGCTGAAGTGCTACCAAGGAAGTTTACTTCCAATTCGTTTGTCCATATGGAACAGCAAATAGTATATGATCAGATGTATGTGAATAAATGATATGCGTGATTCTCTTTTCTCAATTAAAATATTTTGTTTAGTTGTAAATGTAAAAAACATTTGAAAAATGAAATCTAGTGATTTTTTATTGCATTATCAGCTGAACAGGCAGAAATCATACCACAATTGAAATTTCTTGGTATTATTGATATATATAGTATCTGCTTATAATAGGTTAAACTTTACACATGGATTAATTCTCTGATATACTTCCTGTACCCAGCTAAAGTTGGGCTCTGTTAGTTAGGTGAGAGCTATTGGATAGGAGTATAATTTAAAAGTAGGGACCAAGCAAAAATCACCGTATATTTGCCTTGTCACCCTCAGACCTTTTCACTTTGAGAACATTGTGATCATGACCTATTTAACATGCCTTTCGTGAATATTGCTGATCTTTGCTTAAGTTGGAATTTGAATGTACTACCTTTGATGTCTCAACCAACCAGGCCTCCACTATAGCTGTGTAAGAAAAGAAGTTAATCATGATGCATTATCTAAAGGTGTATACATTCTCTCGTGATTTTCCTTAACTCTTTGTAGTCATTTAGCATAGCATTATCGGTTGTTGCATTTTGTGTACTTGTAACATTTCTTATTATTGTTTGTGGTCTTTACTTTCTCAGCATTCATAAAAGTGAGTTGAACAATTGATTGGATCAGCTACCTGTACCCTTTGTATTGCTTTGTGACTTTAATGGTCATATCATTTTATAGAATAGTCATAATACAAATTATCGTTGTCACATAATTAAACAGTTTATTTGTAAAAGTATCAACTTCTTAAATTCCATGGAAGTAACTTATTTTCTCAACCATCAAAAACTTTTCATTCATAGGATTTTTATACTTGCTCTTCATCAATTCTGCCATTTCTTAAATGCAGATTGTAAATCATTACTCTGTGTGTATCAATCTGTTGTTCTATCTCAAGTTGACTATGTATTTACTTAGTAAAATCTCCTTCTTATATGTAAATTTTATATCCAAATTTACAAACACAGTTTTTTTTTTTCCCATAATTTTTGTGAATTTTACTTCATTGCATTTTTGAAGTGTGGAAATTTTTCTGTAAAATTAACTACATTACAACATGATTTATTTTTTTAAATAGTTTTATGCATTACAGCATACAATTTTGTGAAG
This sequence comes from Latrodectus geometricus, assembly GCA_026290005.1. Taxonomy (NCBI): domain Eukaryota; kingdom Metazoa; phylum Arthropoda; class Arachnida; order Araneae; family Theridiidae; genus Latrodectus; species Latrodectus geometricus. The sequence continues at coordinate 23,544 of JAPDSC010007789.1, read as the reverse complement.
TTTATTACAACGTATAATATGAGTGAAAATAACAAAATAATAAAAAGCTATCTGTGTGAAAAAGTTATTCTAATATATCACTGAGTTAAGAAAAATATAGAGATATTTTATAAAAATTAGTATTTTAATTTTTTAATGCTTTATCACAGCCAATTTATCTTTTCGAAAAAGAACATCTTTCTCTAATTTTTACATTAGAATATTTCCATATTTTCTCATTTTTATTTGTTGTAAAATAATAATTTTTACCTTAAAATAGTTTTTAAATAAGATTTATATATAAAATAATTGCAATATATATAATTAATGTAAAGGAATAGAATACAATACCAACAAATATATATTTGGCACCTTATAAAGACAGTTCTTTTTTTGTCTTCAGAAGAATTGCTTTAAGATTTTTAGATCTTTGTTCTTCGTGCATTCCAAAAAAAGTGTGCATAGCTGACACAGTGAAATATTAAACGATTAAAAGATGAAAAGCGTTGTGTCCCTATGCTTTTCATTTTTTAATTTTGATTTGTAAGGTTTCTTGTCTCATTTGTTACTACTTTTCAAATTTTTGTTTTACTTGTATTATCTGTTTTCACTCAAACTATATTTTCAAATTATATCTTTTGTTTTTTTGCGTAATTTACTATTTGTGGAGCTGTTATATTTGCTTTATATATATATATATATATATATAAATTAACTTTTAAATTATAATTTTGATTGCAGTTAAATCATTTATAGCTTATTTGACATTTATGTTCTAGGGATTGCGATCAACAATTAAAGAAGTTACTGACACTATACTAGAAGGGACTGAAACAAAAAAGTTGGATTATTTAGCTTCTTGGAATACACTACAAACACGTCTATTAGTTATTATTCAATTATGTCAAAGGAACTCCAATAAAATGAATCAAGAGGAGCGAGAAGTTAGTTGGAAAATTTGTAACCATTGCTTGGAATGTTAATGTAGGTTACTATGAATATCGGAATTGAATGAAATTTTGCTTTGATTTCAGTTGCTTTGGTTTCCGCTGTTAGAATCTATGATGGTTCCACAACGGCAGTTAAGGGGAAGAGTAAATTCTGATGATTTAAATGGTGAGAGAAACACATATGATAAATTATTGCTTTTTTATATTAATCTTAGGTTGTTGGTGGCTTCAACGCAAACTTTATTTCTAAAATATATAAATTGCTTAGTTCTCTTTAAAAATTTGTTTTTGGTATTGTTGTGATTTTAGTTTTTTATTATGTATTAAATAATACCCTAAGCATTAAAATATGTATTTTGCTAAAAAAATAAATATCGAAGTAGTAATTGTTACGCATGCCAAAATCATATGATAAATCATATATAAATTCATATTTATATATCATGTGATAAATTTATATATATTTTTGTTTATAAATTTTTTTCATCATACTGTTT
>JAPDSC010007789.1:5202-22018 GCA_026290005.1 Latrodectus geometricus | reverse complement strand
TATTTGTTAACCGTTAAACCGTAATAATTATTTTTCTTTGATATTTCATTTAAAAAAATCACTGAAATTTTGATTGTTTGTTTCAAAAAAAGTTAGTTTTCATAGTTGCTCTTTAATATTATTTTAATTTAATAATTTTCAAAAACTGAAAGTTTAGTATCAAATAAATGTTAAAAATAAATTAACTGATATTTATTTGAAATTACGAAGTAGCTTTTCTCAAATAAAAAAATAAGTTTAATATTAAGATAAAGTGAAATTTACTTATATGAAGTTTTGGTATAATGTAGTATGTTTTCTTGTATAATATATGAAATTATATAATCTGTTTTGGAATCGTGCAATTATAATCTGATTTGCATACTTAAAAATTTATGAATCAAATTATTTAAATATCCCATATGAAGTATCTTTTTTGCTATTTTTTCTTAATGTTTTTATCTTATTTTTCATCTTTAAAATGTTTTTTAGATTATTAAATTTCTTTCTCATAAAGTTGTAACTCTTTATAACTTTTTTAATATTTTTGACTTACATGAGTTGAATTTTCTCTTCAATTTGTTGTTTTAGCTATTTAGCTTAATGTAAAAAAAATTCATTTGTATCATTTAGCTTTATGCTTAGATATAAAATGATAACCAAGCATTATATTTTTTTCCTTTTAAACATAAATATGCTATAATTAGTTTACTGAGATTCATACAGATTCTTTGAGTAAAATTAATATTGTTTTTACATTTTCTTTTGTATCATTTGATTTCTTGAAATTTCTGTAATTTTCAATATTTTCATGCATTTTTAATACTTTTATTCAGTATCCATAGATAGTCATGGGTATCTAGGAATAATTTACATACTAAGAGTGTGCAAAACACTTTGAAAAAAATTGTCGAATATTTTTTGTAATTCATTGAAATAACATTTTCATTTGATCTGAATATTTTTGAAGTATCTTTATAAAGAGAAATTATTCAATAGGTTTTGCAGATAGTCAAAATAAACCATTTTAATGCTACATAAAATTTTGAATACACGTGTTAAAAATTGAGTTAAAGATTGCAAAACTATTTATTTAATGGATTGTGTTACTAATTATTATTATATGTGTTTAAAATTTTCCCTTTAATAACATTTTTTTCAAATATTATGATGCTGTTATTTTATACTTTATTTTTATTTATAGCTTTCAAAGAATTAACAAGACATTTGCTTAATAATATGATGGGATACATATCTCTACCAGCTATTTTACAACGTGTTGTTCAAGTAAGATTTTAATAAATTATCTAACGTTGATGGAATATATTTCAAAATATAATATTTCATATACAATATTTTTATTCTAGGAACCAGCATATAATACTGGGAAATTTGGTGAAATTAGAGAACTTATAATGGGAATGTTTGAAACATATAATTATGAAAAGGTAAATAACTTTCTATTTTCATTGTAGTCTCTCTTATTAATAAATGTGTACATTAAAGTTTTTTTTTAATTTTTTAATAATTTTCTTCATAATTCTTTTAAAAATTGCAAAGAATCTAATTTAGGAAATACAATCTATCAATAATTTAAAAGCGCAAAAAGAATTGATTAAATTTTAACACATAAATATATAAAAACATATCAAACTCTAGTTGAATTTCTTTAATTTGCATCTAAAGGTTTTAAAGCTATTAAAATAAATTTATTGATGTATATTTTAAATATTTTTATTTGAAAAGTATATTTTATAGTGATTTTTTTATGATATACTTAAAAAAAGAATCTATGCTAATAAAAATTTTTATTGTTATTATATTTTTTAAGATGCTATGAAACATGAAAATGTATGTTTGTCATTCATACTTTTATTATAAAATTCTATTTATTTTAAATTACAGACATTATTAGCTACTACCACCAAGCTTTTAAATGATGATTTACACAAACAATTGCAACATCTTTGCAAATCTGCTAACCAAGTCTTTATCAATCATGATGAAATATGTTCTTTCTGTAAGAATCAATTAGATACAGATGAAAATGTTGAAGTTATAGTGTTCAGGTATCAATAATAGTGTATTTCTTCTAACAAGCGATTATAATTTCAATACATTTATTTGAAATGATAATGCTTTTATATAGTTAGAACTCTAATATTTGTTTGATGAATTTCTTATTAGAAAGTAGTTAAATGAAATGATGTTTTTTATTTTTGATTGAATTAAATAATTTGGATTAGATTTTAGAAATTTTCAAAGAAAGATTTAGAAATTTTCAAAATAAAATTTTGTAAATGTAAAGAAATTTAAACATTTTACATATTCTTGCATACAGAATATACATTATTACAAAATTGCACATTTTTTAAATATAATTAATGAATTTCATATGCTTTTTTTTCCTAATTATTAGAATAAAGATGATTTAATAAAAGATTTCCTTGTTATAGATAAAACTATACACATAAATATTTTTGTAAAAAAATCGTTAAAAAAAAGAGAATATACAGCATTAAAAATACATATTTAATTCCATAATTACAATAGAATTGCATACAAATTTATCACTTTATTGTAGTAATCTTGCATTAATGTCATAAAACATCACTAAAGTTCATAGAGATTTTGAGATTTAATTTTTTAATTGGATTAACATCACAAATGTGAGCAATTAATGAATGCTGAATTGAATCTTAGAGAATTCTGAAATTTTAAGATATAATAAAAAGGTAATTGCTCTATCAAAATAAATTTTTAAACTTTTCAAAAAATTATTTTTTAAAAAATTTTTATGTGAATGCTTTTTTTATTTATCTGCCTGTACATTATGTCCATCAACAACTTACTTAAAATATTTCTTGCATACTTCTCTGCCTTATTATAGCTTGGTTACTCCTTGAAAATTACCTTAATGGTATTTAAAATTACATATATGATTTTAACTTTACATCATATTATCAGATTCAACATTTATTGTGAATTATATTTAATCAAAATTATTTTTTATTGAATGTGTTGAAGTGATTGTTTTTATCATTGAGAATTATCTGTAAAATTGAGCATTACAATTATAGACGAAGCTTTTTTTCCTGTTTATTTGAAGATATGTATATCTTAATTTAGTGAGCAATCATAATTGCGTAATTGAACAATATCTACTAGGCAGATTCTTTGAACAGTTAAGTAAGAAAGGAAATCTAGAAAGCTATTAAGTAAGAAAGGGGAATTTTTAGCATTTTCAAATTGCTAATACTGAAAACATAAGAATACAATAAGCATGTTAAGAGTTAATTATATTGTTAAAACAAAATATAAGAAAATATATAATTACAATATTTATAATTACAAATTATGTATACAATTATAATACAAATTTATATGATAATTATAAAACGATTTTAAGATTTCTGAAATACGTTTTAATTAGAATTCTACACTACTGGCCATTAAAATTGCTACACCAGGAATAAATGCAGATAACAAAATGATATTTATTGGACAAATATATTGTACTAGAAATAACAAGTGATTAAATTTTCAAAAAATTTGGCTGGATAGATCCTGAGAAATCAGTACCCAGAGCAACCATTTCTAGCAGTAATAACAGCAGTTATACGCCTGGGCATTGAGTCAAACATAGATTGGATTGCATGTACAGGTACAGATGCCCATGCAGCTTCAACACGATGCCACAGTTCATCAACCGTAGTGACTGGCGTTTGGTGATGAGCCAGTCGCTCGGCAACCATTGACCAGACGTTTTCTATTGGTGAAAGATCTGGAGAACGTGCTGGCCAGGGCAACAGCCGAACATGTTTTCTCAGGGCTCGAATAAAGGGTAGAGCCACGGGTCGTAACACACCAGAAATGTAACACGTGCACTGTTCAAAGCACCGTCAATGCGAACAAGAGGTGACCGAGACGTGTATCCAATGGCACCCCATACCATCACGCCAGGTGATGGGCCAGTATAACGATGACGAATGCATGCTGCCAGTGTGCGTTCACCACGATGCCGCCAAACACGGATGTGACCATCATAATGCTGTACACAGAATCTGGATTCATCTGAAAAGATAACGTCTCGCCATTCGTGCGCTCAGGTTCATCGTTGATCACACCATTGAAGACGCTCTTTTCTATGACGCAGCGTCAAGGGAAGCCGCAGCCATGGTCTCCGAGCTGAGAGTCCATGCTGCTGCAAACGTCGTCGAACTGTTCGTGCAGACACTTGTTGTCTTCCAAACGACCCCGTTTCTTGACTCACGTCTCGTGACGTGGTTGCACCTTCCATTACGGCCATGCGGATAATATGCTTGTCTTTTCGGCTGCTAGTGATAGGTGGCCGTTGAGATCCCACATGGTGTTCCGTATTACCGTCCTGAACCCATCGATTCCATATTCTGCTAACAGTCATTGGATCTCAACCGATGCGAGCAGCAATACTGCGATAAGATAAACCGCAATCAAGGTACGCTACAATTCGACCTTTATCAAAGTCAGAAACGTTCTGGTACGCATTTCTCCTTCTTACACTAGGCAACACAACAACTTTTCACCAGGCAACAACGTTCAAATGCAATTTGTGTATGAGGAACCGGCTGAACAATTTCCTCATTTAAACACAATGTAGGTGTCGCTACTGGCGCCTGCTTTGTCTGAATGAGCTGAAAAGCTAATCATTTGCATATCACAGCACCTTCTTCCTTTCGTATAAATTTCACGTCTGTAGCATGTTGCCTTCTTGGTGTAGCAATTTTAATGGCCAGTAGTATATTTGCTAACATTAATTTAAAAAATAAATATTTTTAAATAGAGTTCTATAAGTTATTAAAATGTAAAAAGAAATGTATATTCCAGATTTCATCTAACAAGTTACATAATAATTATTTTACAAAATTACAGTAAATTTAAGAATTTTTTAAATTTCCTATTAAACAAAATTAAAATTCTCAAAACCCACAAATAAAACATATTTAATAATAGAATTATAAAAAATATAGCACACTGAAGGTTAATTATTACTTTTAGAAGGTAATAACTTAATATTTTTTATGACAGTAGAAGTAACTAAATATTTTGGTACATTTCTAACCATGCTGAAAACTAATTGCATAAAATTCTTACCGTTATTCTTTTTCAATTTTATCTTATGTGACAAGCAAATGAACTGCAATTATATCATTTATAAATTAACTAAATATGTAGATTGTTGATTGGTTTTTACATTACATATTTGTCAAGGTGGGAAGCAAACTGATCACCTATCAGCTAAATACATTTAAAGTTTTCATGTGACCTCCTGAATCAGTCCTTAAAAGTGTCGACTATGGTTGATTCTCAAAATTTGAATCTTAAGACTTCTTAAAAGTTGGAGACTGTTCAATATACAATGCTGTGCTTTCCAACCATCTGAAAATACCATGCTACCAATTTTTTCTACTTTTAACCATTTTCATGAAAAATTTTGATTCCCTTTCTATATATCCATAAACTTGCTATGCTTAAAATGTTTTCCTGTTTAATTCTTGCTTACTATGTTTACTTTCATCTATTTTCAAAATTACATCTGGTTTTTCTATCCTTCAAATACATCTGGTCGTAGAAGTGTGCTGTATTAACAATTGAATGCTGCTTTTTTCATTTTGAATCTCAAACATTATGTGATTTCATAAATTACTTAAATTTAGTGTACTTAATATTTTAATGTATAAATTTATAAGACAAGAAAACCTAATCACATTCTAGAAACATTCACTAATTCATGACAAGGATTAACTTCTTTTCAAACTAAAGACAGAAAAATAAAAATTTGTATGAAATACATAAATACCTTCTGTTTATTGTCAATAAGCTGCATCCATTTTCAAATAATTTCTCATTTCTTGTACAAATGTGTAATTTTGAAATTTATATTTTGTATCATATTGCATGTTGGTATCACTATTCCAATTATTATGTTCACTTAATAACTTATATACTTGAATGATTCCAGGTGTGGGCATGTGTATCATGCTAATTGCTTGAATGGTACCAAAGACAAAGAAGATGATGTTCTATCATTTATATGTTTTAAATGTGCAAGGCACCAACGACATTTAAATGCTGTAGAAAATGCAAGAATATCCTTCAAAAAAAATGCGACAATTCCTCCATTTAAGTCTAGATCAAGAACTTCTTCATACAAAGAAGTAAGTGAAATGATTTTTAGTGATTTTGTTAGAATATTAATATATTTTTAAATCTGAAGAATATTAAAAATATCTTTAATTGTTTTAACTTATAAATTTCTATTTTATTACTATCGATTTTATTTTATGTATAAGGAAAAAGTTATGAGAAACTGGTGTGAAGCTTCAAAATCTATAGTGTTATGATTTGAATATTTAGTATGACAAAATATGTAATGTGAAATATTTCAAATGTAATTATTACAGAAATATTACAGTTTTCGTGGTAGAATTATCGGCGGCATAGAATACGAGTGTACTCATTTGACAGTAGCTGAGAAATTTGGAATTGTCTAGTATTGGCTTTGGCAACAATTCCAAGATGATGGAACTGTCAATAGACTTTACTGTACAGGTCATCACTGAGTGACAACATCGAATAACAACCGGTATTTGCTGTAACCAGCAAAAGAAACAGGTGGACCACCGCATTGGACTTGTTGTGTCAGCTATAGTCAGCCACAAGTACGACCTTTCAAGGCAAAACCGTGAACAGAAATTGAAATTTGGGGCAGTATGGTCTATATGTGCTCGCAGGTCTTTCAGATGTGTTACACTCATTGCAACTCACTGTCACCTACAATTAGCCTGCTGTAGAGAACTGTGATATATAGGGAAATGTGGACACTGTCACAGTGGGCTTTTGCTATGTTTTCCGAGTTTGAATTTAGGTTGCAGTCCAATTCACATAGCACGTTCATATAGAGAAAGCTAATTACCTAGTACCATTCAAACAGCATCCTTAAGCGCTAACATTATTGTGGTACATGAGTATGCGTTTAGGGAGGCATTATTTTGAGCTCCAGAAGAGATCTGCATGTTCAAGTCGTAACCTTGACAGGCCAAATTTTTCGGGACATCATTCTAAAACATTTCAGTTTGTTTAAGGGTGCTTTGGGAGTTGACTTTGTGTTTATGAAGGACAACATACGTCCTAATCATTTGAATATCATGAACGACTGCCTTCATTCAGGGATATCACCCATATGAAATGGGCAGCATTCTCACTGAACTTGAATCTGATAGAGATGTGTGGGATATGCCTGGTCGATGAATTGCTGCCCATCACCTCCTACATCTGTACTTATCTTCAGAGAGCATTGCTTACTAAATGGGGAATTCTCTGCCTCAAGAGTAGTTTGATGTAATCCTCAGCATGCCTCAATGTTGTAGAACTGTATTTCCTCGGAAGACATACGATGTGTTAACCAAAAGTTCTGTTCTGTTGTGCTGGTGATATGGGATGTTTCACATTTGTTTAATACATGAGTCTTATGAATAAATCACATTTATTTTGTTTCTGTAATTTTAGTTGCCTGTTCAGCATTATCTTTAATTTATTGACAAGTATATATTTTGTATTTGTTGAAATTCTGGGGAATTTCAGACTTGTAATTACATGCAACTTATAACACAAAATTTCTAAATAATTATTTCATTTCTTTTATAAATATTTTCTATGTATTAGGTTAACGATAGATTAAGTTAGTTTATTAGTTTAATTTGTCATACTTATAAAAATATAGAAAGGCAATTTAAATTATTAGTCTAATGATTATTAAATTCCAGGCTATTCAATAATAACTCAAATCGTTACATTATATTTATAAATATACTTTATTTAAATTTCATCAACTTATTTTATCAAAGTAGAAACTGGCACTTGAGTTTCTGTTCAAAAATAGATATCTTTACCTCATAATGTATCTGTACATAATAATTTTCAATTTGAACAACTGATTTTTGTCATTTTTGTGGTCTTTTTCATATAATTATTTATTACAAAAATGTGATACAAAGAGGAATAAAAAAGTATTTTTTGATACAATTTAATAGAATTATTAAATGTGCAATATTCTATACCTTATATTCTATATCTATACTTATGTTTTTTTAAAAAAAATTATTCGATATAAATTTCTAAAAAGTACTCTTCCAAAGATAGAATTTTCATTACATATTTTCCTATTTTATTCTTTGGTTGTAAAAACAATTAAATTTTGATTAAAAAGCTTTGAAACTTTTTGATGGGAATGATATTAATCTTGTTTCACATTTCTTGGCATTACTTTTTTATTCTAAACATTAATTTCTGAACTGTCCTTGTGTAAAACAGTTTTGAAATTAAATAAATCTCTGAAGTAGCTATTCAGAAAGAGTTCTTAATTTGAAATAAAGGTACTTTTTTAACTTCATGGTTATGCGGTTTTTTCAAATTAGGCTTAATATGTGGTAGCTTAAGACTTTATATGTGGTAGCTTAAGACTTTATATGTGGTAGCCTATGTTTCCTCTCAAAGTCTCTTCAGTGAAATATAAAATAAAGTAGACATAAGGTTCATTTCATCATTCATTGCTTGCTTTTTATTGTTATATTTTAAAAGTAGTTTACGTATCCTAATATATTTTTTAATGGGCAATAAAAATCTATTTTTTTAGGTTCATCTAAATACACAACAATTACAAGCTCTTGAATTTTTAAGAAAAGTGCAAAAATCACCTAGAGTAAGAAGATATTTAATTCCTTTTATTTTCTGAAACAATATTTTATTATATACTATTTTTAGTTAAGTGTAGTGTTTTATATTCATTTAACTAAGTTTATAATTTTTTATTACCTAAAAATATATACATAAATTAAAACAAAAAAAAGAAATTATATGATTTTTTTAGTAAAGAACAAGTTATCATGCATGTCATACATAACCTTTTGAAAAAAATACTTTTAGCATTGCTTGTTTAAAATTAAGATCAAACAAGCCTTAAATGAAAAATAAGAGAAAGAAAGTTAATACTTTTGACAATTTAGGAATTGCAACAAAATGCGTGCTAAATGAAATGTATAGCATAAATATTTTTAGACATTTACATAATGAATTTAAAGCTTGCTGCCACAAAAATTTATTAATGAATAAGTATTTTTTATGATAATTTATATATTTAAACTAACAATTATATGTTTATTAATAAACCATTTTTTTTAAACAATATAATTTATAACACATAAATTTCTTTCCTGCTAATTGCAACTGGTGGTTATAGCACACTTTCAGCTAATTCTAGGTACGATATCATTAGTGAAATATGTGATATGAAATTGGCTTAACAAGTTCATTAAATCTTAGCTACTCCAATGAATTTTTTCTAATAATTATCTATACTACAGAATTCGAATTTTGCATTCGATTTGCATTACAAATCTACAAAAATAAATAGGTCTGATAGTATTTATAATTTCAAGATAGAATGTGTACATAAAACAAAAACTTAATAAAATGCTTTATGTAAAATATTAGTAAAGAAGTTTTCAATGATCACTTTAAACATATATTACTCTAGTTATTAATATGTAACAATTGAAGAGATTTATCATTTTCCGCTTGATTCTTTAATAGTAATAATGATTAGATACCATTAAATTTGGGTTGTAGGTTTCTAGCTCAGAATATTAAAATCATATTAAATTAAATGCTTGCACAATTTATGATATAAAGCTTCCAAAATTAGCTACTGAAGATGTGCAGAGATCATCTTCATAATGACACTTACTATTAGAAAAACTAGTAATTTTAGTAGGGATTTTAACTGAAACTTTTAGTAAGAAAACAACTGAATTAAAAGTTTAAAATGAATATAATTCATATGAATAATTGTATATGTTTTTTCCCCAAAAAAATAAAATGCATGATTTTCATTTTTACATTTTTAATACAAATATTTTATCAAAAAATTAAGAGTTAAAATAAAACTAGAATTGATGCAACTGAATATTCTGATTAAAATGCTTCTTTCATTATTTTTTATATTTTAAAAAAATTATTCTTAAGTTTCACCAAGCTTTAGGTCTTGCTCTTTTTCCAATGAAACTGCATCATTAAAAAGTAAAGACATTATTTTTATTTGAAAATTATTATGTTCATTGCTCTATCTTTATTGTCTAAAAATATTCTAGTTTTCACTTCTGGAAGAGCTCACTCAAGATACAACTAAGAAAATTCATCATGGTTCTCCTATCAAGGGCTCATCATTAGAAGATTCTCTTACACTTAATCTAGCTCCTGCATGTAAAGAAAATTTTGTATCAGAATTTTAAAACAAAAACATTTATATGGCCATTCCACTTGTTTGTTAATAAATGTGTTTATATGTATGATTAACTTTTTTTTTTTTTTTTTTTTTTTTTTTTTTTTAAGCAACACAAGCGGAGGTCTAAGAAAGAGACTAATTCATAATATACTTTTCATTATCTGAGTTTCAAATAGAAGAATATGATGGATTTTCTTATCACAGTGATTATAGAATGTCCTATCATTATCAAGTTTACTGTATTAAGCTTTGATTTGCTTAACATTCTATGACACCATTAGACCATGAAAATTAATTTTACAAGACTTATAGTTTAAAATAGATTCCTAAAAGTAAAGTAAAAATAGAGTATCATCCACGTTAAATTGAAGACCAAAGCTCTGGCTACTCGATTGCCAGCTTGGCATCCCTAAAAATAAAATTTTTATTCTAATTTTTTAATTGAGACCCATGGAATGGAAAATATTGGTCTTTGACTGATGTAAAATGTTTCAGCTTTTGTAGTTTAAAACTTAATTAACGTGAATTTGAAGTCCGTGTAAAGTTGCTTATTTCGCAAAGTTGTCTTAATATTTTTGCGCGCTCATAAAAAAATTCTTTTTGCTTCAAGGAAGAAGCATGTAGTTCTTTTCATTTTAAAATTGCCACTTATATATAATTTCTTGTGATAGAAAATGTACTGAATTGGATCCCGATTTCGGTTTACACATCCAGTATAACTCTTTAAAAAATATTTACCTTTATTTTTAAATTGCTTTACCTTATTTAGCACATATATTGATGCTGTTTCGAACACGATGGCAATATAAAATGCATTGGTAGGTGGGTGAAAGGAATCCTAACTTCAGTATCTTATAAAATGGAACTAAAGAGAATTCGAAAGCATTTCATGTCTCATTTAATTCATTTTTAGCTGATCTGTACTCAGGGTAAAACTATTTAAACAAAGTTAAAAAATAGTAAGTATTGTTATTTTTCCAAGTCGCTATTCTCCAAAAAAATTAGGGACATGTTTACTAAAAGGCACAAAGACTAAATGTGTTCTTACTACGAATGCCGATAGTCAGTCAGTCGATTTGCAGAGTAAACCAACTGCAACTCCGTATGTACCTCTCCCTGTCACATATTATCTGTGTAGATTTAGACTAGATTAACTTTTCAAACAATCCTCTTGATTATGATTTTTTGAGATTCATAGACTGATGCACTTGTGTGTGGCCTAGTCTATCCCTATAGGATAAATAATGCCACAAAAGTTGGCAGATTTGACTCCCAAATCATGATTAAATGTTGAGAATTGCTTTTATCATTTAACTGTTTCTTTTTTATGTATATTTATCATTCCAAATATATAATTTATAACAAATACAATAATTACCCGCGATTAAACATTTTAACTATATATATATTGTTAAGTTTTTTAAATATTGTAATTTATCTCTTTTATATTAAATGTTGAAGGTTAAAAACTTGTTATTCAAAATCAATTTAGAAAAATTTCCTTTATATGCTTATGAAATTTATTGTCATTCTATTAGCTTGTTTGAAGAATTTAACGTTTTGTAAAGATTATAAAAGCCAAATCTAATATATATATATATATATATATATATATATATATATATATATATATATATATAATGGATGAAATCAAATTGATTTGCTTAGAAATTTTACACTAATCCTTAATTATTTAGCTAAGTATTTTAATAAGATACAGAATTATTTTGTACAAACAATATTAAAATTTTTCACCATTTCTTAAAATACTCAGTTATACAAAGAAATTTTTACACAAAAATATTTCGACTCACATGTGGATTTATTAAAAACTTGCATTTTTCATTTGTATTAATTCAGTAAAAATTTAATTGAGTTTATCAAAATATTGAACTAATTGGTATTATATTGGAATCAATTTGCAATCTTCATTACTTCAATTAATTTTGCATTAATATTCTTATAAAGGATATATTGCTGACCTTGTCATTTTACCAGCCAATTCTGTATTTAAAATATTTATAAATTGCTGAATTTTATAATGGTATACATTAGAAGCAAGAAGCCAAGCTAAATCTTTTTACTTCAATTTTTTACTAATTAATTACTTTTAAACTATCAAATTTGCACATGTTAATGTGATTGCACTTTTGGAAACTCAGAATAAAAGATTTACTATACACTTAATATGTTTTTATTTTTAATCTGATGCATTAAGAGTCTACTTAGCTTTATATTTATAAGAAAATTAAAAGTTAAGTTTTTTCTCGAGAGAATTTTATTAATGCAGCATTTTAACAAAATGTATGATTAATCCCATTCACTGATCACTCAAAATTTTAGTTTTCTCAATAGAGTACTCTTTCATCCACATGATTTTATAAATGGTGGCTTAGTTAGTCTATGTGGTTAGTTTTTTGCACAAAGCTAATTTGACTGGAACTTATGGCTTAAAGTGAATTCTAAATTTCTTCAAACATGTATTCTTGTAGATGGATAAAACTAAATGCCATATCTATTTAGTACAAGATACCTCAGTAGTCCAGATAAAAAAAAAAAAAAAACACATTGAATATCCCTTCACATCAAGCAAACGCTGCCAGTATGATATCAATACAGACACTATGAATGAAGCTATTAATCTTGAAGATATAAATCCGTGTTTTCTGTTAGTAGTCAACAGAAACTTGAATACATTTGAAAAGGCTGTGCGATTATAATTGGCCCTTAATTCAGACTGATTTTTTAACTTTTAAATTTTCTTTAGTCTACAGTTAGAGAAATTAGTCGAATAAATATGCAATTGAACTATTAGTCTTATCTTTGTGACAAACCCAAGAAACTGATTAAGACCAAAGTACTCTGAAGCGAATAGAAGTGTTAGCCAAGAAATAATAGAATTTGGTATTTATAGTATCATTAATGTGAGGCCTACATTTCATACACCTATGCCTATAAGTTTATATTTCTAAAAAAAAATCATAATTAAACTTTGAATTATAACAAATTAACATAGTGTAAGTCAGCGTTATGCATAGTGATGAATCACAATACATGATCTGAAATTCTGATGAACCGTGGACTTTTTAAATACTTGACGAATTGTAGTTATCACAATATATTGTGTCAACCATGAAATTTGGTAGCAGTAGTATCATAATCTAAGGCTACTTCTCTTGGTTCAGGCTTGACCTATTTGTTTAAATTGAGGAGTCAATGACTTCTGATGCATTATGTGAAAACATTTTAGGTAATATATTTTTCATGTTAAATGATATTTCTGATCATATACAAACATCATGGTTAGGTAATTATCTAGTGGAAATGAAAGTAGTGGTTTAAAGTCCCAACTTGAGCTTTAAAGAAAAATTTTGGGATGAGTTCAAAAATTAATGAAATGTCAGATGCACAAAACTTAGCGCCTACCATGAAGAATAAACTCTACAGTTCAAGCAATACTAAATAAAGTCAACAATTCATTAATTATGTCTAGGGCCTTTAGTGGCTTGGCTGCATAATGTTGAACACTCAATGAAAGAATCAATTATAATATACAAAACTATTGCATTCTCATTTTACTAGACAACTAAATGAATTTTCATACATTTGCTAATTTTTATGAGAAAATAGCTCATAGATATGAGAATATGCATTTGAATATTGCACACCACATTTGAAGCGAAAACAGAAATTATATAAATAGGTTGAAAATAATTTACGTAATATGAATGTAAATATGGCTAATAAGCTTAAAAAAGAAACTAGAGAGAGTTACAAAATTAGTACCGTATTTTTCGCCGTATAAGATGCACCGGCATATAAGACGCACCCAATTTTAAAGGTGGCAAATCTAGAAAAAAAAGATTATGAACCAAATTCTGTAGTAAAATATTTTATATCAACTGTATAACGTGCACGATGACTCCCCGTGGAATTGTTTCTTTTGGGAATGTTTTCCTTTTAAAGATCAACATTTGCGGCAGTTTGGTACCATCTGCACAACCGAGTAGTGGGTTTTCTCATGCCCTGAGGTTTTTTACGGTTATGCTTTTGGCTCCTTTGTTATCTACGGTTCTGTTAGATGGCACATCAAACGTTAGCGGGACTTCATCCATGATCCCAATCTGGCTCATTTCAAAGTTATTCTTCTTCCTCGCATCAATAACAAACTTATGAAAAGACAGAATCTTTGATTCGTATTCCTTGCCATGGTGGGCTTTTGTATTTGCCGTATAAGATGCAGGCACTTTTTCCCCCCGAATTTTGGGGAGAAAAAGTGCGTCTTATACGGCGAAAAATACGGTAATTTCTGCACTTCCCAATACTATGATTTACAACTCCATTCTTGTTAGCTGAATCTAATAAATTGAATTACAACTGAATTATATAAGAGTTATATTAAAATATACTTAAAAATATTCTAATATATCTAAACACATACACATTTTTTATAAGAATCATTGAAATTTAAAATCATTTGCATGAAATTTTACATATGGAATTGCAAAAAGAAATAAAATTTGCATTAAGCTCTCATTATATTTAAACCTTAGAGAAATAAATTTTTTGGAAAAAAATGAAATTAATAATATTTTTATACTGAATTTGCAAAGAAATGAAAATATTTTGAGATATTAATTTTCAACATAAAAAGATTTTATTATATTAATGAAGTTTAGAAAGTATCTTATAAAATTACCTCAATGTAATTATTTTTTATAAGAATATACAAGAGAAATTATTAATTTTTTATTTAAAAACTTAAAAATATCACTATTGTATTACAAGAGTGCAGAATTCATTTCAAATGAAACTGTCAACTGAAAAATAAAGTATATATATATATATAATTAATCAAATATATTTATTATTTTAACTTCATTTTTCCTTTGAATACAATTGTATGAAAAAACAAATACATTATCAGAATATACAAATCTTAAAATTATTCAAATATAATACATATTTACACAATGAATAATTGATAGTCCACAATAAGGCAACTTACAATTTCAAATCAAAGATTGCCACAAGATGACATATACATATATGCATGAAAATTAAGTAAACATGCTTGTACATATTTACATAGTTAACTTGAGTGAAAATAAACAATATCACTGAAGTATATTATACATTCATTTTATATGACTGAAAGCAAATTGCACCATTTTAGAAATTTTGTGCTTTTACAGCAAGAACTTTAAATTCCTTTCTTACAAGTTTATATAGACATAAATTTTTGAGCAAATTAAAATATCAACTTTTACAAAACAATTATTTTTATAAGCATTCTAAGTGTCAGTGTACATTTCCCTGATACAATTCTGATAAATAAAGCTTATTTAATGCTTTCTTTCATTAGCATATATGTTAAACTGTAATCTTTGAAATATGAAGTTAACATATTGATTTAATTGGTGTTTATTTACATAATATTGAAATTCACATAGAATTTTTTTCCATTGTTGCAATTGAAAATCATTAATTAAAGCCTAATAAAAACTTGATATATATTTTGACAGTTGCAATTACAATCAAAAAAAGACTATTACAATTGTGCATTATAAATATATACAAATAATACAAAAATAAAACTATTTTAATAAAATGTAAATAACTAAAAGTTATAAAAAGATTAAAATAATATTGGATTGACAGATTTCTAATTCATATAAGTCAAAAATTTCCATTCAAAATTTATCTAGATTTTTTATATAAATTCAAAAACGACAGCATATGAATTTAAGCATTAATTATTAAGAATTCTAATTCCAAATTATGTTATTTAAATATTTAGGTTATAACATTTCTTATTTTTTGTTTGCTTACAAGATAAATTTAAATTAAAAAAAAATTTTTTTTTTTCATATAATGAAAGAGAAAAGGATTCCCACAAATGAATTTTAACATTAAAATATCCGATAAATCAATAATTTTGAAGATTGTATTGAAATATTAGAGCAAATTTCTTTATATCATTTTCATGCTGTCAAAATTATTTAAATTTGGACATTAAAAGTATTTTTTTCAAAGATTACTTCATCTAAGGTAAATTTGTCCCACAATTTTCATAAAATGTTTTTCAATTATTTCCCAAGAGACTGCTTTTATTACCACAACTTTAATTTTTACAAAATTATAATTTCATGATGCTTAGATTACAGCTTTATAAATAAATATAAAAATTTATATCCTTTCATAAAAAACAGCAAATATTTTATCAGAGTATTAATGAGTTGTTTTATACATAGTGTTTAGTCCTAACAAATTAGAATGCAAGAATTTAATTACAACTTTAAATGGTCTTATTAAAATAACAAATTAAAACAATGGCACTTTTCTTTCCCCTATATTTAAAAAAAAACTAAGTACAATGATAAAACAATCAAAAACTGAAAGCAAACTAGAAATTATAAGCATTAAGATAATTTTTTTAAAAAAAGACTAGAATTAAAATTCTAATAGAAATTATTTAAGTTATATTACCATTCCTGATTAGAAATGATAATTTAA
>JAPDSC010007783.1:2612750-2630421 GCA_026290005.1 Latrodectus geometricus | reverse complement strand
TCACCTGCGCTCGCTGCGCGGTGGCTGGCCACGATAGTACGAACTGCAACGCGAAGGAGGTATGTGTCAACTGTCACGGTGACCATCCCTCCTATTCTCGAAATTGTCCTCAGTTTTTGCTGGAGAAAGAGATAACCACAATAAAGATTCAACAAAAATGTTCTTATCCGGAGGCGAGACGAATAGTCACTTCACGTACTCCCCAACCTGGAGTCAGTTATGCCAATGCTGCCAGAAAAGTCACCAAATCGAGTAGCACACAAACTGAAACATATTCTATTTCCCCAGTTAAATTACCCCAATTATCTGAAAAGCCAAAGTTCAAAAAAACTCCGACATTTTCAAAAAAAGCTCCTTTCGCAAAATCTAAAGCGGAGAAAGCTTTGAAATTAAAAATTTCAAAACAACTTAAAAATTCATCTATCTCCACCCGTAATGCTTTCTCTTGCTTGGAGACTGACGCGGTATCCTTATATCCCTCGGACGATGATGTATCGTTCGAGGAGTTTGTAGATGACCCGCCTTCCAGCTCCGGGAAAGGAGCTCTTCAAATTAAACAATAACTTCCTTTGTTTCTTGGAACTGCCATGGTTTGCGTTCACATTATGATGACATCAAGTCTCTAATATCGACATATAATCCCGAATGTTTGGCACTTCAGGAAACTTTCCTGAAGTCCAACAATAACATTAACATGCGTAGATTTAATTGTTTTAATTAATTGATTTAATTGTTTGCATATTAACATCCAATAACTACCCCAGCGCTGTCCATCCAATCAATACAACTCTACAGGCTGTAGCTATCAGAATTCACACATCATGTTTGATTACAGTCTGTAGTATGTATTTGCCGCCACATGATGTCATCCGCCAAGAGGAATTCGATGCATTAGTGGATCAGCTGCCTACACCATTTTTGTTAGTAGGTGACTTTAACGGACATAATTCTCTGTGGGGAAGTGATGATACTAATTCTCGCGGTCGTCAGATAGAGCAATTTATTTCTGATAATTGCCTCTGTCTGATCAATACCGACGAGAAGACATATTTCCACCTACCCACAAGAACATTTCATTCTCTCAATCTCGCCATTTGTTCACTTTCAGTTCTGCCATTGTTGAATTTAACAGTAGGGAATGATCTGCATAATAGCGATCATTTCCCAATTGTCATCTCCCAGACTGGAGGTAGTAGTGTGCAGCAACGCATACCTACTTACGTGTACAGTCGGGCAGATTGGACGTTATTTACACAATTGGCAGTCGTTGATAAAAGAATGGTTATGATCGAGGATATTGATAATGCCGTATATAAAGTCACTGAAACAATTATAAGTGCAGCTGATACTGCAATACCTAAGAGTTCTTCTAAACAAAAAAGGCGCTGCAAACCTTGGTGGAACAAGGAATGTGAACAAACTTATAAAAAACAAAGGAAGTTATGGGGGTTATTTCGGAGGTACCCCACGAAGGAGAATCACATTGCCTTTAAGAGAGCAAAAGCTTTAGCTCGCAGAGCTCGTCGTCGAAGTCAGAAGGAATCCAGGTCTCGCTATGTCTCTTCAATTACATCTTCCACATCCATTAAGCAGTTATGGAGAAAAGTAAAAGCAGCCAATGTTATTTATAGAGAATTTGCAATTCCTATTTTAAAAACCAGAGCTGCTATATACTCTTCTCCTACAGACATTGCTAACGTCTTTGGTGAAACATTTGCTAACGTCTCAAGCTCCGACTCTTATAGTCCTTCGTTTTTAAGGACTAAGAGTCGAGCCGAGCAAATACCAATTCGTTTCAACCATATACAAGCTCTGCCTTACAACTGGGAATTTCGGGTGTTGGAATTGAAGCGAGCATTACAGCAGGCCAATAATACCTGCCCAGGACCTGATGGAATCAGTTACCAAATGCTTCGACATTTAAGTCCAGACTCCCTGTTGAACTTATTGCATTTGTTCAATAGGATCTGGACTGAAAATGCATTTCCATCAATTTGGAATGAAGCAACAGTAATTCCAGTCCTGAAGCCTGGTAAGGATCCTTCAGAACCATCAAATTATCGACCAATAGCTCTGACGAGTTGCCTTTGTAAGACTCTCGAACGTATGGTCAACGCCCGTCTCGTACATGTCTTAGAAGAAAATAAATGTATACATGTCAATTAGAGTGGATTCCGTAAAGGAAGATCCACTCTTGATAACATAACATATTTGGAAACCCAAATCCGCAACGCATTTGTGCGGAGAAACCATCTGGTTTCCATCTTCTTCGACATAGAGAAGGCTTATGACCGTACCTGGCGATATGGAATTCTCCGTACTTTATATGATTTTGGCTTTAGGGGTAATCTTCCGATATTCCTACAAAACTTTTTACGCTCCCGCACTTTTAAAATATGTATTGGATCATCTACCTCCAATACTTTTATACAAGTCGAGGGTTTACCCCAAGGCTCCATTTTAAGCGTCACTATTTTTAATTTATGCATTAGTTCCATACTTCATCTTCTATCATCTTCAGTTCATGGCACGATGTATGTGGACGACCTGCAAATATCTTGCCAAGGATCGAATATGCGTTTAATTCAGAGACAATTACAAACATCTGTAAATAAAATAGCTGCATGGTGTGCAGAGAATGGCTTTACAATATCTCCTAGCAAGAGCTGCTGTGTCCATTTCTGCAGGAAGACCAGCGTTCACAATGATCCTATTATCCATCTCAACGACACTACAATACCCGTGATCAACGAAATCAAATTTCTTGGTGTTTTATTTGACCGAAAATTGACCTTTCTTCCGCATGTTTTACATTTGCGGAAGAAGTGTGAGCGATCGCTTAATATCCTCAAGGTGTTGTCAAATACATCTTGGGGTGCTGATCGCTTGTCACTCCTTCGGGTCTACCAAGCACTCATTTTGTCTCGTATTGACTACGGAAGTGTTGTATATGGATCTGCTAGGTCTTCAGTTTTACGCAGATTGGACACTGTGCATCACTCTGCTCTGAGAATTTGTTCAGGCGCATTCCGCACATCACCCGTCCAGAGTCTTTATGCAATATGCCCACAATTGCCATTAGACCTGAGACGGATGCAGCTGTCTCTCAATTATTACGCAAAGGTCATGTCTGATAGACAACATCCTTTACGTTCCTTGGCCATTTCTCCTGCATTAGAGAGACTTTATGATGCTCGTCCATACAGCATCCAACCTTTTCTCACTCCAACTAAAGATCAACTCCATTTGACAGACCTATATGATGTCCGATTTATTAAAACGGACTTACAATCACATCCACCCTGGTACGATCCACAGATAACTATCATTATTCCATTTGCTCAATATACAAAATCGGACACAACTTCAACAGTTTTTCAACAGCTTTACTATCTCATCGCTGTCAGTATTCATCATACACTCCTGTATTCACGGACGGTTCAAAAACTGTCCTGGCATATTGGTTGTCCTGCCATATTGTCCTGGCATTTGGCTGTGGCATATTTTATGCTGATACCATTTATGGTTACAGCCTCCATACGTCCTGCTCCGTCTTTACCGCTGAAGCTACAGCTATCTTTCAAGCCCTTCAGCTAGTGAATACAGAGCAGTTTAATAAAATCTGCATGTATACTGACAGTTTAAGTGTTTTAGAAGCGTTGAAAAACTATAATAATTGTCATCCAGTTGTGTCCAAGATTTTTGGAGCATTGGATTCCCTTGCTGGCAAGGGTTATGATATCATTTTCTGTTGGATCCCAGGTCATGTAGGTCTAGAGGGAAATGAAAAGGCAGATGCAGCTGCTAAAGCTGCATCATCCGTACTTCATTCATCTGTCCCTCTTTTCGATGTGAGAAGGGTTGTAAAAAGATTTGTAAATTCTCTCTGGCAGGAGTCATGGAGTATGCAGGTCACAAACAAACTGCGTGCCATATTCCCATCTTTCATTCCATCAAAAGTTTTACCGTTACGAAGTGCAGATGTCAGATTGACTCGCCTTCGTATCGGACACACACGTTTCACACACAGACATTTGTTTTTAAGTGAACTTAATCCATGGTGTGGAACGTGTGATGTACCATATACTGTGTTTCATATTTTAATATCATGTCCTCGTTTTAACGTTTACCGTTTTAAATATTTTACAACTGACCTTTTAACTATGTATGATTTAGTGGGGGAATCACCCCACCGAAACCTTTTTGCCTTTTTAAGGGAAATTGGTTTCCTTGCTTTTATTTAAATTGTATTAATGTTCATTTTATTTCAATTTACTTATATTTTCCCAGATTTTAATGTAAATTTATACATTTATTTTTGTGTTTTAAACTTTTAATATTGAGTTTGGGTTTTCTTTAAAACTTATTTTTTGGCGCAGCTTGTCCTCTTTTGGACCTTGCGCCACAAAACCCAACCAACAACAACCTGCCTTTGTTCTTTCAACACTTCGGTACTAGCTACCTCTGCAGAAGCTTTCACAATCTGTTTAGGCCAGTTATCTTTATTCATTCTAAGCCAAACTGGACCTAACCACCATTTCTCATTTTGAACCAAATTCTCAGCCGCAATACCTCTTGTTAACAAATCAGCCGGGTTATCTTCCGTTGGGCAATAATTGCAATCACTCGGACTTGACCTTTCCTGAATCTCTACAACCCTATTGATAACAAATTGTTTCCATCTCTTCGCGGAGCCCTTAACCCAATACAATGCAATTGTAGAATCACTCCAAAATGTTACTCTTCCAATTTTATCCTTAAAAATATTCTTAATATAATGTCCGACTCTAGCACCTATTACGAGTCCCATCAATTCCAAGCGCGGCACTGTCATTTTCTTTAACAGTGCTACTCTACTCTTTGACATAATAAATGACACTCTATAATTTTCGCTATTATCACAATATCTAAAATAAACAACTGTTCCATATGCACTTAATGAAGCGTCGCAAAACACATGACTCTCCACTTGTTCATTTTTACAATCCAGCAAACAATATCTTGGAATAATTACATCACATAATTTCTCAGTTTCCTTACACCACTTAACCCATTTTTCTCGCAAATCATCTGGTAACTCTTCGTCCCAATCACAGCCTCTTTCCCAAATTTCCTGTAGCAACAACTTAATTCGAACAACAAATGGCGAAATCAAGCCCATAGGATCAAAAATCCGTGCTGCAGTTTGCAGAACACATCTTTTGCTATTTCGCAATGTTTCCCACGAGTCAAACAAACCTCTAACCTCTAACGACAACTTATCTTTCTCAGGACACCAATTCTAACCTAAAAACTTCAACTGCTGAACACGCACTATCTCTCTATCACTAAATCCTTTCTCCTTCCATAGTTTCTCTAACTCTTCACTATTAGACCTTAATTTTCTTAAATTAAATCCACCGCTTTTTAATATCGTTACAGCATCCGACGACAACTCAAACGACTCACTAACATCACGTCCACCAAAAAACAAATCATCCACATACAATACTTCATTTAACATTTCAAATGTCTTAGGATTGCTCTTTTGAAAATTTTTAATGTGATGTTTTATAGTAGCACTCAAAATAAAAGGAGAAATTTTACAACCGAAAGGTAATCTTTTAATTCTCATGACCCTATAATCTTGATTAGGATTATCCGAATACCAAAGAAATTTTAAGAATTTTCTATCTTTTTCAGAAATTCCTATCATTGAAAATTCTTTCTCTATGTCAGCATTAAACGCTATTTTGTTTTTGCGAAAATTTAGAATAACATCAAGAATATTAAGATTTAAATTTGGGCCAGTTTCTAAACATTCATTCAAAGACAAATTATTTTTCGATTTTGAGCTACAATTAAACACTATTCGAACTTTTGTTGTTTGTTTATCTTCTCTAACAACCTCTCTATTTGGCATGAAATACTCCCGTTGATCCCTCTCGCATTCCTCAATAATCCCATTTTTTAATTGATCATTAATAATTTCTTTATACTCATTAGCAACCCAATTGTTTTTTGTAAAACTCTTTTCCAACTCATCAAATCTTTTTTTTGCCAAAAAGAAATTATTTTCCAAATCATCACAACTGAATTTCCACAATAAATCAGTTTCATATCTCCCATTGACAAATTTTAAATTTCTTTCAAATTGGTCTATTAAAGTTTTGTAAACTGTATTTAATTCCTCATTCTCTTTAATTCCTAAAGTCTCTAGATCCCATAAAACTTGAACATCGGAAGTAGCCACACAAAAATTAGCAGACACTGAATTTCTAACAATAGATTTATAACTTTCTTGACTTCCTTGCAACGCGAATCCATAAATAGTAGGTACACAGGTAATTGCATCATTTATCCTTTCGAAAGAATTTGTTTTTATAACCGGCCAAAACACATCAGCCCCCAAGAAGAATTTCAATATTTATATTACTCTCACAACAGTCCGCTAAAAGCAACCCACGCTTATTCATTATATTTTGTGCCTCTACATTCGGAATCTGAACACTACCCCCTGTTATAGTATCAGAGACTAACACTTCAATTTGAATAAATTAATTAGGATTATGCCTATCAGTTAATTTTAATTCTACAACTTGATATGTTTTCTCAATAAGGTTCACTGAACCAAAAGTAAAAACAGACAATTTTTCCTCTCTGATTGATTTTAATTTGAAACAGTCTGCTACAGATTTAGTACACCAACTACGTTCGGATCCATTATCACATAAAATCCTCGCTAATTTATTTATTTTAGCTTTACTATCCAGACTACTTGCATAAGCACTTCAAGTCAGCAATAGCGCAGCTGGCGTTTGTGACCTTGACACCGAGGAATTACACTGAGTGGCGTCAGCCCTTTCTTTAACTGGAGCAGTTTTGTTTTCTCGCTTAGAATGAATCATTTGATTATGTGGTTTTGAACAAATGTAACAGTTCTTATATTTGCAATGCATAGCACTGCAATCTGGAGAAAAACACTTATAACACAGATTATTTTTCTTTATATAATTAACACGATTATTTACTGATAATTTTTTGAAACTGGGACAAAAATATAAAGTATGAGTTTCATTTGAATTACACAAGATGCATTTATGATTTTTTACTCTAGACAGATATACATTTCAAAAACTTTTCGAATTATAATTTCGATATTTATTCTCATAATTACTCTCACATCTCTTATTAACTGAAAACGATTTGGTAAATGAAGATTCTGGTTTTTGTTTACCCTTCGAAGTCAAATATATATCGCATTCTCTACCTAAGTTCAGAGGTTTGAACCATGATTCGCCCTGTTAAACAACTATATGCATCTTAAGATCTCGATCAAGTTCACTGAAAATTTTATCTGATACAATAAGCTCGCATAACGATTTAAAATTATTCACATTTCTTAATTGGCAATAATACTCGAAATTTGCGCTCAATCTGGAGGCAAATTGTATGAAATTTTCAGAATGCGATTTATGAGCAAACCGAAAACAATCCAAACATTCCTGAGGGGTTGGCTGAAACTCTCGTAAAATAATAGATTTAAGTTTATCATAATTATTAATATCTTCCTCTTTTACATAAACCATTATATTAGTAACTTTTTCCCCCAAAATATTTAACAAAATTTCGGCTTTGAAATCTTCCGGAACGTTTTTCGTTCTGAAAGCTTTTTCAATGGATTGAAAAAAAAGATTAAATGACTCAGCTTTAGTTGGTATTGCAATAGTTAATGTTTTACACTTTTTATTAAACTCTCTATGTTTCGATTTGAAATATCTGTTTCAAACTTGTCACTTTGAGTTTCTTTTCTAATATTAGCTAACTCTAATTCCGCTTGAATCTGAGATAGTTTTATTTTCTCTAGCTCAAGCTTAATTTCACTTTCAGATTTTTCACGCTCAGATTTTATTTTCTTATCCTCAAGAATATTATTAATCACACTTTGCACAAATTCATTATCACTTTTATAGATATCTGAATTTTCAATTAAATTTTTTAGATCAATAATTTTCGCACTACTTTGAACATTTAAGCCCAACTCTTCTGCTACGAGTTTTAACTCGTCTTTTTTTAACAATTTAATATTACTCATTTTAATACAAAGAGCAAACCGAGAACAAATGAACAATAAAAATACAAAAATTATTAATACAAATATCACTTCGAATTCAACCAATTAACTATCACGAGATTTCACAAATGAAAACAAAATTACTACTCACCACAATTCTTATAAACCGAAACTATCGAATACATCACACACTACTCAAAATCAACACGCGTGACTTTTACCAACACTTGACCCTTTACTTACCCCACTTCTGACACCAAAAAATGTACACTCCATCATAAATAGGGGGTTAGAAATGCATGAACAACACACAATAAAATCAATACTCCATTTTGTTTTTCGAATTTGCGCTCATCTTTATTTATACAACAACTATTTACAGCTTCCAAACTAGACTACGTTCACTACATGACAAAGACTTATATACAGTTCAAGGTTATGCCACTTAGGCTTTGCAATGCACCTGCAACAAAAACACAGCGCCATCTCTTGGCATTAATTATTATTATTAGGCATTGTAACACTCTGATTAATCTTATTGGTTAAATCTTCATCCACAATTCCTTGATCAATTTTAACCCTGATATCATATTCAAGGAAGTCTTTTTCAATGAGTTTTGTTTCTTCATAAGTAACAGAGTATTTATTGTTATGATTCCCTATGTTAAACCAGGATCTGGGTACAAAAATCTTGGATAAACCAACTTCCCATGCACCTGTTAACATTATAGGAAGAGCTAATTTTTTTATACGACGCTTGAGTATTTTTCGAAAAATAATCCATGCTTGAATAAGAAGGAAGCGTACGTAAAAATCAGAGATTGTATCATCCATGATGCCTTTACTAAACTATTAAAACGATTATCAAAGCCTGTCATTTTACAAAATACTCTTTTTTTTCTTACCACTGCCATTCTTTTTTAATACTTTTTCTATGTTCTAATAATCATTTGAATGCTAATAAATTTTTTGAAGTTCCTCCGCATAAAATCTTTATTTTATAGTTTCTGATCCAAGATCTTGAATTTCGAATGTTGTCGGATTAGAAGGATGGACTTTAGATAAATGAATGCTTCATCTGTCCAACCGTATATATCCTTGACGAAAAGGTTTATTTACCTTTGATATTCTTACTAAGTCTACCCTGTTTAAAGTAACTTTAGAGTTCTTCACAGTGTTACCATAAAGTTTTTGAAAAAGTGTGATTCTAAATCTCGGATGACTTTTTACGAGACAATACCAATACTGCGATGTTTGCATTCATTGTAAGACTTTACCAGGGACTGTAACACATCATCATATTTAAGGTTTTCTGTATGTGAAAACTCTAAACATTTTATTCTTGTGTTCTGTCAAATCGCTCTACAACGCTAACCTTTTGATCACCTCCAGCAGAATAATGATTTATATAATATTTGTTAATTTGGAAATTATATTAGGTTGGGGAAAAAGAAGTCCATTATTTTTACGTGAACTTTTTGTAACTTCTTTCAGATTCGCTTTGTAAAAAGGTTTAAAACAGTTTTCATGTAGATTTTTAGGTCTTGTGCGAAGCTACGACGGCTGACATGCTGTCAAGTTTGATAATTTTTGATGTTTTATAGACATTCTCGACGATGTTGTATCCATGCGAGGTGCATCTTTCGCATCCAAATACCCAAACGGAATCGACGAAACCAAAATTGTGCGTAACTGGTTGTTACAGTCATATATAGGACAATAAACACCTTTCACAATTTTAGCCACCTGGTTAGCATTTTTGCCATTATAAAAGAAAAACTAAAATGTATCGAATTTTCTGTTTGTTGTCTTCTATTTTTAAAAACTTGTACTCATAACTGAATTAATCAAACAAAAAACCGCAAGAGAATATTTTAGTGTCAAATGTCACCTTTCCAATGAGCATAAATTTCAAATTGTTTGATAGATATCTCACGAGATAGCGATCACTACAGACGTCTACCGAAAAAATAATGGATAACTTTTTCCCCAACCTAATATAATTCTTTCCTTAAATCATTTTGTATGTTTCTAGGCTTGGCCCAGTGTAACAAAGTTTCAAAAGCTTATTTTACAGCAACAGGAGTTTTCCTTTTAAGGGGAATAACGTACGCATACTTCGAAAATACATAAACTGTTGTAAGTAAAAATTTAAAACCATTGTTATACTTTGCTAAATGTCGAAAATCACCAGATCCCGTTGCCATAAATCGTTTATACCATATGAAAGTGTTGGTCTTCAAGAAAATTTATATCGAACAGGTTTATGTCAAGAATAGGTGTCTTGACTTATTACCCAGTTTTTAACTTTTTTATATGGTAGAGTAGTTACTGTTGAAAGAATCCGCACTCCTCCAAATGATGCGGAATTCGTGAAATCATAATATGTTTATTCTAATACTCTTTCCATGTTCATTTTGTGTGTGTGTTTTTTTTTTTTTTTTTTTTTTTCCTTTCTCTAATGAGCAACATCCTGTTCTAAAGATTGTACGTTTATTTCCTTTTGAGTAACATCTTCATTTGAGTTGAAATCTAGATTTTGATTTCACTTCTGATTACCAATCCATCGAGGAGGGATTTTTATTTCTTTTATGCCATTCCAAAAAGTAGAAAATCCATGTGGCTCATAACATTTTCGCGTTTCACATCAAGTATGAAAATATGTCGACAACATTCGTGTTTTCGAGGGGTTCATTATCTTTCATCAATTCACTCAATTCTTTCCAAGAATCTTGGAATGCTTAATTTCTCAACTACGGGGAAAATAAATTTTTTGAAGTTCTCTGGAACCAAAAGAACAATATAACGCACAATATAGAGGACCATCAACCATAATTTGATTTTCAAAATTTTGCAATCCAGTATTAGATGATTTTGGAAGATATGATATAGCTATATCTTCTGGAATGAGAGCCATTCTTTGAGCCATGGTTATTAAGAACTAAATTCGCTTTCCTATTGCCCTCCCTGCAAGTCCTGCAAGCGCAGATAGAACAGCAGGTAAAATAATTGCTAGAAATCCTCCCACTAGATTAATTGATTCTCTCCTTCTCTTTAAGGGTGTTTTTTTGTTAACTATATCTTTCGTATGGCTGTTTTACATTTACGTAATTTATTTACATTCACAGCTAAATTACCTTCTAATATATTTAAACAAATTTCGCACAAACAATGCAACTGACTTCTATCTGCGGTTCGTATTATTGCTCTTTTCTGTACAGGTGAGGCGGAAAGCATAAATTTAAGTAAGTGATAATATTTCCTTATATTTTTCATTTTATAGGTAAATAAATGCAGTAGAACCCATCTGAATCAGGAAACAGACTCAATCGGAAGCGATGACCTTTAGCTGTACCGGAATCGAGATCTATTAGCAAATAGCCAAATTTTCTTGAGGTTGCTTTTTTATAAGCATCCATGAAGAAATCAACCTTACTTCCTTACATTTTTCTGGCAAAGCAGCTAATTTGGCTTTAGTCTCTATAATTTTTTAATAATACTACATATTGCGAATTCAAACTAATATCACGCATAAACTTGTATCTGGCATAAAGATTTTTCAGTATCATAATAGCCGAAATATTTCGATGATGAGAGTTTGCTGTAAATAGTTGAGCTATTGGCTCTGTTAAAAAATTCATCATATCATTAAATATTAATAATGTTCCATTTCATATGTTTCAGGTAAGCCTTGAACGAATTCTATATTTATATCTTCAAGAAACGATGGTTAAAAAACATAACAACACCATTTAACTGATTAAAAGGCATAATCATAAATATTAGACGCCACTATTGTTCTCATAAGAGAAGTCTTCCCACTTTGAGAAAGTTCTACTATCAAACATGCACTAGGTGTCTTAGATGATATCTTTGAATGCTTACATACTCGTTTGAATTAATTTTCTGACAGTTGTACTCCAATAATATTAGGTGCTAATTTACCCAGATATTCTCTCCAAAACTATCTAATATAAAAGCATTTGTTTTGTTTTTTTGACAAATGTGGAAATATAAACGTCGCGATAAGTTCTCTAAATGAAAGCATGAGGAATTAATTAGATCAATATATTCATCAGGATTTTTTTTCATTTTGATTCGTCACGATCACTATAAATTCTAACGTAACTAAAAGAATCAAAAGTGCAATAACAATAAGTTTGGCATTGACTATTGATTTTGTTCTTCTCATTCTTTCCTTGCGAAAACCTATATTCTTATGCCTAGATAACAATTATATGGAACCCAAAAACTTCTCTACCATTCCGCGATACGAATACTAAAGAAATGATTATTTTATAGTAAGAAATACTGTTTTATAGGTGATCTATTAATAAGAAAATTTCATTTATTTTGTGAAGAATTGCCCAACTTGTCATCTTTATACTTTGTCAATGATTCCAAGATGATGAAAAGGTCGCTCCCTAACTACAACTACGAATAAAAACCGGTGTTTTGCAGTAACTGTCAAAAGTAAGAATCAGAGCACAAAGTCTGACCTATCACATTAGTTGTGTGTAGCTATGTATACCACAGCTTTAAAACAAACTGTGTAGAGACGTTAGGGGAAAATTTCTCTATATCCTCGTAGACCTATTAGATGCGTCTCATTCATAACAACTCACTGTCGCAAGTGATAAGAAGTGGATTTGAGAACAGGTAATGTAGACATCTTCACAATAGGCTTGCATGATATTTTTCGACGAGTCTTGGTTTAGCTTGGAGTCTGATTCACGTCGTACTTTCCTGTGAAGAACACCAGGTATACATTACCACCAAAACAACATCATTAAAGAACATCGTTACTGTGGTGAAGGATTGCTCCTTTCGTTGACGTTATACTGGACTCTAGAAAAGATCTGAATGTTAAGATTGGAACTTTGAAAGGCCACATTTATGAGAACAACATTCTAGGACATCGTGTACACTTGTTTAGAAGTGCCGTAGGCGTAGAATTCGTGTTTATGGATGGCAATGCCAGTCCTCACCGAGCAAACATCGTAAGCGGATGCCTTCAATCTGTAGGTATCACTCGAATGAAATGATCAGCATTCTCATCTGACTTGAATCCAATAGATCATGCATGTGACATGCTTGACCGACGAGTTGCAGTCCATCAATGATCTCTTACGTGTGTACCAGAACTTCGTAGAGCATTTATTTCTCAGTGGATTAATCTTCTCCAAGATCAACTTGATAAATTTGATACTCAACGTGACATCTTTGTACGGATTGTATTTTATCACATGGAAAACATACAGTGTATTAATCATCATACCACGTAATATTACGATTTTGTAAAGATATTTTTTATAATTGGTCCAGGGAGCAAAAATCACATGATTTAATCCTTATACCTTTTTCTGTTTAATGAATGACCTTTATGACAAAATCACGTTTGGTTTGTTTCTGAGCCTTTATTAAATCTCATTGTTCTTATTTTATAGACATCAAGGATGTAGTTATTAATAAAGTTTGGAAAAACAAGAAAATGATGAATTAGAAAATAATTGGTGCAAAATATATTAAAAATTTTGTGAAATATTTGTTGTTAATATGTATACACATAGAAAGATGTACGTTTCTTATCCGGGATCACTCATAAATCAATTTCCCCCAAAGTATTTCGAAATTATTTATTTTATTCTCCTTACTCTAATAGAATACTCTAGTTATAAAAGCTAGAAAAGTGATTTTATGAGATCAGAAAAACAAAGAAATTAAGGTGCCAAAGTAATAAAACATCTAAAACTGCTATATCGCGAATCACTTAAATTATGCGTAAGTACTTTAAACTGTTTAAATTAATGTATTGTACACCTAATTTTAATTTATTATTGATCTACTTCTGAAACAATGTTGAGGCCATTTGAGAACTGCGTGCATATTACTACTGAAATGTAAATTTAGTTTCTCTTAAAAATTAGAGCCGATTTCACACAACAATGTCAGATTCTGAATCAATAAACTTATGAGAATATTATCTATATGTATAAAATTCTTATGTTATTCTGTTATGCACCGAATATTTATCCGAAGTAAAATTAAAAACGGCTATATGGAATGAAATGAAACATATCAGGAGACGAATGTTTCTAATTTAAAGTAATCTCTAATTTTAAATAATACTTAGTTTCTATCAAAATTTTGATTATAGCGTTTATATTTAATTTTAAAAAACAACATTGATCCTAACTTCCCGTGTAAAGTTGCTTATATATTTATTTAAGAGAGATAACATTCTCAACCCTCTGGAACTTTTATTGTTTCAAAAAAATGTGTAGTTTCTTCTTATTTTTAAAGTTGGCATCTAACTGTTCAAATTATTCAAATAGAGAGTAGAAAAAAATATTTCCACCATTAAATTCCCCCTTTTTTTCTACTTTTTAACATTGAATTTTTTATAAAAAAAATTAATAAATAACAATGTTTACCTTCTTTTTTATTTTTAAAAAGTACAGTTTTTGCCCTTTTCAGCGAATGTGTTTTGCCTTTCCCTATAATTTACTGGTCAAAAATACATCAGTACGTGATTAAAGCGAATTCTGACTTCAATGTTTAATGACTTCATAACTAAAGAGTGTTTTCAAACATTATACACCTCCCTCGATTTGTTTTTTGTTAATCAATACATGAAACTGTATTTTATGATGCAAATTCGTGTTAAATTATTAACCATATTGTTAATTAAATTATTTTGTGAACAATGCACTTTTATGTGTTAAACTGTAGAATTTCACATTTTCATGTTTAAATTGAAATTTCAGTCAAAAATTACTAATTTACTTTTCTGTTTTCCTTTTTTCGCTGAACTGTACGGAAAAAACATTTTATATAATTTCTGCTTTTTTATTGAGTTAATTTAACGTTTTTCATTTTAATGCATTACTCGATTAAAAATTAAAATGTTTTGCAAAATATGTTTTTTATATGTTACGTTGTAGAACTTCATTATTATTTTTTTTCCACGTTTAAAATACAACTTCACTCGGAATTGAATTTTATTTATTTTTGAGTTTTAGTTTACTTCGATATGCCATATAGAAAAAATATTTAATATGCATTCTATTTCGGTTTTCATTCCGTTAATTTAATTTGTTCTCTTTTTCATTTCATACTGAAGCAGGAACACCCCGGAGAAATCTAAACTAATGAGGTTACACACAATCGATCAGTGATAAAATAATTTAAACAGGGAAATAGGTACATTAAGTAAGCTGAGTAGTTAGCGCCTTCTGCTTCGTGGATTTGAATCCTACTTCGGGTTTGAATGTTTTTAGTAATTTCGAATCCACTTTAAACCATAGATTTGTGTCTAATTATCTCTCGCGTGCGAAAAATGACCATTAAGTGATAAACTAGCCAAACTGGAGTAATCAGTGAAACATTTAGCAATCACAAACAAAAACAAGTCTTATATTTTAAGCCAATTTTCAACAAAAGTTGGCTTACAAATATGAGACGTAGGTAGATGATCTGTAATTAAGCAATTGGCTGCTTCATTTACGAATAGAGTAGAAAACTTTACCAAACAATTGAATTAATGAAACCATACAATTGAGAAAATATCCCTTTATATATGTATATAAAGCGAAAAAGAACAAGTGTATTACATATTACTCCAAATTAAATTTGAAAAACAGAAAGAGTACAATAAAATAGATTTTATCTAACAAGCTACGCCATCTGTTATCATATAATTGAAATTATACATTTGAAATTTGGCTATTTCCGAAATACGCTTGTGTTTTATCTAGTAAATTTACACATGAGACAACATGAAAATCTATTAACAAGTTACAAATGAAGATTTTCTGCAATTGTAATTTTGAATAATTCATCAAAAGAATTGTCAATCAATTTAATTCTTAGAATTCTTAAGGCTATTTAGTTTATAACATTGCTTTTTACTGATTAGAATTTTAAAGTTAGATTAAAAGAATTTTTTTTTCTGTTGAGGTACAGAAAAACTTAAGGCAAAGATTGTCAAATTCAACTGTGTCTACAAAACAATTAATTTATAAAAGTAATATGCATAAAGAGTGTTAGATAAACTACATAAATTGACAAAGAGCTGAATTAGGAATAAGTAAGCTCTATAATAAAATATATATATCCTACCTCTTGTAAAATATCAATTCCTGAATGAAGTAAAAAATGAGTATATCATACTCAATATAATACTTGTGAATTGAAAAATTACATATATCATATGACTCACAATATTCTATCTCGAATTGTTTACATTCGCAGGTCAGCTTCTTCTATCTTCTACATTTGTTTCCCTTTTTGTATTTTCTATTATAAACTGAAAATACTGTCCATCATCAATTTAGCTTCAATCTACGTAGACGGATATCTATCAAAAATAGAACGTATATGAAAGAGAGTTCCTTGAACAAATATCTTATTTAATTTATATTTTTGCCGTTTATCATCTCAAAAAATACGTTGATAACAATTTAATAGAAAAATTTGCTTGTCTTGAATTTTACCAGTTCACAACAGTAATAATGTTCAAAGTACAATATTTGCTTGTTGATTTTGTCGCAATTTTGAAGACCCAATATAAATAAAATGTTTGTATTTTTTACCTCTGTAATACCACACGTGATAATTTGTCCATGCGATAAAAATTAAAGTGACAACAAAATAAGAAAAAGTCAGTTCTAACTTTATTGCAATAATAAAATGTATAAAAATTTAGCAAAACGATATCTACAAATAAAACTTGAAAGTCTGATTAAATTTGAGAGATTTCATTACAAAAAAATTTATTTTTCAATATTTAAAATCGTTTGTTTAATCGGAAGTTATCTCATTAAACACATATTACTTTTAAATTTCCTTTGATAAGAAAACACTATTCTCTTGATGGAATTCTTACAATTGGCAAATTTAATTGCTTTTTTTTAAAAAAAAGTTTTTGGAAGCAAATTAAAATGAAAAAGCTAGCACTACATAGTATTTCAAATCAAATTTGTGAAACAGGTAGAGTACAACAAAACTGTTTTTATCTAATAGGTTATGCCATCTGTTATCATGTAGTTGAACTTATAAATTTGAAATTTGGCTATATCCGAAATACGTTTTGTGTATTGGGGAAGATTCTTATACCGGTGTATGGTTTTTCTTGCCGCCATTATTTTTGGCGATGAAACCGGCTCCGGGGAACTCAGTGTTATGAGGGAGGAGAGAGGGATGTTACAAACCTAAAAGAAGAGTTATTCTGAAAAGGGATGTGTTCATCATAGATAGAGAGAGAAAACGAAAAATAACAAAATAGAAACAATAAACAAAAGTAGCATAATACAAACAATAAACAAAAATTTACCACAAAACTCATTGAGAAATGTAAGAAGTCAAAAACAATAAAAATAGATACAATTTGCAATCGCAATTATTTCGCAATAACCAGCACATAAAGTAACTTCTATAAGCATAGTTTTAAAACATTTTTTTATTATTTTATTGTTTAGTAATTGACTTTTATCTTTTTTATTGTTAATAATTTTTTTTTTTAGCTTATTCAATTGAATTATTTGTTTAAAGTTTTTGAGATTTTACAGTTGAATAAGAATTTTATCCAATCAATTTTTTTCCTTAAATATAAAAAAA
>JAPDSC010007783.1:2592014-2609750 GCA_026290005.1 Latrodectus geometricus | reverse complement strand
ATAAATGAAAGAAATAAAATTTCCAGTTCTTTTTCTTAGAATCAATTTTAATAGAAATGTATGTTGTAATTACATTCAAATTATATGCATAAAACTTTCTTTCATTTATTAACTTCAAAAGATGAAAGTACAAGAATCGTAACAGAAAGGAAAAATCTGATACAAGCTCTAATAATCATTTCTAAACGTATTTGTAATGACATGATATTATTTATCCATTAAATAATGATTAAAAAAACAATTTGTGTGAATATTGGAAGGCACAAAATTTAAACTTAAATATACAATTTTATGTTAATTAAAAATTTTTCAATAATACTTTAAAAAGAAAACAGAAAGAAAAAGAAATATATATATATATATATATATATATATATATATATATATATATATATTCAATATTTTTCACAATATAAAATCATTTGAAAATAAAATATGAAATACTTGGATTCATAATAAATTTCAATGAGTTTTAAATTTATTTGATATATGTACCCATGTATAATATTTTTTGAATACGAATTTACTAAAATAAAAAATATCTAATAGAATGCCCTGGAAAAAAGTTAATACAGTTCAGAAAAAAATTTAATTATTCAAATATATATTCATAAAAAATATTCCTTAATATTCGCCAAGAAAGTTACGTATAAATTAGAGTCGCCATAATATAGAACGCTGTGTTGTGTGGGTAATCTTTATTATTCTTTATACTTCTGACAGAATAAAATATCTAGGTTGTCTGAACTGTAAAATCAACCAATTTTAAAAATGTCTCAAAAGAACTATAGAGAACCTGGACCAAACATTTCTCAAAGAATAATTTCTCTCATATTATATATTCCTAACCATGCTTATTAATATCATTACCATAAATTTGAGAGACTAATTTATAAGTTGTTTTGATATATGCTGCTTGTTTGTAATTTTCACTAGTTTTTAAGATTAACTTCATTGTATTTTCATGGAATACATAAAAGGCATGTGCACTGCTGTAAAAATTATACAATTTTAACCAATTTTGTCAATCTACAAAACTTAAGAGATATCTTATAAAAGTGAGTATAAAATGTTTAGAAACAAAGAAGGAAAATATGAAATTTAATAAATTTTAGCACATTATCAAATTATCTGTAAAAAATTTTTCAGATTTAAGATAGATTGTTGTTCCTTTTCAGTCCTATAGTTGTATTCACCTTACAATATTATGACAAATGAATAATTTTTAATTTATATAATTGCTGCATAAAAGCAAATACAATTGGATTTTTTAGATCATACTGAACTAATAAATATACTTTTTTGTGTGACACTAAAACATGTACATGAACCAATATATTTTACCAATCAAAATATGCATGAGAAAATATGAATTTTAATTTAAAAAAATGTCGCAGACAATGTTTCTTCAATTTGATCAAAGTTCAAAATTAAATTGGGAATGCAAGAGAAGAAATTAAGAAATTAAGATAATTAAATATTTAAAATATAGAAATAATTTAATAATTAAATATTTAGGAAATTAAAAGTAAATTGAAAATCTTCTAATGGTAAATCTTGAAAACAAAATACTTTGTTTCAAATTGCAAGAAGCAATTAGCAAAGAGCAAACACAAAGATGATAAAAATCATCGAACTTATGCTGAAAAATGCACGCCAAAAATTCATGTGACGATCGCCATGGCGAAGTGATAAAGTGCATAACCCGGACAGCATATCATTCATTGACTATGACGTTTAAAGCAGGGCTTCGAACCAGAACTGAACCGGAAACCGGAAAAAACCGTTATTTTGGTCGGAACGAAAACCGGAGCTGAACCGAAAATAAATATCAGTTTATTTCGGTTCGATATATCTTTCAGTCATTTTGTTACTGTTACCAACTTATCAATATTTTCTAATTTAAAGTCAACTTTATAATTATCATTACATGTATACTGCTTCTCGATTTCCTATTTTGATATTCACTAGTATATGGATAACAATGCCAATGCTAGCCGTCCTCTGCTCACCGCTCTTATCGTACCTGCTGTTTGTATCAATTCACATAGTGTACCAATTAATAAAAGAATAAAATCTTCTAAATTTTGATAGAATTACATTTTTTGTTTATGATAGAATTATATTTTTAGCACAAAAAAGAATATACATAAAATGAAATTATTCATTTGGAACTGAAACGAAAACAGTTATTTTTGGCGGAGCGAAAACCGGAACTGAACCGAAAACCGGAACTGAACCGAAAACCGTTATTTTTGGCGGAGCGAAAACCGGAACTGAACAGATATTAATTTTTTAGTTGAACCGGAACGAAAACCGGAACAAAAAATTTACGGTTCGAAGCCCTGGTTTAAAGTACCATCCCTCTCATGACGTCATTAACCATGTGTGTACCACTATCGCTCTTGGCAATCAAGCTTGGCAAGAGTCTTGGCGGTATTTCTGCGCGTACGCCAGAATATTAGAATATCTCCTTCTTACAATTTTGGGACCCCACAATTTTATGTGTATTTTCATTTTAAAGTTTAAGGAATTCTGTGTTTAAAGTTTGAATCTACAATTATATATATATTTAACCAAACTTTGTCTAGTTAGCTAATCATACATGTAAAAGATTATAATCACATTTTACTGATCTCTTGCAAAAGAAAAATGTTTTATTTCAATATATGTTTAACACAACTGCTTAGAATTTGCTATAAATACACCATTCCATGGACAATTTATGCATTTCGCTTGGTGAAATCAAAATGTTTTTCTTAAAATTATTTACATTTCATTCAAAAAATTTTACTGAGTCAAAACACTTAAAAAAAATGCATCAACTTGGAAACCTTAAAAAAAATGGCACCCAAGTATATTTTTATTTCCTTCAGTAATTACTAATTCTAATTTGTTACTTTTTCGATTTGAATTAAGAATTTTTCATTTAAGCAAATTTTGACCCCACCAAGAAAACATCTTTGAATCACCTATAGTATTTACGGTTACAGTGTTATAATTTTTACAACATGTTTAATTATCAGTCAACTAGCAAAACATGTGCTTCAGTAATATCTATTTTATGTATATTTGCACTTTATAATTATTGATTATTTGAAATTATGCTCTCTGCTTTTTTATGTAAAACTGTGGTACAATAGACTCAAAATTTCAGTTGATACACTATTACTTTACGGTGAATAGTTATTAGTGAATTCTTCTCTGTACCCGGTCCAAAGTTGGTCTCTTATTTTTATTCAAGCGGATTGCAGTTGAGATGGTGCAACGCGTAAAAATTAAGCAACATAAATATAGCTATAAAGTAAAAATACTCACAAAGACACGGAAAAGAGCGCGCCAAGAAGAGAAAAACGTACAATCTTGGCAAATAAGTACAAGAAAATCCGATAAACAAACAAACCAAGTTTGATATCAATGTGCATGATGATCACATGACACCAGGAAGACTTCAGACAGCGAAGAATGCCAGGAAGACGTATTAGAAGACAATTTGCGCAATTAAGGGGACTCATTCCTCAAAATAAATCTTGAAATGAGCTTCAGCGCCACCTAGCACAGTTGTTTTAGAGAGGTTGCTCTTACAGAGACAGAAGGAACTGATTGGTGAGTTTTAACTCATTAGCCACACCGAAGCACCTTTTTACAAAGAAAAGATAGTTCCTTACTCAGTGGGGATGAATTTATGAATTTAAAAGGGTATGAACCGGAGATCACTTAAGCGCTTAGTGTGCGGCCTGCCTAAAAGGTGATCATTTAGGCAGGCCGCACACTGAGGGAGCATGTCTCCAACGCGTACCGCACCTATCTCTTCCCGATAGCGTAGCTGCACGAGAGCGACATGTCGAAAAGTACCACACACTGAAGCGATGGCAGTAAGATCTCATGAGTGCGCAGTACATCTGAGAAGATATCTTCTGTTTCTGTAATTCATCTTCATTTTTGACTCGTATTTCAGACGGTGAGTTCCCTTCCATTCAACTCCCAACTGCCCCCCAACGCACGAGAATGCAATTCGATACGGATAATTGGCTCACCATCGCCGAGTGGGGGAGTTATTGAACCAGAACGACCTTACTCTCCGGAATAGGGTACAAGCTAATTATAAGACCCCTTTTCAATCGTTATTTAACTCTTTATTATGGAATTTAATTCATTTAAATATTTAAGGTTCATAATATTTATATATAATCAAAATACTATCTTGCATCAACTTAATAAGCTAAAGCAGCACTGGCCAATTGAGTCTCACAAAATTATTATAAATATTTTCTTTTCTGCTTCTGCATTTGTAAATAGTATTCCGTTTATTGCAACAATTGTAGTCAAGATATATAATGTAATAGTAACCAACTGTATAATGAGAACATATGTAAACATGATGTAATGTACTATTGTTGTATATACATTGTTAACCAAGAATTTTGTTTTATCCAAGAAACTGTAATTACAATGTTAAATTTGACTCATGCCCATGTATGAATCTTATGTTAATCTGGCTCTTGCCCTTGTAACTTTCCTTTGAATATTCAATAAAAAACGTATACATTGGTATGTTTACTATCAATGGCTGAGTTCAACCAGGATGAAAATACCATGTTCGACCTCCAAATATTTTTAGGAAAACTAAAATTATTTTTCCCTACATCATAAAACAAAAGTTTTGATAAGACTAACAATTACACCCCTTTGTGAGCAAACATTTTATATTGGAGGTGCGTGCCTGGTGCACAGGAACTCCGCCAGGAAAAATGGCAACCAGCGTCCCTTGAGAACTTATGTGGCCTATAAATCATTGACTTATTATTAAACATTTGAAATTTGAAAAAAAGGGGGAGGGAATGCCAAAGGACACACTTTTTACAAAATAGTATTAATATGAATTTTATATTGTAAGCATAAAATGTAATTTTACTTTTGTCTCGCATTTGAAAAATAAAATTATCTCAATAGGCAAGATATAAAACATAATAAATGTGGGATTGTTGTTTTTAAACACTACTGATTTCTTCTTCTTTTTTCCAATCTCCATATCTATTAATATACTAGATGTTATCCACGAGTTCATTTATTTTCAGAAAATTGAAAACAAGCAAAAGAGACCTGAAAAGGTCTTCAAGAGACAACCCCAGACACTCAAGGATATGTGCCGGTGATGCCGTTTCATTTTTACATTTAGGACAATTCGGGTGCACCTTGAGACCTCTCTCGAAAGTAAGTCCTCTCAGGTGTCCACTGAAGAATCTGGAAATTGTTGTATGGACATATCTATCACAATCAATAGCAAGGGATCTTCTAGCACAATCTGCTTGATACCAGGGATGACTCGGAAAACAAGCCAAATATGCCTGTCAGTATGTTTGCTAATGGAATACAGTTCAAGATATGTCAGTGAATTGGTAGCTGGTAAAGGTTCTTCAGAACCGTCCTTCGCCAGAACGTCTGCCATCTCATTCCCCCAAATGTCAACATGCTAAGGAATCCACTGAAGGTGCACTTCACAAAGTGACGAGGTCTTCTTAAGTTTGCCAAGAACTTCGATTCCGGCCGTATCACCAACTTTTCACCAGTTTGAAAGATATTGATTGGCACTACGACTATCAGTCAAAAACCAGACAGTCCTAAGATCTGTAAAGGACAAAATAGTGCTTAGTACCTCTTCGATGTTCAAAAGCTCACTCTTGAAAACCGAACTGAAGTCAGGATTTCTTTTCTTTATTTTGACAATTCCATTTGTGCACTTAATGACAACGCCACTACCAGAACGAGAGTCATCGCTTTTACTCCCATCAATATAAATAAGGATAGCTTCAGCGGGAATTGCGGGAATAGTTTCAAAGGGAGGTTGTCATAACATAGCTGGAATACTATTTTGCTTGGAAACTCGAGACGAAAGTTCCGTATAAAACTCGACTCTAGAGAGCCCCTCTAGTCCTGTAGGCTGCGTCATCGTGGCGAGGGGGTGTCACTGGGTGAAATAGGCGAAGTACGTCAAGAGTGTATACTCCTGGTAGGGCCATCTAAGGTGTGAAGGCTATTCCACTTTACCCAGCTAAAGCCTACAGGCATCTGTGCTAAGTCAGTCCTCTACCACTGGTACTCGGGTCTCACGACTTACAGAGGCTGCCCATTTTCTCCACAACTGATTTCTATTGAATGTTATTAACTGTACTTTGAAAACAAAGGTACATTTTTTCCAATTTATTAATATATTAATATGACTAACATAACATTAAATTTACACTCTTTTTTTTTCAAAATGATGTTCATGAGTATTAATTCAAAATTATGTCTATGACAATAGAACAAAATACACAAGTTGGAATTTTTTAAATTAAAAATAGCTAAAAATGCTAAGGTGATAAATTTATTGTTTGATATAAAAGTATAACTGAAATTCAGTTTCAATTTTATGTAAGATTTATTACAAGGAAATTAGAGAAATTATGACATACTTTCCAGTACTTTTTTTGTAAATAAGATTATAATAATCTTTTGGTTGGACATGTTAATTTTAAATACTCTAAGCTAAATCATGAACATTGACTACTAGTCAGAGAATAATAGGCTTGATAAAGAGCAAAAACTATTCGCTTTATAACAAACTGCAAATATTTACTCAAAATTATATATAATTTGTTTTAAAAATAAATCTGAAAATGTACAATTAATCAAACCTATATCAATCAATAGCTAATCAAATAATAGCACAAAAAATGCCGTCGTCGTACAAAGTTTGATTATAAAATATTTCAGAGATAACCATCAAACACACACAGTATAGTCTCAAAACTACTTGATAAATTTCTGATATTTCTGCCAAATGCATAATGGATATTCTTCCTACATTTCCTTAGTTCACGGATTAAAAAATGTCAAATATTTTGTTAGTTATTTGAAATATATTAATAAATGTTTACATATTTTTTGTTAATTATTTGATACATAAAATTTGTTATATTACATAAGTATAAATTAATACACATTTATGTACTATAACAAAATAGTTCAAAATGAATTTGTACAAAACTAAAAATTATTAAGAATTTCATTGGTAATTTTTAAAAAAAATTAAACAAAGTATTATAGTGTAAAATAATTGAGTAATCCAAATGGGAAACTTTTTTATTGTTCATGCTAGTTATAAATTAGTTCGAACAATATTATATTAATGTACAAGAAATATGAATTCTAAAATCCATAGACGTTCATAAGGATAGAGATTCTTAATTCTAATATTGTATTTCAATTAATTTTACTATAAGATTATTTTAATTTGTAACTTTTTTAAAATTTAGAAACAGCTTGGAAACATCTATAAATATGAAACAAGAAATTAAGAAAAACTTACATAAAATTTATTTCATAAGACAATATAATTCAAAGTCAAATAATTATCGATTAAAAATACGTTACACGTGAATTTTATCTAAATTTCGTAAAATTTTTTAATTACATATTTTAAATTATATATAATAAAAAGCAAAAGTATATTAAAAATAAGAATTAACAAAATATAGAAATTTCATTTCATAGTGGATATTTCCATTCAGGCTTTCAAGGAGATACGATGCAACGTATGAGCGACAAGCGATAAAAATAGCGCAAATCAAAAAAGGGAGACACTTGTAGTTCAAGTGACAATTATGCGCTTGTGTGGGGCACAAAATCATCCCACGTTTAGAAAATCAGCATGTCTTAGAAAGTTTTTTTTATCCGTAATCAATCATCTATCATTATCCTTGGAATGGACATTGTTATTATTTTTACCTGCCTTTACTTTCTTCATATGCAGTAAGCGTTTCCCAGAATTCATATGGTAATACGGTGACTCTGTGGCCCAAGGAATCAAATATTGCTTCAAAACTTCTTTTAGAAGCAGCTCAGATTTATGTTCCAGATTATTTTCATATTCATGCTAGCAGTTATACTTTTAAGAAGTATACAAACAAAAAATTAACTGAAAATGCAAGAAATAGAACGTTTGAGAACTACATTAGATAAAGATGAATATTTTGCAGAAGATACTGAGTAATCCAGTGAGAATGAACCTGGTGAAAAATATACAGTTCTCATGATGGTGACAGGGAATTTGAGCAGTGATAAAAATAAAGGAACTGAATTCAGAGAAAATATTTTTGTAAGCAAATAATATAAGTCCTAATAATAATAAATAATAGTAATAAGTTATCTTCTTTCCAATAAATCAAAACATCATGCTAAATAATACATTTCAAAACATAAAAACTCTTTCCTTAGCAGCTACTTTGAACATAGCTGTCAAAAGTGATTAAAATTATGCATAAAGTTTGTTTAATAAACATTGCAGCTTAGGGATTTATAAACAATAGTAAATTACAAATTTATCCACTATATACATAATCAGTAATTAAAAATTCATTATTGTTTATAGATTCTGTTGGTGCATCAAAGAATAAATAATAATCCACTGTTTTAACAATACATAGAATTTATATTCACAATCACGATGAATTAATTAACTAATACTTTGTGAATACTTTTTGAAAATATAACAATACTAGATCTCTACTTCTTTTGAAGGAAAACAGAATGTGTAAACAAAATATGCTTGCTAACCAGATAAATTTATCGCATTATTCACATCACCAAGCAACAGAATCTCTGCCAAAATAGTTACACAACGCGCACGCATTAGAATTCCCACCTGGAGCAACACCCCCCAGAATCTGAAAAAGGTGATCATGCTCATGTTTCAACTTTTTAAAGGAAAATGGTTACGGGCAATTGCTTGTTTTTTATGTAAAGGTACTACATCAGGTAATATTTTTTTATTTTCTATTTTTTTATTCACATTATTAATGGTATATTTAATAGATCCATGTTTTTTTATGTTGTATGCTTTCTGCATATTAAAAAATATTGCATTTCACTCAAAA
This sequence comes from Latrodectus geometricus, assembly GCA_026290005.1. NCBI lineage: Eukaryota > Metazoa > Arthropoda > Arachnida > Araneae > Theridiidae > Latrodectus > Latrodectus geometricus. The sequence continues at coordinate 2,600,832 of JAPDSC010007783.1, read as the reverse complement.
TTTTATTTTATTCGTAGGCACAAATATATATCAAATTGTTATTGAAGGCATAGTTTTATTAGAAAAATCAGGATTTTTTGTTGATGTTGTTGTCAGGGATGAAGCATCCTGGAGCAGAAAAATGTGAGAAAAATTTGTGTTAGACCTAGAAAATGTAAGCTGTGAACACATTTATGATCCACGTTGAAGATTATGGTTTGTTTTAGATTTTCACATCTAATAAAAACTTTTAGCAATTCCATCTTGAAGAACTCAAAATTATTAATATTTCTGTGTTAATGTTTAATACTTTTTTCAACTATGTTTATTCTAACTGACATTAAATGGAGATATTATTTTAATATTAAACTAAAAATATTTCAGACTCCTGATGGCATTGTTGATTTAAAGTTCTGGAATGGTGTTGTTTACCAAACAGTTTCAGTTTAAAAATGTGTCCAAAATTAACAACCAAAGTTTCTTTATCAGAAAATGAATGTTGGAATGGCTTTTCGAGTATTGTTTTACTTCATTTCATAGTAAACATGATAGTTTTAGTTTAATACGTATTTTTATTTTTGTAGTTTCTTAGTGCTTCTGCTGCTGCTGCAATGATTGTTTATAAAACAAATAATAATAATCTGCAAAAATGTGATGGTTGCTTTCAGTTTGTTAATCGTGTAAATCAATTGATTGATATCATGAATTCAAGGACACCTGTAAAAACTTTGAAAATAGATTCATCTTGTTATAATGTAATTATAAAAATTTATAATATTATGTACTTTTTAAGTTATTTTTTTCTCCGAGAAATTTGTTCCTAATTATTTCATAACCACACATGTCATTATAAACTTAAAATACCAATTTTTAATATATATCTTTAATTTGATCATTTATTCTTTTTTATTTTAAAAACTTCATTTCATTGTCTCCCAATACTTAAATATTTCATGTCTGGATAATATTTTATAGGAAATCAAGTCTTTCATTAATTATCTTGATGAGTGGGAGAAGTTTTCTAAAGAAGAAAATTTTATTACAGGCTCTACCTACTATGGTCTAAAAATAAATTTAGTGGCAACTTTAGAAACTTCTAAATTTTTAATTGACAAGTGTGGCTTTAGTTATTAAATGACAGCTAGATTAAATCAGGATTCTTTGGAGGTTTGATGTTTGATACTTACTCACTGCTTTTGAAACTGGTTTTTTTAGTTTATTGATCTATTCATTTTACTTTCAGAAATTTTTTGGAATTATCAGACGTGCCTGTGGTTTCAATGATCAGCCTAATTCATCTATTTTTCTGCAAGTATTCCGTCTTATTGGAACATATTCCTTTAATAAAGCTTCCTGAAAATTCAAATGTAAAAGGATCAGAATTCATAAGGACTTTATTAGAATTTAATTTCAATAACAGTGAAAATTCTGAAAAATTAGAATGGAATGAAAAGTTAGATGCTATTATAAAAAATAGTTCAAAATTATTCCAGACATCAGCTACACTTCAAAATGATTACAATTGCAGAGTTAATTTAAATTATTTGGTTCAAATGATACAGTTGTAAGTTATTTTTCTGGTTAAGTTGCAAGTAAGGCTGGAAAATTTACAGCTTGTGAATCTTGCAGAAATGTTATAATTGAAATGGTGGATTCACAATGCTCTACATTATTGATTGAGGCTAAAATAATGGTGATCTTCTGACACCATCCATAAATCTTATTTTATTAATAAAAGTTAAAAAACGCTACAATGCAAGTTTTGAGTGAAGAAGAATTAAACATCTTTACTCTAAATGGCTTATTTCAGTTCACAGAAAGTAAGAAATTACCACTAGTAGGTTGCTCAAATCATCAACTTTCTTTAATAGCATCAATAATTAACTTTTTTTTAATAACCAGGATGCATTTTATATCTGAAAATAAAATTGATGCAGCCAAAGTAAATAAAACTAAGAAGTATAGAAAATGATCATAATTGTATATTTTTTGTATACGTAAGTCATCGGAAGCTCAGTGGTAGAGCACTAATTTCCAGTTTTGTTATCTTTAATAAGATTTATTGCTTTATCTTTTCTTAAATGTCTTGGGGTGCTCTCAGCCTCAGAACAATGAGGACTAGAAGTAATTATGGGTAACATAGGCTGCCTTGAGTGCAATGTGAACAACTTTTTTTTCCCATTGTTAATAACTTTAGAGCTCTAACCTTATGACACCTTAATCCAGGTTTTTTGTACTATGTTATATTATAAATTAAAATTCTGTGTGCATGCAAATGTTGAATTGTATTTGAGTGTGTACGGGGTGTTTTAAACTTATTATTTTATTTTTGCATTTACTTGGATAAACATTTAGTTGTCCTTGTAAAATTATAATTTATCATATTTGTAATTGGAAATAATTAGATATGTGTACTTATAAGTTATATAATTATTTTCCATGTATTCATAATAATTATTAAATTTTTACAACTTTACAAGGATGATAAGTGATACCTCTTCATTAAAGATATTGAATAGCATATTTTTTTTACCTGCATGTTTTATTTTATAATTTGATAATTACTGTACTTTGAAGTATTTATATTTTCATGTGCTTATAAATGCTAAAAATTTAAAACCATTTCAAAAACATGCATGATTTATTTAAGGAAATGCTTATTATAGTTTTTATTTCTATTATATTTATATTCATGTTTAATATGAGTAATTATATACAAATATTAATAATTAATCTTAAGTATCAAATTTTACATATTTTTTTATTTGCATTGAATTTGATCTTGTTAATTTTTCTTTATATTAAATTAACTAAATTTTTAAATTATTCCTTTTTTATGTATGGCTATGTATTTTTTTCTTATTTAATCAAGTAATTATTATTTTCTTTTTGCAGAATCCAACTCAACTCATTGTTAAGCAGAAATTGATACACAATGCAATTGTGAATGAAATGTTCATGACAAACATTCACAACTTGACATTGTTAGATGCATTGAACCATTATCCCATTTAACTAAATGCCCTATTTTTCATGAGCTACTATAATTTTTAAAAAGTGATTCAGTGAAGTAGGATATTAGATTTGTAATTCATATAAAATGAAGCAAAAATTTAGTTTGCGTTTTATGTTATTGCTTTCTTTTTAATGAAATGTAAATTTAGATTTTTATGTGATTCAGGAAAAATAATAAAAAATTGGGAAGCTTATTGTAGTTGATGTATTGTCTTTTTAAACATTTTTCAAAAAAAATACTTCCAGAATCTAGATTTAAATAGTTCTTACTTACACAATTTTAAAAAATGCTATATTTAGATAGTTATTTAATGACATAACACTGTTATAGGTTATAAGAAAAATTACATTGAAGAATATTTAATTTTGAATGGCATAAAAAATTAATTACAATAAAATACAATTACATAGAAAATATTTTTATATCTTTAACTAAGTATAAAAGTATTTAAATTTAAGGAAACAAAAAAATTTTATATGAAAATTATTTTCTATAAAAATCATTAGAATAATTGAATTGATTTGAAAAACATAAATATATAATTGATTCAAATATGATTAGTTTTAATATTATAACTACATTTGTATAAAAAAATATATTAAAAGATAATTATAAGATTTGATTTCTGATTCAAAGATATTGAATTTTAAATTCTTTAATATAAAATAATAATTTAATAATAATAATAAGTCTAATATAATTTAAAAGTCAATATGTTTGAAATCTAAATTCTAAAATTACAATTAATGGTAAAACACATTAAAATAATGTATCAATCAATATGTATTTCAGCTCTATAAACTACCTATTATGTAGTTAAATTTAGAGAAATTTAAAATAAATAATCGAGGTAAGACATAAAAAAATATATATATATATAACAATTCAAATAATTTTGGAAATATATGCAATGAATTTTCTGAATTATAAATTGTTCATTATTCACAAAAAGAAAGTAAAATTGGTTTCATTCTGCATAACACCTAATAATAAAATATTAGATTTTGTATTTCCCTTATCATTTTTTTTCACTATAATCAATGACAGATTAATAATCAGTACATTTGTTATGTAAATTCAACTATTTCACATTACTTGCAATTTCATTTAACTAATTTTAAAAGATTTTTATTCCCATAGAGATCAATGCATTTCCCACTACGATAGTGGTAGAACGCATCGGTCGCGCCACCTAGCGGCATTTCAAATTTCATCCTGTCGTTATTTTCGGGAAGATGTTCGTCTTAAATATTGGTCTGTGCTTTGGAACAAGAGAGTACTCGCTTGTGCTTTGAAATTGGAAGATCGCTTTAAGTAGGAGAGGGGAACGTAATAAATAAAATTAATTTGTTTTAACATTTTTATTAATAATTTATACAATTATTAATAATAAAAATTATATTATTTATATAAAATATAATTTATTAAAATTAAATTTTAATTATAAAAATAATAATAATTTAATCAATTTCAATTAAAAAATCGAACTGCGAGAAATAAAAATAAGAGATGCTCTTGTATGAAATAAGCATTTTTTTATTCATTCCTTTTGATTAATGAAATAAATGAGTTAGGAAAGCTAATAATTGTGGCACATTTATTTAGTAATTATCATTTTTTTGTCAAATATAAGTTTCTTTATTTTTAATTAAATTTTTAAAATGCGGCTTTTGTCTCCAAAATTCTTCTATTAACTTGAACATAAAAAAAAAAAAAAAAAAAAAATTAATGGGATTTTTTTACAACAGTTTCAAAGATAATTTTATAATATTTTTTACATTAGTAGTATAACTTCAATTTTTTAAATTAACATATAATTTATTAACAAACAAATAAATAAGTAATAATATGTTTAACTAACTTCAATTCAATTTATTATGAAGTTATATTTTTAATTTTCAATTAAAAATATAACTTCAATTTTTTTTTTCTTTTCAAAAACGTTTCTTGCCATTAAAACCTAAGCAGTAATATAATTACATAAATTGCTATTCTGAGAATGAATCAAAATAAACCACTAGTAAAATAAATTGCGATATTTTTCATTTAAAATCCTTTTCCTTTCCTCATATGGAATATTAATTTATTTTAATTATTCTAAGCGAAATTAGATTGTATATTATATGAATTTTTCTTGTTACTTTTGTTTAACATTATAATAGTTTTTTTTATTATAGTTTTTTGTAAATATGTGTATTGTTTAAATTCATCCATTGTTTTATTTCACAACATTTTGCATTAAATATAATTATGGAGTTAAGAGTTTTGTGCAAGGAAAATTGCTTTGTATTTTTTAATAATTTATAAAATAAATACGTTCATTCTGTATTAAAGTAATTTACATTGACTATATAGATTTGAATGAAATTTCATACTATGAATTTTTGTTATGAAAATATTTGGATGTAGAATGAACGAACTTATTTATTAGAACCGTATTAAATACAAATGTATTTTAATTTTGCTTTCTGATTTTTTAAATTAAAAGTAAAATGTTTAAATTAAATTCCATTTGTGTGTATAATTCCATCATTATTTTCATTATTAGAATGTTTTATTATGATTCCATATAAATATATGTATTTTCATAATTCTGATATTGTTTAGTTTCACTATATTTTACTACAAATATGCTGAATTTAAATATTTGGAAAAAAAAATTCTTTTACATTTTTACCATGCAATAATCATGTGTTATTCTCATTATATTTTTTAAATTATGGCTTATTGTAAATAAAATATATGTATTTTTATTCTTTTATTTTGTATTAAATATTCACACATTTCTCAATATTTTACATTAAAATATTATACAATTTAGATTTTTGGTAAAACTGCTTTTGATAAACTATAACTTTAAAAATGTTTTTGGTATAACTGTATTTTTTTTTATATTTAATGAATTCTTATGCAACTATAAAACTTATCCTGATATAGAATGATCATATCTACTTAAACATTATTAAAACAGTTTTAATTGCAAAGCTACTTTACTTACCTATTAATTGCTTTAGATTTTTAAAATTAAAATAAGATCTTTAAATTAAAGCAATTTTTTTATTATTTCAGAAAAATCTGGTTTATCTACTACATAAAAATATAAATAAATAAACACCTTTCATAAAAAAATTACTATTTATTATAATATCAATAAATATTACTGTGATTGTTTCGTTAATGTTTAATAAAAAAAATGTAATAAATTTAAAAAAGTTGATTTTTTAAAAAAATTAATTGCTGTTTTTTCTAGGCAAACTTTAAAAAAATGTATTTTTAATTGATTAATCCTCAAACATTACAGTTCTTCACAAATTATTTATCATTTAATTATGAAATTTTTATTAAATAATAGAAAAATTTTGCTAAATTTAAACAAAAGCTTGTTAGGTTGAAAAATAGAAATTATTTTCTTATATAATTTTATATTTTAATCAACCCTGGAAATTTTAGAAAATTACTATCGTGTGATTTGAAAATTTACTTTAAACAAATATTAATTCTGAAAACAAATATAAATAACAAAATATGAAATTTTATATAGAATAAAAAAGATTTATGAAAATTTATAAGTTGGAATTTTTTACAGAAAAACTTTGTTAAGGAAGTAACTTAGATTTCTCTGGTTTATACAAGAAATTAAAGCATTTAATAAATAAGAAAAGACATAAAATTGCAAAAAATAAATTGTAGCATAAAAGAAAATTATTTTTTATAGTTCTTTTTATCAACATTTAAGTAAATGCTAATATTTAAATAATAATGACTTAGATTAAAGTTAATAACAAATTAATTTTACGGAATTATGTAAAAAATTATATACTTAATTACATATTTTTAATTAATTAATTAAATTTGATTTATTTATAAAAATTAAAGGAACTTCATAATTTTTTTAAATCCAATAGATGGCACCACATTACAAATTGTAACAATTACAAAATTTAATCGGTAAAATACTTGTTATTTTAAAATTAATTGTAATCAGTATTATCCAGCAACAAAAAAGTAACTACATCCCAACCCTAGCGACTAGTGTCTCGAGATACAGACAGGCGTCTAGAAACTGAGAATCTGAAAGAGTGACGTCACATACACTACACGAATATTAGAAAATTAAAAAGTTGCGCTCTCTAGTAGAGAGAAAAACATTTAAAATGTCTAATCTAAAGAAAAAGAAGTGCTTTACTGCTCTGTACATTAATCAATTGCTATTTTATTATTAAATATATGTAATTATTTTTCTTTATTTTATATAAAATAACCTGATTTAAAACTATAATTCAGAATGTTAAACAATATTTTTTACATCAGTTAGTTTAAATTTTATAATTATTGAAAATTCTTTTATTTAAAAAAGGTCTGTTGGAATCTGAAAACATGTTCTCACCAGTCTGATATATTCTGAAAGCAGATTACTACAAATTAAATATTTTTAAATTAAAATAAAGTGGCAATAATCATGCTAGCTAATCAATCTTTATTTGAATGTTGAATATTAATTGAGAAACAACGCAAAATATAAGCAGAGATTGGTACTGATCCTTAAAAATTTGCTTCATTATTAATGTAAACTAAATACAATATAAATGTTATATAAATTTAGTTGTTAAATAGAAAAAGTTTCTTTTACAGAAAAGATCCAATTTTTATTGTTTGTTTTAGTAGATATAATTATATACTAGTGCTAAGCAGTACATGTTTTTTTTTAAATTTTATTTCTGTTTGGTAATTTTTCATTAGGTTGTCATTGAAAAAAAATGTTCGAAGATTTTTTAAGGGACACATATAATTATTTTAAGCTAAAAATTCCGAAAAATAGTTATGGAAAAATATACTTAAACATCTATGGGATATTTAATTTCTTAATATAAACTAAAGAATTAAATATCCACGAAGATTTTGAAGAATATTTTCTTTCAAAAATCTATGATTATAATTTCTTTAGCAAACATGTCTCAATGAAGAAAATTATTTTTGTATTATTACCTAGTTTTAAAATCAATACCTAAATATATCTCAAAATAAAGTGAATTATAGTTATAAAAATCTTTAAAAAAATTTATTTTAAAGATTTGTTATCAAAACTGTAGAGGCAAAATTATTACTATAAATATTTCCTATCACTGGTTTCATAGTAGTAATTCTAAGCTTATTATTGAATTCAATCTATTCATATGTTTTTAATATATATGTGTAAAATCTATTTTGAACATAAATTAGACTTTAATTTACAAGTGTTGCATTGAACAATTTTTATCAAGTGATTCCTAAAATGATCTTATTGTGTACTTTTTAGTTAAAAATATTAATCGTAAAATTTAATTCTTTATAATTTTTACTTTCTCATATTAATATTTTATTAATTTACTTTGATTTAACTAAGTGTGAGGCATCATAGAAGTGAATTTTTTTTAATTGGCATGGAAGTTCTATCTTAGCAATCACTTTGTTCATAATGTTTTCATTATGATAAAATAAAAACAGTTTTTCTTAATAAATATTGCTTTCTGACAACTGTTTACCTTACTGACTGGCATGATACACACATTATTGTTAAAATATAGATTTTTGTTACTTTTATGTTCAAACTGTTGTACACAAAGTGCATTAAATTGTACATATTCTTAGTATTTCTTTATTTTATTGTAGTTTTAATTACTTTTGAATAAGGAATCAAATTCAAAGAAATAATTTTAAACTAGAATATTCTTGTAAGAAAATCTTGCAGCCACTATTAGACTTTAAAATATTTTAATGCTTCTTAATGATAACTTGGCTTTATATATATATATATATATATATATATATATATATATATATATA
>JAPDSC010007783.1:2573675-2591614 GCA_026290005.1 Latrodectus geometricus | reverse complement strand
TGAAATTTATCATTAATAAATGAGTTTAAAAAAAATAGATGAAATTAAAAGTGTGAAAGATGTGACATCGCCGCTAGAGAGTGAATACAGAAAAAAGGGTTGATGTACGTCGACCGAGAGAGTCAGTCATAGAATGGAGAAGCGCGATGTTCAATAAATTTGTTATTTGTTACTGAATTGCAGTCTATGATTAAAACGTCCTGACATGGCTACGTGTAGAAGTAATCCTAACGGAAAATCAGTTAAGTTAATACACGTAGCTTACAAAAGAATGTAATTCAGTTTCCTTGATGCTTCAAAAATCAGATACGCATTTCAAAAATTTCCATTCCTTGCAAAATGTAACTACCTTCTCCATCAGAATGGTTAAAAAATATATTTCTTACTTAAAACGCAACTATTTATTTTATCCCCATAATGAGATAAAAAGTGAAATGTTTAGGTGTTTCATATAAAATACAGCTACAGATTGACGAGTTGGCCGAATAGTTAGAACTCTAGCGTTTTTCTCCAGTGTTCGTGGTTTCGAATGTCGTATCAAGCTTGGAGATGAGTGGTGGTTTCGAATCCATTTTTTACTGTAGGTCTGAATCTTATTAACCGTCGAGAAGATAAAATGACTGTTGAGCGACAAATTTAATTTAAGACTGATTTAGTAATATTTACTAACTAAATAAATTTAAACTTTAGATTAAATCATACAAATTAAAAGCAGATTTTGGAATGATACATTTCCAACCTTTATTCAATAAAAATGACTTAATTTTAACTATTACTTTATTTGCAATTTAATTAATTAATGTTTTAATTTTTGTGAACAATCTAAACAAATGTTTGTATGAGACTGTTTTATCACTATCTAAAATAACTACAGAACATTTAAAATATCAAAAATAACACTGGAATTTTTAAACATAAGATACTTTTACAGTTTTACCTCTTGTATATCGTATATATAAAAACTACTGTGTACTTCTTTTACTGTGTTAGTTTCACATAGTTTATATACACATTTGCTTATTGTAGCAATTGCTATTTCCATAAACTAAAAGGTCATTTATCACTGAGTGATCTTTATTTTTAATGAATAGTTAATGATTCCTTATTCAAAAATTAAAAAATACTTTTTGTTTTAAATCCTGGTTTATTTGTTCATTAAATAAAAAATTCAATAGTGCTTTGAGTTTTCTGAAAATGTAGCTGAAAAGCAAGTGAATTAAAAGCCTTTTTCTCTATGTATAAGCATAAAAATATTAAAATGAATAATTATACTGAATAAAATGATTAACTAATGATTACCCACAGATAACTAGTAATTATACCAGATAACTGATAACCACGGCCCTCTCGTGATGCAGTCGCTCGCAAAAACGAGTAACGCAGAATTAAGGCTTAGATTTGGAATGAAATCTTAATTACATTCATAGTTTATTTTTTAGTTGTAACAGAAAAATACAAAGTAACGATTAACATAGATCTCTTATTCAAACGATTCTGAGTTTTTGCTTTTATAAAGGTAATCAAGAAGCTTTGCGTGTCTCTAAGAAGCCTTAAATTTGAGTAAAAGAATGAAATAAATGAATTAAAATAACAATTCATTGAAAAGTGATTAATTTCTACCAATTACTACTGAATACTATAAATTATTAAATTATGAAATGTACAAGAAATTATTTTTATACTGTAAAATGTAGAATAGTCGTATACGACTATTCTACATATGTATATGTAACCTAGATATGCGAAGGTTTCCTAATTCTGATATACATTTTTCAAAAACTTTAAGCGAATATCTATTAATTTTACCCATACAAATCATTTGCATAATGAACTCTGTCATTAATAAAATTTATTGTCAAGCAACTAGTTTCAAGTACTTTCCTGATATTTTGTGCAAGACTGTGAGAAATTGAAACGAACAAGCAGTATTTTATCTTTCAAAATTTCAAATAAGTATAAGGAACTTAAATAAGATAAGGAAAAAATATTATTCATAAAATAACTTTAATAAATTTAGGACTTCAAAATATCCTTAAAAACTTATATAAAAATAAGTTATTATTTTAACTTTAACAAGAACTCTTTTTGCAATATGCCTCAATTTACAGTTATCTAATTTAAGAAAAAAAAAAAAAACACTCCTTTACATGATCATAAACATTTTCTTAAGAACCTTTTAATAAATAAAATCGGGGTAGTTCATTTAAAATTTGAAACCAAATTTATTTTTCTTTCTTCCACTGGATTAGAATAAAAAAATCATTGCGACATTAAAATTACCGTTTAAATTTCCTTTCAGCTTTGAATTGCTAACCGTTTTTATGTTTTTTTAAAAACAAAATGATATTCTTCAGAAAAGAGAAGTTGCAAATAGGAAATACCCTTAAAATCAAATACTTCTTCAGCAATTTTATTAAATATTATAATTTATAAATATTGAAATCTTTATTTTCGAATTTAAACAGCGTTTTAGTTGGATAACAATGAGAGTAATAAAAAATTATGTGCCTATAAACTTCATTTCTAGTTTTTATTTGTTTAACAGGTATTTGCTTAAGATGTATAAATGTAATGTTTACATTCATTAAGTTTATGTCTTCTTTAAATTAAACAGTTAAGTTTATGTATATTTTGTGTTTCAAAATAAATATATAAAGAGAATAAACCTTAAAAAGTAGACCTACAGCAATAAAAATTTCCATATGAAAATTTTTATGTTAGCTGTGCAAATTTTTGATTCAATCAACAAAAGAAGAGTGTTTAAATATATTAATAGTCCATATTTCTGATTGAATAAACCAGTCATAATTCAATAGAACAGGTAAGTGGAATTAATTTAACTAAACTCTTTCATGCAAAATGATTGAAACATGCCTCGATATTCCAAAATGATCAAATACCCCCTTCTAAAGAAAAGAACGTAAACGAAAATTTATATTTCAACGTTTCACTGAATCGATATGCCAATAAAACGTTTTGGCCTTATGTGTCAATGAAAATATTCATACCTTGTATGCATTTTGAAAGACGTCAAATAAAACCGAGTCAATTATCATTAGAGTCTCCAGGTAAATTATATTTATGTAGTTCACAATATTTTGCATTTTTTGGTCATTCGAAACCTATACTTATAACAATATACAAAAGCTTTCAAGAACTTCTCATTATCTTTTTACAAATCTAAGAAAATATGTATCGCAAAACTGAAGTAATTTGCTAAGCAATTATTAAAAATTGTAACTTGTTTAAATAATTTAATTCTTTTGGTAGACAATAAAAAACTTTTGCAAAAAATACATCTTAACTAAATGAGCTTAATTTCTTATATACTTTCTCTTCAAATGCGAGCGGAATAAAAAATAATACAAAATTTTTAAATTTTGTTGAATGCTTTACACATTAAAAATATACAGCAATATTGACTACATTAAGTATATTTTTACGTGTACTTTCGCTACAAATGAGAGCGGTATAAGAAATAATATGTATCAGCATTCACCAAAATTTAAGAATTTTGCAAAAAGCTAAATGCCTGAAAGAACTTAAAATTTTTCAATACTTTCCCTTTTAGGTGTAACAGAATGTATCAGGATATGGATATGTATCAGGTTTGTTTGGTTGGGTTTAATGGCGCAAGGTCCAATAAGGACAAACTGGGCCGGATATGTATCAGGATATATCTTAATTATCTGGCTAGACTACAGCCAAATTAATAATATATGTGTAAACTAGCTACATCTATCTATTACCAGCCATTTCTTTTAGCAAAGTTATTTACTAATACAAATTTTTAGCTTGAAAAACAATTTCAAAGAGAATATTTAATAAAGCATAATTTTTCTACTTTATTTGTATTTATTTATATAAAGTATTCATCGCAGTTTGATACGAGTAATGCTTGTCACAAAATTAAATTGCTCAAAAAGCTTTAATTAAAAGTAAATTTTGTTTCTCTTTATTTTTAATTTATTTTTTGCTAAATATAGTTTAGTACTATAATCCAAGTTTCGTACTATAATCCAATGTTATTATAATCTTAGATTCAATTTTCCTTTCATTTCAAATAATGAAATAATGCTAAAAGAAGAATATGTAGACAACAAAAATTCTATGCGTAAAGTTTCACTTATTTGAAAGTTTTCATTCGAAAGCATTTCATTTATACAGATTTTGATGGATTTATCAATAACTCCTTAGGACTGATATTTCATTCTTGGATAAAACTGAAATCAATTAATAACTAACAGAAAAAAAATAAGATTAAAAATCTGAAATGCAGTTATACTTAACATTTTCAATTTTTTTCCAATGGAGAACACTGGGTGATTCACTCTTTGCCACAATAAGGCCAGAAGTTACTACTCATTTAGCGTTACCCGGTGGGCATCTTTGAACAAAGACACGGAGGTGAGTAGCATTAACCACGCCACATCATCACAAACCCGTTCATAGGGTGGACCATATACACATACATCATCTTAGGAGAAAGGACAAAGAAAGATAAATTCTATGTCAGAAGTGGGTTTCGAACACGCGACCAACAGCCTAAGTGTCAGGAACGCTAACCACTCAGCCATCAGACAGTACGTTTTGAAAAATTGTTTGGATAAATTTAGCTTATTTGTCCACATTAAAACAAAAAAATTTAATTTTCAGCAATTTTTCCCCTCCCCAAATATGACACCAAAATGCTCAAAACTTGAAGCAATGATTTAATCCTTGGCTTACATTTCCGATTCGTTTATTGTTGAAGTGTAGCTTTAATTAATACGTGATTTTTCTTTTTAAAGGCATAAATTAATTAATGTAATTTCTTATGTGTCTTAAAGCTTAATCTTTACAATTTTGAAACAAATATTGTTAATCTTGCTGAAAATCTTACCTTTTAAAGAAATCTTAATCCCATTTACTGATAATAAGTCAGAAAAGTTATTAAAATTATTATTATAAAATTTAATTGTATTTATTAAATGTAATGTTGCCGCCCAACCTGTCTAGTGGTTAGCGTACCTAACTACAAATGGGTGGGACCTGGGTTTGAATCCTGTCTTGGGCATGGATGTGCTTTCTCTTTCTTGTCTTTGTCCTTTCTTTGTGTGTGAATGGTTGTCTACCCTATAAACGGGCATCTATGGCATGTGTGTACTGAAGAAGTCGGACTCCACACCAAATATGGTTTAGTTGGAAAAGTGGAGCAGCGCACCCTATATTGCCAGCCGGGCTGGCACACGACAACACAACAACAAATGTAATGTTAATAAATGTAACATTTGATAGTAATTAAGTAAATGTTAATGTAAAATTTACGAATAAATGTGCATAATACCATTCTTTTTTTCCCCCTATTTTAATTTTTGGAGATGAATCTCATTAAACTTTTTGGAATCGATAAAATGATTCCAAAACTTTTTTTAATGCCAACAAAGACAACATTCAATATTATTAGATTATTTGCTGAGAAACTCAGTTTTCATTCACATTGCTTAAACGCCGAATACTCATCCTGTTTTTTATTAATAGTATTTTGCATTCAAATTTTAATGAAATGCACCAATATGTAAGAGCTCTCTTTCGAATAGAATTGAAAGCATTTATGAAACTAATTTTTATTTCCTTTCTGGCTATAATGAACAGAATTAATATAATTGTTAGATTAATATATTTTTTGATAATATATTTGCTGAATTTTTTAAAAAAATACCATCTGAAAATTTATTTTTTCAAATAAAGACAAACTTATTTATGATTAATAAAGTGAGAATTATGAAGATCATTCTAATATATACATTTTAATATTTTTTGTCAATATGTAAATCACTATATGTATTTATTTTCCGAAAAGTATATTGAATTGTTTAAGGAACCACTCATTATATGATGAGCCGAATGATAGGAGAATTTCTTAATACATTTCTTATCCATTCAAAAGTATTCTAGCAGTGTTTTACAAGACAGCACATTTTTCAATACTTTTTTCTTTTAATAAAGATTGTAATTGTTATTTTTTTAATAAGTTTTACTTTGCTACACTGCATAATTCAAGATAATTTATACAAAATAAATTATCTTGAATTATCAGTGACGTTTATGCTTTAAAAATATGTCTTAACAATTTTTAATACTATATATAAGCAAAATGTTATAGCATACCATTCTAGAAAAAACAAAAATTCTAATTCAAGAGCAATTTCGCTGTGGTAAACCAAGTGTGATTGAAAAAATTATTAAATAAAATTTTTAAAATTGATGTTAATCTTCTCTCTACTTTTCAATAAATGATTATTCTTATCTGGATCTTTTCATCTTTTCCTGCCAATTTTTAAAATTGATGTTAATTTTCTCTCTACTTTTCATAAATGATTATTCTTATCTTGGTCTTTTCATCTTTTCCTGCCATTTTTCTTATAAGCTATCAAGTCTAGTGAGCTATTTAGTTACTTATATCAAATTTTATAATTCAACTGCCAAAATTTAAATTTTTAAAATATTACCGGAATTGAATTTTACATATTATTTATTAGTTAATATTTCTTAGGATATCCCTTATAAAATTAATAAGGTTCAAATTTTGTTTCATGTGATAAATATTACTAACTGATTATGGCTCGCACGTCATAATAATTCTTCAGAAATATAAGACCTTCAAAATAATTGTTATAAAACTGCATTTGATAAAAGGATCACATTAAAATCTTTATTAATTTCCATTATACGTTATTTTAATAAAATATAATCGTTTAAAATTTACATTGATAAAATACTCATAATTAAATATCGATACAATTAAATTTCGGCCTATAATAATGCGTAAGCAAAAAATAAAGAGCTCGCATCACCAAATTTTTGGGTAGTTAAAATGATTGATTTGAAATGAGAAATGAAAATACAATTTTGACATTTCACAATACCTTTTTCTCCTGGCTTAATGCTCTTTTCTTGACCAGTCAATGAATCAACACCTGCTTGACAATTGCATGGAGAGGAGAAATTTTCTTTCATTAGAAGTGGCATCTCGGTGAGGGATGTCACAAAGGTATTAGTACAGAATGGCTTGAACTGGCGCTTTACCCTTATTGGCTGGGACGATTTTTTTCTACATAGTTAAGAAAAGTTACCGCCAAATATAATTTTGGAGCTGTTACCCATTCATTTCAAAAAGTTTTTTTTCCTTCAAATTCATCAATCATGAGCTTTAAAAAGCGACGTTTGAAAATTGGAAACTTTTTTCGCAAAAACTCCTAATATAGTTGAAAATGTTAATGTGTCTTTGGACTGTGAATGAAATCCACAAGGAGTTCAACAAGACAGGACGGATGATAATGGATTTAAAATTATGCCCTCCCAAGATTCTTAAGTAAGTTACATAATTTTGCTTGTTATTCCTCATTCTCTGCTAATAGTCCTCGGAGTGCCAAAGGAAATGCAACTTTAGATTTTTATCAACTAGAAATTTCACATTTTTCCACGTGGTAAAATAAATCGTAGGTTTAGAAAAGAGTGGTTCAATCCTTACAGATGATTAGAATATAGCGCTTCAGCAAATAAAGTGCTTTGGTTTTCGTGTAAAGTATTTTCAGACTCTAATAAGGAATATGGTGAATCTGGATTTACAATTAACTTGTTCAGTATCTGATCGAAATCAAAAGTTTAAATTTCATGAATCCTGCTATTCTGATAAAAGCTCAGAAGATGTTTGGTAAATTTTACTGAAAGCTTAGTATTTTCTGGATTCAATCATGCTAAGCTTCGAAAGAAGTATTAAAAAAAGTTGATGAAAACCAAAAGTATTTGAGAAATGTCTCTGAACCTGTAAGTTTTTGTGAGAGTTAAATAATTGCTTTAAATAACAGACGTGAAGAATGGTGGCAGCTTATGGGATTCGAAAATGAATTCAGTGCCTTGTTTATTCTGACAGGAATATTGTCA
Source organism: Latrodectus geometricus (assembly GCA_026290005.1). Lineage (NCBI taxonomy): Eukaryota > Metazoa > Arthropoda > Arachnida > Araneae > Theridiidae > Latrodectus > Latrodectus geometricus. The sequence goes on along the minus strand of JAPDSC010007783.1, from coordinate 2,583,688 downwards.
GATTATAAATGTTACAAAAAAAAAAAAAATAGATGAAAAATAGGGGCGAGTACCTTTTCTATCTGTAGTGTCTTGGTATTTAAATTTAATCTCAGTTTTTGTATTAAAATTTGGGAAAATAAAATACAAATATAATATTCATAATTCATATTTTGTATTAAATTTTGAGTTAGGAATACTATTTTTAGAGCACTCACTTATCCCTACTATAAGAAAAAAATAATGATAAGAAGAATATTGAATTTAAAGTATAACTCTCTCTCTCTATCTAAAGTGATTTCGTTTCATTTTATTCAGTGTATTCTGATTTAAAACTGATAGAAGCGAATATATAGAATTCTTATAACGATAGATTTTAAAACGAAAGTTACATTTTGTTTCTGTAAACGTATATATTTTTCAATTCTTTTGGTATTTTTATTACAGGTTTATTATATAACTGTTATGAAATCAAAATTATGTTTGTCAAAAACATATTATAAAATGTCAAAAACGTATGAATAAATTGTGCAAAAGAATTATAAAATTGATGAAAGAATATGAAAAAGAATATGATGAAAGATGCTCGGATCATGTTCGTTTAGAATATAAAATTGATAATTAATATTTGTTTTCGTACATTTAGATACTAAGTAGTTATCAATTAAAATACTATTATTCAAATAAAAGCATGTTTAGTTTTGCTTTATAAACTATTTATATAGCATTTGATTAGAATTTTGAATATAAAATTTTGTTTTGATTTAAATGACAATGTTTCGTAATATGATTATATTTTGTTAGATTTTATGAATAGTTGATAGCATTTCTTTTAAAAAGCCAGTGTGTATTATATTTTGATTTGCAAACAGAGTGTTTTAATAAAAAAAAGAAAAACTTGAGAAGTAGAATTGGATAAAAAAGTATTTTTATTTGGTTTTGCTTCTGATATTGAAAGTTAACACTGAAGAAAATGTAATATCTGTGTATCGAGTTTCATATTAAGAATTTATAATTGTTGTGAACTAATGTGTTGAATTTATAAATAATGATTTAATTCATAAACGAAAATTATATAGTCAAATCTAACATGAAGTGTTACAGTTGAGGGAGAAATATTTAGAATATTTTAGTGATTATGTGACATGTATAGTGTTCTATTTTGGTAAATAATAAATAATAATAATATATAACGATATATTTCACTAAACTTTCTTTGATAACATGTTTTAGTCTTTTGAATGCAGTCAGATCATATTATAATTTGCTTAATAATTATTAAAATAGCAAATATTTTAAAATTTTGACAAATTGCTTTATAAAGTATGATGTATTGATATCAAAAGTATGCTAAGACTATTCTTTTCTTTAAATGAGCCATTAGTTAATCCTATATATATTTAAGATTTGTTCTATTTAATACTTTATTAAAGCGTATTGATTTTGTTAACCTAATTTCGAAACCATGGCCTATTTAGCTAAAGCTAGGAAAAATGAATTGCTAGAGATACGTGAAGAACTGGAGGTGGAAGCAAATACTTCAAATAAAATTCTAGAAACTAAAACTTTAATTTTAAATAGTCATGCTTAAAGCAAGGAAGAAGTAAAACTTATCTTGTGTGGAAAGAATTATCGAAGATAGAAAACGAATGGAAGAAAAAAAAACAGACTAGATGAAAAAGAAAGAGAAGAAATAACGGCTCGAGAAGCTCAACAACACGAACTAGAAACGAAAAGGTTATAACTAACTCAACGAGAATCTAATCCCAAAATTGAATCGGAAGGGGTAGAGTCGAGTTTAATCCTAAACTTCCACTTTCTCACATTATTCCAAAGTATGATTAAAACCATGACGAAATGAGCCTGTATTTAATAAATTTTGAAAGAAGAGCTGAAATGGTACAGGTGCCGAAGAAAGATTGGGTTGCATACTTGTTAAAAGTTTTATCCACTGACTTGTCTAATGCGTTAGCTAAAGAACAGCCTAGTGATGCTAGTAACTATGATTTTGTCAAAAATCTTATTATGAAAAGATATAAGTTGAATAGTGAAAAATAGAAACAATGTTTCTACAGACATCACAAATCTTCAGACAAAATTTGGAGAAATTATGCCCAAGAACTCTTAGTTATTTTACAGAATGGGTATCCGAATTAAAGGTTGAGACCTTTCAGCAACTCAAAGATTTGACTGTTACTGAGCAGTTAAAGTTTCGAGTTCTGCGGAAGTAAGAGATCATTTCCTGGAAGATTGGCTTAAATTTATATCTCCATATGAATTAGCTGAAAAATTAGACGATTATGAAAGCATAATAGAAAGTTTTAAAAGGAAAGAAGTACCTAAAAGAAAATTTTCCGGTTTTCGAAACCAAAATTGGAATTACAAGCTATTAGCAAATTCGAGAGATTTCAAATCTAAAATCCAAATAAAATCTGAAACATCACAAGATAAACAAAAAGAAAGGAATTTCGATAGAAGAAAAACTCTGCGTTGTTATGAATGTGGTTTGAGTAATCTTCGACCACAGTGCGATAAAATAAAGAAAACTACAGAATCCATTTCTCATGTCGTGGCTGATAAAAATATTGATGGCACGTTATACCACTGTAGGTAAAGTAATTGGTGTACAAATGAACATTTTGAAAGATACTGGTGCCACTTTGAATCTGATCTGTAACTAATACGTAAAACCCCACATGTACACGAATGAAAGTCTAGTTAAGAACGCCAATGGAAAAAACTTTGACTAGTTTACCTCTTGTTGAAGTTGAACTTGAATGTGAAATGGGACACATAATGACTAAGGCTGCAATTATCAGAGACTCCTTAGACCAAGGTAGGTATTTGTTAGGAAACAAAACTGCATTGTTATTTGAAGATTGCAAAACCAAAGAAGATATTCAGATTTATATAATGAATGCTATTCAAAGTAGAGCCCAAAAGAAACTCTCTGAGCAGACAGAATATGAAAAGCACCATTCAAACGATGAAATGGATGAATATCTAGACAAAAGTGTGTCTGAAGATAATGACGAAATCCTACCTTTAGTTGAAGAATTAGATGTGAAAGATCTTATAAAAATTACTACAAAAGATTTCATCAAAGAGCAACAAAATAGTGAAAAATTAAAACCGCTTATTGCTGAAGCACAAAAGTTGATTTCAAAAGCAAACAAGTTCTTCTTAGGTAATAATATGCTTTTCTATAGGAAGAAAGATAAAGATGAAACAGAAAGAAAGTTGCTGGTTGTTCCAGAGAAATTACGCGAGCAATTAAAAACGTTTTATCATAAACAAACCATCGCCCACTTAGGAATAAGTAAAACTAAAGATGCTCTTTTTAAGAATTTCTATTGGCCAAACTGTTATAATGACGTTGAAAAATTCGTCAAAACTTGTGACTACTGTCAAAAAGTTGGAAAGCCTCGAGACAAGAAAAAAGCTCCACTGAAAATCGTACCAGTTATTTCTAAAATATTTACTAAGTTGAACGTTGATAATTGTGAACCATTACCTATCAGTAGTTTAGGGAACAAGTATATAATAACTGTGATATGCATGTCCTCAAAATATCCAGATGCTATTCCTACTCCGAATTTATGTTCTACAACAATTGTAAACGTGCTGCTTCAGATTTTCAGTCGTCTTGGTTTCCCTAAAGAACTACAAACTGATCAAGGAACGTCTTTTGTGAGGGTATTGACGTCAGAATTTTTGAACAAGTTTGGAGTGCGAGATGTTAGAAGTTCTGTCCGACATCCTCAAAGCAGTCCAGTGGAAAGGATGCATCGAATTCTGCAAAGAATACTCCGAGCGCTTTGTCTAGAATCTGGAAAAGACTGGGAGAAAGTCTTACCACAAGCACTCTTTGCGTTGAGGACAGTAACACATGATAGTACTGGTTACTGCCCAGCTGAACTAGTTCATGTCCGGAACTTGAGGACTCCAATAATGTTGTTATATGAGAAATTAACTGGGAAAACTGAAGAAGAAAATGATATTGTTTCATATGTTTTTGAACTTTTAAATCGTATGAAGCATTGTCAGGACCTTGCGGTCGAAAATATGCAAACAGCAAAAGAAAAACAGAAATTGTGGTATGTTAGAAACACTGAAAAGAGACGATTTAAAGATGGCGATCTAGTTCTTGTTATCGCCCCGTCTAAACCAAGTAAATTCTCCGTGAATTGGGTTGGTCCAGGAGAAATAGTGAAACAACTTTCAGAGACAAACTACGTGGTTTATTTTCCGAACAATGACAAAACCCAGGTTTATCATGTGAATATGCTGAAGCCATATTTTCAAAGAGAAGAAAATGTTAACTGGCTGTGTTTGGAGGATAACAATTTTAAAGAAGAAGAAATACCTGAACTTAACTTAGAACACCAAGATCAAGATTCAAATAAAATTTGGCAATCTATACAATCATGTATGCAATTATCTGAAACACAAATTGGTGAACTTTCTGAACTGATAACAAAATACTCCAAAAGCTTTTCAAACGAACCTTGTTGCACAGATCTAACTGAACATGACACTGAGCTAGATTCTGACAGACCTATTTGTGCCAAACCTTATAGACTTTCACCGAGACAGTCTGAAATTTTGAAAGCCGAAATAGAAAAAATGCTGATGCTAAAAGTTATTGAGCCAGGAGAATCAGACTTTACTTCTCCTCTTATCTTGGTAGAAACTCCTGGAAAGGAAGCAAGACCTTGTAACGATTATCGACGATTAAACAAAGTTTTTCCCACTGCCTAATATAGAGGAATCGATAGAAAAAATGTCTGCTGCAAAATACATCACAGTTCTGGATTTAACCAGAGGCTACTGGCAAATACCGTTAAGTAAAAATGCACAAAGATATGCTGCATTCGTGACTAGTTTTGGAATTTATATATCTCTGCGTCTCCCATTTGGATTGAAAATCGCTCCATATGATTTCAGTCGACTTGTGGCTATTATCTTGAAAGGATGTGAAGAATATGCCATCCCTTATTTGGATGATGTTGCCATATTTTCTCAACACTGGGATGATCATTTGAAACATCTAGAGGACATTTTAATTAAACTAAGTGCTGCGAAGTTGAACATAAAACCATCGAAGTGTCAATTTTCCGAAGCTTGGGTGAAATACCTTGGACATTTGGTTGGACAAGGACGAAGAACGCATTGGTGAATCAAAAGTTCATATCATCAAAAATTTTCCTATACCTATAAACAAGACTCAAATTCATGCGTTTCTGGGGTTAGCTGGCTATTATCGAAGATACATTTCTAATTTTTCTGTAATTGCAGCCCCTCTAACAAACCTTCTAAAAAGCAAGAATCGAAAATCAACTATCGAATGTAATAGCTCTTGTTAAAATGCCTTTGATGAATTGAAAGAAAAACTTTCTAATTATCCCGTTTCGTAAAGCCCTGATTTTACAGAACCGTTTTTTATCCAGTGTGATGCTTGAAACATTGGAGTTGGCATAGTGATGTCCCAAATAATTGAAAATGAAGAACATCCCATTTTGTTCTTAAGTAAGAAATTTTCACCAACGGAACAAAGATGCAGCACTACCGAGAAAGAATGCGACGCTATCGTTTTGCTGCTAAAAAATTAAAGTATTATTTAAATGGTCATCAACATTTTGTAAAACAAACAGATCATAATCCATTAGTGTGTTTGGACAAGAATACCGGAACCAATCCTAGACTTTTACGATGGGCCTTAATTTTGCAGTCCTTTAACTACGAAATAGTTCACCGTAAAGGAAAGCATCAGAATGTTGATAGCTTAAGTCTCATCCCTTAAAATTGGAAAATATGTAATTAATAGTGTTAACGTGTAATTCATAATATAGAAGGTAAATTGTATATATTTCCTTGTGTCTTAGAAAACTTTGTAAATGTATATATTTTTTTTAAAATTCTAGTTTACATGTGTATTAAAGTGTTTACCAAGTAGGGATAAAATGAGTATATTTCTTAGTATAAAGCACTTCTTAGATAGAACTGGTATTTATATAAATATATGTTACCGTGAAAGACTGAAATCGGAGAATGTCGACATTCACCGGTGAATGTCAACAAACACCAAATACGTCGGTGAAAGATCGAACATTTCGTTACATTCTTGTACATTCGGACCTTCACCGGTGTATGTCAACAATCACAGATTCGCTTTGGTGGAGGTCGAAAAGAGAGGAGCCGACAAAGAAGCGACCGGCTGTTTCTCGCCAAATGTGCCAAATCCTTTGTTTTGCTGGAGTCTCCGCCAAATCCTGGTGACTGGCTGTTTCCAGCCAAATCCTTTGTCAGTCTTATGCATATGCAAAGTTCAATGGTGAGAGCAAAGTTTTCTTAATTTTTTTTCTGATTTCCTGATTTATAAGAATGGATACTGCAGTGAATCGTGATCTATTTCTTGAAAAGTTAAATGCATTAATTGCTGGTAAACGAGAAGACAATTGCTTTTATTTTTCTAGAGAAAAGTACTCTAAAATACTTTCTGATGTGGTTTCTGCTAAAACTAAGCGCTACACACCTTTGGATTACAGACGATTAAAACGTTTTGTCGTTTTAAAAATTAAGGATGAAGAGAAGTCAATTGCACCATTAAAACCAGGAGAAACGAATGTACAGTATTATGTTACCAATGAGGAATTGTTTAGTATACTATATGAAGCTCACACCAGGATAGGACATGGAGGAAGAACACATATGCTTAAAGAGTTGCAAATTAAATACAAAAATAATACATATGAAGTTGTAATCTTGTATTTAAATCTATGCAAACAATGTCAAATGAAACGCACTGCACCTAAGAAAGGTATTGTTGTGAAACCAATGATCAGTTCTGAATTAAACTCAAGATGTCAATTTGATCATAGATCTGCAGTCAAACTCAGATGGTGAATATAAGTTCATAATGGTGTATCAAGATCATTTAACTAAGTTTCTCCAGCTATGACCTTTGAAATCTAAGAGGGCTGAAGAAGTAGCGTATCACGTTCTTTCAATATTTTTAATATTTGGTGCTCCAGCAATATTGCAATCAGATAATGGTAGAGAATTCAGTAATCAATTCATATTTGAAATAATATGTGGAAAGATGTTAAGATAGTTCATGGAAAGCCTCGTCTCAGTCAAACACAAGCCTCAGTTGAAAGGGCCAATCAGGATATACAGAATATGCTAACTGCATGTATGAACGATAACAATACAAATAAATGGTCAGAAGGTTTACAATTTGTTCAATTTGCCAAGAACACTACATACCACGAAGGAATACGCCAAAGTCCTTCTGAAGCCATGTTTGGCATTAAAGCGAAAAGAGGCATAGCATCGTCTTTTTTGCCAAGCGAACAAATCGCAGGTATCGAAACTGAAGAACAACTTGAAGAAATCGCCAATACTTTTGAAACTGAAGAACAGTTTGAAGAAACTGGTAATACTTCTGAAAAAAATTTGAGCGGTGGTCAAACCGAATACCAAATTCCAAAGAAAAATATTGAAGAAGATTTTCAATCTAATACGTCTTCACATCAAATTCTGAATGAAGAACACGACTTAATTTCTATAAAAAGAGCGGCCGCGAAAAAGAATCTTCTACTGCAAGCAACAAAAATGTTGCGAACCTCACAAAATCAATTTCCTCTGCTCAAATTGGTGATACTGTATGAATACAAATCCCTGGTGTTGACCGTGGTCGTACAGATAACCGAAATGTGTTACCGGTTGTTGTTGGAATAGAAGACTCCGACTTCTATAAACTTGCGAATGAAAATGGTACCTTCAAGCAGCATTACACACGTAATCAGTTCGAAATTTGAAAAGAAAAGCTCCTTCCCAAAGATAAAATTTCTTTTCAAGAAATTTCGCTGAGAGAAGCAGCTGCAACTAATTCGAGAAGCGGTGGGCAGGGCTATACACGCTGTCATTGCAAAAAGAAGTGTTCCACAAATAAATGCAGTTGTAAAAGAAAGGGCCTCTTGTGCAACTCAAAGTGGCATAATAGTTTAAGTTGTTGCAATAAATAAGATTTATTGCAATAAATTTACTAAATTATGTGAAAATCACATAATTTAGTAGGTTTTTTATTACTATTATTTTATTTTCTCATTTGAACGTACTTTATAATTAAGTAAGTTTTTTACTTCTATAATTTTCCTTTCTCATTTTGAAAGTACTGTGTGTTTTATGTCTTAGTCATTCCTCTCAGAAAGAAAGGCGAAAAATTTATCGTGACTGAATAACGGAGAATAAAAAATATAAATCTAGGACATGTTCAACATTCACCATTAGTGCATGGTGAATGTCGACAGGGCCGGCGCTAGCAGCTTCGCCGCCCCGGGCAAAGAGGTAAAATGCCGCCCCTTTATAACAAAAATTAAAAGAGATAAATTAAACCCTTTCCACAATTAATGGTAAAATAAAACGAGTAAAAGAATTGCAATCATCAGCTATGTTGAAGTTTTGATTAGCAAAATAATACTAGTTTATTTATTTATGTTTTTGGCACTAAATTAAAATTAGGATTGCGCAGAAAAAAAGGAAAGAGTCATTTCTGGTGCATAATTATAAAATACAGAACAGATATTTAAAAAAAGTAAAACAAATTATAAAACCACTAAATATTAAAACTTTATTACATATTAAAAATACATTTAATCCGAGAGTTGAAATTAAAATTGTTTTTTTCTCACTTTTAATTCGGAAAATTGTTTTATAATTTCTTTAACATTAATTTTTTCAGCCAGGTCATGTTCGACGGCTATTGTTGTAAAGCTGTTTAGTCGATCCTCGGTAGTTGTGGAGCGTAAAAAATTTTTAATTAATATTAATCTGGAGAAACTCTTTTCTCCACTTCCCACACTTATTGGGAGAGTCAGCAATATTCTTAAAACTATACCAAGATTGGGAGCAAAATCCAGGTTCGATATGAATTTTAAAATCTCAACTGGACTTTCTTTTTTGTTTAGCAAAGCCAAAACAGCCACTATCTCGTCTGCCAAGTCAAGCGCGTTTATATCGGATGAATTCCCATCAGTCAACACTGTTTCTAAATCTTTACAATACTTTATATGTCGTTTTGAGGAATATCTTTTAAATCAGAAATATTGTATAAAAATTGGAAATAGTTGCTGTGGGTACTGATCAAATCAAACCTGGATTCGAGTGCATTGATGGCTTTATCTAATGTAAATAAATAAAATTCTGCCTTATATTTCAAAGCAGGATCTTCTATTGAACCATCTTTTGCCTCATAGTCGAAATTAACATTCCTTCTTTGAACTCTATGACGTGGCTTGGTGAGCTCAAAATTAGCTGGTATGTCAATTTCGTCTGCGAGTTCTCGAGCATCGCAAAGCATTTCATTAAAGGCTCAGTCCGATCTAAGATCTTTGAAAAAATCTTTACAAATTTTCAAGAGCTCCATAGCAGATGGTAAATCATATCATATCATCATCAGTCTTTTGTCTGCAAGAACTTACTTATAGGATTGATACAATTTAAGATTTTGTACCAATTTACAATGCAGCATAAGAATTTAAATTGTTTAACACAACTTAATAGTCCAGAAGCCTCAACTCTTATAGAGTTGTCAACCTCCGAGTTATTACAAACAGCAAGTAAAGCATTGTATATCCCTCCTAATTGATACCTTAGTGGTTTTAATGCATCTATTCGGCTTTCCTAACGAGTATCACTTAAAGGTTTCAAAGTAAGTCCGGAAACATATTTTAATAATATGGTCCATCGAAAAGTTGATGAGGAAACAAACAGATTTATTTTTTGTACTATATTAAAAAAAATTGGTAGCTTCGAAGGATGCTTTTGCCACGTCATTAACTACCAAGTTTAATGAGTGGCTGTTACATGGAAGGTAAAATGCTCTTGGATTTAACGCATTCATTCTAGATTGTACTCCCGATTTACTGCCTCTCATGTTGGCCCCATTATCGTAAGCCTGGCCCTTCATATCCTGCAAATTCAATCCCAATGTTTCAAGTCTTTTAAGTATTAGAGCTAGAAGTTTATAT
>JAPDSC010007783.1:2555542-2573275 GCA_026290005.1 Latrodectus geometricus | reverse complement strand
ATCCCAATGTTTCAAGTCTTTTAAGTATTAGAGCTAGAAGTTTATATTCAGTCGATCTTTCAACCGGAAGAAAGCCTAAAAAGCTTTCATTAATTTTAATGGAAACTCCTTGGGATTGGACTTGTCAATGGATACATACCTTACTAAAACTGTCATTTGCTCGATCTTGCTGATATCAGGAGTGCAATCTAGAATTATTGAATAATATTTAGCTTTTTTAATATCAGTAATAATATGAGATGTTATATTTTCAGCTAAAAGAATAAATCAATTTATTTTAATTTAGCTTCTTCTTTTTTAAGTACTCTGCGGATATGCTCTTCCATTACTGGATAAAACTGAGCAAGTAATTGAATAATTTGTAAAAAATTACCGTTACCGAAATCGTAAAGTTTGTCACTTGAACCTCGGAGGGCTAAACAGTTTTGAACAAGCATTTTTATTGTTGAAAAAATTCGTAGAAGCACCTCGCCCCAATAATTTATTTCTGTGGTAATAAGTCTTTGTGAATGACTGTCAATCGTTTTAGAGTACTGTATTCTTTGACTTAATTCAATCCAAGACTTTTGACTTTCGATATGTTTTTTAGAGGTTTCATGTTGATTTAAAGTCTTAGCGAGGTGCTTCCAATCTTTAAAACCTCCAATAGAAAGGGAACTTAAAGTAGAACCAAAAAGAAACAAATTTTTGCTATATGTTTAAAAAACACCCTGTATATATACAGGGTGCTAGGGGTTTGATTCCAAATATCTTAATGCATAAAAATGTGATTCGTTTTAAACAAAAAAGTTTCGTATATCATGGGTCAAAACTAAATTATTTTAGAAAGAAAAAATGTTTAAAAGTTTGAGAAATTTAATTTTAGGGCCAATTTGCCGCCCTCTAAGGTTGCCGCCCTCTAAGGTTGCCGCCCCGGGCAGGGGCCCGGCTTGCCCACCCCTAGCGCCGGCCCTGATGTCGACATTCACCGGTGAAAGTTAGAAATAAGGCTATTTAGCAAATACTTCGGACATACGCCAAGCGACTATGTGAATATTGACATTCTCCAGATTTCGGTGTTTCACCGTAACATATATATTATCTCTAAACATTAGTTTGGTGAACATTTTTGAACTACTCTAATGTTATTTGGTTTTCCTGAATTGAGTTGGAAACACAAAACTTTTCACTCCGTAAAAAGTTTTCTCCAAGAGGGGAGGAATATAAGACTGTAATGATCTGCGATAACAGCCTCCGAGATGGCGCTGGGGAGGCAGACAGATGACGTCACATATTACTATTTTTTTTTAAGAAGGAGAGAACTTGGATGTCGATGGAGAATGACAAGAGTGTTCTTCAGTTTATAATAACTTCATTTTTGATTCATATGTTTTTCTGTTCATAAAAAACGCAAAACACTGTTTTTAAAGGAAAAAGGGTATCTTACATAAAAAAAGAATTTCGTATATGATAAAAAATTTTCATTATTTGTCAAAAAATAGTTATAAATGAGAAAAAAATGCAGAATGAAATATATAATTCCCTAGTTTATATAATGACATAGATTTTATATAATGACTGATATCCATAAATTTCTCAGTTTTTGCATGTATGAATAGAGGTATAAAATAAAGACTTAAAAAAGTGATAGAAAAAATTAATATTAAGAATTTTAATTGTTAAGGCAAACTTAAATTTTTAGTGCTTTTATATATATATATATATATATATATATATATATATATATATATATATAAATAATCAGTAGCATGGAGAAGAATAAGTTTTATATAATCTACATTCATAGAATCTCATAATAAGTTTAACTTCAGAATAATTAAAAATATTTTTATTAATTAAAAAAATTTTACTTTTATATTTTATTTGTTTTACTATATGGTGTATACAATTTCATTTCTCTTCTCCAGTGTCTTTAAATTTAGAATTTAATTAGAAATTTCTAAAAATTAGGATAGGCACCTCATAATTTCCTGTAATTGGGAAGTGTTTACAATAAATATTTTTTTAAGTATATAGTTAAGAAAATATGAATATTAACATATTCTAATTTATAGTTCTATACAAAATATTCTTTACAAATTGAACTACATTTTAACTGATTTTTATTGATAATAATACTGTGGAAATCTACTTAACTACTTAAAAAATTACTAACTTAAAAAATTCACTAATCAGCAGATTGCATCTTTTCAATTATTGGTTTAGAAATGTTACTTTGAAATGTCAAAAAGTTTATTTTATTTCAGATGCTGTAAAAATTAATGCTGCCTTGGCCAATGTTACTGATGTACTACTAATACCCCGAACTGAAAATTGTTCACGCCATGCATAAATTAGATTTCAGAATGAAATTAAAAAATTGTAAAATAAAATGTTATATTCATATGATGTTTGGAATTCTGTTTAAAATAAATATTCTATTACAAATGCTTCGCTAACTTTTAACTCTATAAAAGTTAAATTTTCTTCAACACGTTATTTTCATACTCTAACATCGAATTTTAAATAATCTGCTAAACTGATTGCTGGTTAAACTTTTAATTTGTTTTTTTAATTTTTTAACCTTAATCTATTCTTTGTTGTAATAAAACTTGTGTTTTGGTTTTACTCATTTTACAAAACTCCTTTCTAGGTTTTCTCATTTCATTATTATATCTTCATTTTCTATTAAGCATATTTTGCATTATTTAGCAAACTTCTGCTCCAACACATTTCTGCCTTTAAAATGTTCCATTTCTCTGTCATTTTTAAAGTATTAAATGTTTGCTAAACTTTTTTTTTTATCGTAAATTACAGAAATAATATATTTTTAAAAATAGTTATGAAATAAAAGTAAATGAATAGAAAATTTAGCCAAGTGATAAGTTAATAAATAAAATTTTATCTTTTATTTTTTAAAATTTATGTTCTAAAATTTAATACTATTCAAAAATAAAATATTTATTCAATTTACACATGCAGTTTTCTTGTACATTATTGTATCTTTTAGTTTGATGAAAGTTATTGCTATGTTAATGTCAAATATTTAAAGAACAATATATTTTAAAAAATTGGTACAGTGTATTATACATAATTTAAAATTGTTTGAAACTTTTATAGTAAAAATATATATTTTTTATAGTATAGGCATTTTTAAATTGAAAGATAATGTTTTCATGATAAATTATTTTTAATCATAAGAAAATAATTATATAATAGAGATTACTTAATTGCATTTAATACTTAATAAAAGTATTTTGAATGGGAAATCTATCAATTTATTTCTTTAAGTGTAGTTTAATTGGCGCAGCTTGTCCAATTTTGGACCTTGCGCCACAAAACCCAACCAACCAACCTAAGTGTAGTTTAAATGAATTCATCGGAAAAATCTCCTATAACAGAAAATGAGTTCATCCTTGAAAAATTAGATCATTATACTATTAAAAAAGAAAAATCAGAGCAATTTTTAGTATTAAACTTATTAAGTAAATTAAAAATTATTGTTTTTGAAAATTAAGTACTGTTAATATTTATTTAGTCAATGCAGTAAAATAAAAAAAAAATTTAATAGGCTATCAAAATATTTAGAGCTGCATAAGAAACGGCCATTCATAAAAATATAAGTTTATGTTGTTGTTGTTACATATGGCTAAAAAGAACCTAATCCATCAAATATAAGTTTGGAAGTTCATGCTCATTCTATCATGTCAGATTCATGACGTCACTACTGATGTGATGTGACGTCATATCCAAAACTCATCAACCAGTGGTTATCTGTGGACATCCATTATCATCTCATGGATGTCTTCTAGATGGTCTACTGGATCATGGTGGATTCTCCAAATAACATCCAGTGGACGTCGAATAGATGACTTATATTGCTTGGGGGTGGTCAAATTTGCAAGCATTGAATTCATTCTTAATTGTAGCAAAATTTAGACTCCAAAACTCACACTCCTAAGTGAAATCACTATGTCCCACCATTACTGGAAACCAAAATCTTATTGTGTGTTGCACAAGTATAAAATATATATTGTTAAAATAATTTATTTCTCAGATGATCTGTATCTTCCTTTCAAGCAAAAACTTTCATTTTTCTGGGAGCTCTTTAGAAAAATGAGTATAATGCAAAAATAGTGTAAATATTTTTTATATAATTAAATACCAGCAAAATTAGAATAATGGGCTGTTCTTATTAGACATGTTTTGTAAAAATATAACAGAAGATATTTTTTGAACATTAACTATAGACATTCAATATTAACCTCAATATATATTCGATATACTTAAAATCATATTTTAATTTGTATGTTTAGGATCTATTTGAGTGACTACTTACTTTTTTTTTTATCTTAGAATTCAAATCCCATCTTTTGAAAACTCAAACAAAAAATGCTCTACTCATATTTTACGCCTGTGAAAAATTTCTCGTGACGCATGCGTATTGAATATAGGAGCATTTGTGATCCTCTCATTTTTCGGACTCGTCCGTTTCTTGTGATTCTCTGTCAATATTAGCCATTATTCTCATTAGTCTGTATATTGTGGTCATATGTTATGGTGTTATATGAAGTTGTTCTGTTGGTATATCTGTATAGTTTAAAGAATTTAATTGAGTATAGCTCCATTTGAAATTTATTTATTTTAAAATTTAAAATGATGAAACCCGAGCCAACAGTTGGTCCTGCGCGACCTCAGCAAACTCTAAGCGATGAATTTCCTTGGTGGGTTAGATATGGTGTGAGATTTCTCGGCAGTGTTAGTGCTGTCGGTTAGTTTTCTTTTCTATTCAAAACAAATAATTACATGTTTGTTTACAAAATTTATAAGCAATTTTGCTGTTAAAATTTTTGTTTTTGTTAAAAATCTTAATTTGATTAGTTAATTTGGAGTATAAATATTAGTTTATATTTTTCATTTTACATGAAATGTTTATGTTTACAAATCTTTCGCAAATTCTTTATTATTTGTTCTAATTTAGACCCTAAATGTGTCATGCAAAACAAAAGAGTTTCCTTGTAAAAATATTAAACTGAATAATTGGATAGTATTAAACACTTATAAAAAAACAAAATTATCATGTATAATTAATCCTCTCTAAATTGTTTGATAGTTACCTTAATCTTATCAATCATCAGGTATGTATCTCGGTGAGAATCGTAGCATTATTTCTTAATAGAGAATGTCTTCATATTAAGTTATTTTCTTGCATTAAAAATTAGTAATGGTTATTGTAAGCCTACTTGATTTTAAAATAAAAGCTTCAAAATTATGATTTCTTTTTATAAAATTAAATATAATAGTTGCTTTTCATTAATGGACGATAAAGTTAAAAATGAATAAATTTTTTGTAGAATATTACAAAAATTGTGTCTTATTTACTTTTGGTAGCTTTTACTGTGGATTGTGTTAGCATGTACTTTATGTTTTTAATTAGTAAATTACCTATTTTAATCAATTTTATGTAAATTAATAAGTAAAATTTATAAATAATTACTAAAAAGGATTATCTTGACAATAATAATAAAAAAAAAAGTTGATAGGTTTTATGGAGCACAAATTCTTACTTTTTCATATAATGTATTAAATATAACATTTTCTATTTACTTTTAAACTTTATAATTTTCCAGTTATATTTTATTGATATTACTAAAGAAAGAACATAAATTTTATATAAGTTGACATTATGTATTTAAAAAGAAAGATTTGATCACTTCATGTATATTGTTGAAAGAAAACTTTAGAAAATATTTTATCTTTAATTTTAAATGGATTTTTTCTCAAAGTATATGTTATAGTAGTTGAATTTTTATTTAAAATATGGGAGGAAAACACCCTATGTTGAACATGAGTATAGCAGTTTATCATGATTTAATCTTTAATTTATTGTTCTAGGTTTATCTCAAATTTTAGAATGCATGAGAATGTTTATCATTCCATCATTTGATATCATTAACTAACTTTATTATTAAGTGCTTTTTTTTGTTACTTGTATTGTGAATCTTGAAATCATTGAAATAATTTTTATTTTTAGATTAGTTTATTTTTTGTGATATTTATTATTCAGTATTTACTAATAAAAATGTTATATGATAACCGTAATTTAAATAATGATCATTGAAACATGACAATTTAAATTTATGAACTTGTGTTTTTATCTAAATGTACTATGTCAATGTAAACTATGTCTAATGTAAACTATGTCAAAAAGCATCTAAATGTTTATTTAATTCTTTTGTATTTCCCTATGGTATTAACCTAGTTTAATTATTGCCAATTTTTATTTCAGCTAATTTTCTTATATAGAACAAACTGGTTTTCAAAATTATATATTCAATTTGATCTTGATTTTAATGGCCCTTGCAATAAACTGCCAAATGTTAAGTAAAATGGCCATGAAAAGTTATTTCAAAAAGCAATTTAATTTGGTGGTTATACAGAACATTAATTTCTTAATTATTTTATGTTTCACTTAAGGAGATTTTCTTATTGATATAAATATTTTAAAAGTTTATTTATCAATTAATCAAACTTTTTACGTTTTATTTATCTAACTATGAAAGTTGATTAATATATATGAGCTTTATTTTAAATAATGATTTAAATCAAGAATTCTTATTTTCTAGTGTGAATTTTTTAATTTTACTCTTTTCACTAGCCTTATTTTATCTATTACTATGTTATTATCAAATTCAAACTTTGAAAAGAATATTATTTAAAAAAGTCAAATTTTGAAAAGAATGCAAAGTTTTGAATTTAGAAAGAAAAATGATTAGGAAAACATTTTTTTCAAACAAATAGGTTGTAACATTTTTTTTATCATTTATTTTGATATCTTTTGTCAATAACTGCTTATTACATTCATATGAACAATTTTTTCATTTAATATTTATTATCATTTATTGCAATTAAGTATAATTTTCTATATTTGTGAGCTTATAACTTTTAAATATGATACATTAGGTTTGTAAAAGCATTCTATAACTATTTAAATTTTTATATTTTGATACATATTCAGTTGTGTTTAATATTTTTCTGCCATTATCAATGTTCTTTACATATAACTCACCATCCACTTTGTAATTCTTTGAGTGTTCTTACATCTAGTTGGAAACCTTGCTGCTTTATTAACTAATGTTTCCATAGTGAAAGATAAAAGGATCATATAATTAGAAGTGAAAAAAAAATATTTCCACAAGAAAACTGGAGTTTTATTTGCCTTACTTTTGTTTTAGAATTTCTGGATAAATTAGATTTCTTCCTGGATTATTTAAAATTTGATTAAATGTTAATTAAATCAAATTTTATCACTCAACTAATTGAATATTTAAACTTCTGGAATAGTTTCATTAAGGTATAGACAAGAGAAAATATAAAGTATTAGTGATTTTGCTTAAAAGACTGAATAAAAACTAACTTATGACTCTAAATTCTTAATTTCTTTTGGTGTTGCCTTATTGTTGTTTTTCCCCTTCACAAATAAATCTATACTTATGTGTGGAAGGAAACCAATTTCATTAACTAGGAGATACTTTTCTCTATGAAATCAAGTATTGTATATTAAATTTAATTTTATTTCATATCAAAGCTATATAAAAATTGATTTTCAAATAGCATAGTATTTATATAAAATAAAGAAGAAATATAGAAAATATGTATAACAGAATTTGTTTTGGGAATTTGTGTTAGCGAGAATGTGTAATTCAAAAAAAAAGTTACTGTCCAAAAGAATATAGTCCTGTTAATTTGATTTTATCTACAATTTTAACAATTAAAGAAAATATTCTTATTTGTAGTAAAAAAATATCTATACTGCATCAAAATTTTCCAATGGAATTTTTTTTAATTATAAAAGTGCTGGAAATTTATATATTTCTTAAAAATATATTTCAATTGGTAATCATTTATTAATGCGAATAATTTTTTATTTATTCAACATATTCACATGAAATATTTTTTATTTTATATCCTTAAGTATAAATGTCAGTTTTCTAAATTTAAAAAAGCTAAAATTTCATCAAAAGGTAAAAAATGCAACCAGACTTTCCCTACTGGAAGCTGATATTTATGTTTTTATTCAGTTGAAGAAATTTTTTTCAGAAGTTATGAAAATATTGCTGTATCAAACTGTGTATTTATAATTTTCTGTCAATTAAAAAAAAAAAAAAAAAAATCAAAATTTTTTTTTTTTAACATTTGTAAAATAATAGTTTTACTAATGTTAAAAAAAATTTTTTTTAACATGTACATTTGTAGAATAATATGGATTTGTATATGCTAATTATTTGCCTAGAAACTAATGTTGTAAAAATTGTTGTATGCCTATTTAAATGTTAAAAAAAAAAAAAAAAAAAATCTTTATAACCATTATAAGAAATTAATATCAGATATTTGTTGGGGCTGTATATTGTAAATGCTTATTTAGTAATGCTTCAACAGTATTGTTTTCAATTGGTTTTTCATTATGTTTTTGGAAATCCAAATTGAATCTTCCACAGTGGCATTTCAATCAAATTATACAGATTTATGATTTGTATTTGTAAAATCAGAGTTCATCATTTGTTTATTTTCTATATGTAAAAATTGTTATAGCATTTAAACTATCATCTTTTCTTGTATATAATCCACCGATTATGTGCTAAACGTTTTGAATTTCGTTTTGCATATTATACACTGCCACGGATAATCTGATAAAAAATATTCTCCTTCAGAAAAGCTTACAATAAAGTTTTGAAAGAAATTCCATTTATATTTCATAAAATAAATAACAGATGACATCATGACTTAGCTGACTGATTTCAGCTTTGTCCCATTACATTCAACAATGAATTCAGTTCCTTGGAAAGATATTACATTTGCAATTGGTTAATGTTATTTCGCAATCTGTCGTGAAGTGAGCTGTTTTGTTCTGAAAATATTCAAATTCATATATAGTCTTCTTGAGTAAAGTGTTCATGTGAAAGTAAAAACGTTTAACTTACACAGTAGATTTTAAACTGATCTCTATAAGGAAGGCAAATAAAAAAAATGGGGGCAAACTTTAATGTAAGGTGTGGGGGGGGGGAAGTATTCTTGGTACAAAAGAAAAAATGTATCTAATGTGCAGTTCGAAATAATTTCTTTTATTTAATTATTAACAAAAGCTTTATTTTGAAAATATATCTAACCTTGTTATAAAAATAGCTAAAAATTAACAAATTTTACTTAAATCTTTTCAAAATTATTGTTCTCATGCCTTCGTCTCTGCTTATTGCACTTTGTGATAAAGTGGATTCAAACAAATCTTCATGATAAATATTTTTTTTCTGTATAATTTATTATATTGTTAATCATATTGTGTATTTTATTTTATGATCCATATTATCAGCAGTATATATTTTTGACTATTCAGGGAAAAAATTTGTGCTTATTATATGTTGTTGGGGACTACGTAACTTTTATTTTTTTACATGAAAAAAAGGTCTTGTGGAGAATATGCTACTGTGGTTTACACAAAAGAAAATAAAGTACTTTTAAGCAGTTTTACTTTCACTATGTGAGCAATATTTAAATTTCTTAACTGGTAATTTTTTAATTCCCATTATAATGAGTAAAAAGCTTTTGTTTCCCCAGATAGTTGTGTTTTCATAAATCATCTGTGTGTAGGTAGCTGCAATTTAAAATTTTCATAAACATGATCTTTAAATATATCAATCTGTATACATAGTCATAAATTACATTTTATTTTAGCTGCATTAGCATTGGGAGCAATGGCTTGTATCACTTTAACTGCTCGATGTTTATTAGCTGGTATACTTCAAATGTAAGTTGAATTATATGCATTTTTAATTATAAATTAAAAAACTAATATGTTCTACTGTATTTAAAATATCTTCTTGAGTAAAGTGTTCATGAATAGATAATTTAAGTTATTTTGAGAATGTCCAATTCAATATTATTTTTATTTATTGTAAAATTACAGTACTTTTTAAAAAAACCCTCACTTATTACATTCCTTTTACTACTGTCATAATCTTTATCTTAATCACACACTTTGTAGATAGTTATTTCTCCGTCTTAACTTCTATATATATTTATATAAAAAAAAGCTGTTATATATGTGTATATATGTATATATATGTTTTTTTTTGGACATATATAATTTATATGTGTATAATTAATAAAATTTATTAAGAAAATCTCAAACAAACAATTAAATAAATTTAATTGTTTTATCATGTATAACTGTATTAATCAAGAATTTTGTTTTCTTAATGTTTATATGTAAATAATTGTATTCGTATAAATATTTTGTTTCTGTAAATTATTCTTTTGGTTTAAATATATAAATCAAGAAATTGAATCTTTCTAATTTTTTATTACAAATATTCATTGCCATGTATTGTACAATCCCTTGGGAGTACTTACTATTCCTTGAGTTAAAATTATTGTATAAAATTTATTTGTGTGTGCTAGAACTGTCTATTTGTTATGCAGATTAATTTTAGGCTCCAATCAATTTCACTATAAAATCAAGGCAAATGGCCCAGTGGCTACAAACTTAACAAACCTTAGACCTACTACTACTTTTTAAAAATTAAAATAAATTTTCATTCTAATGCACACCTTCAAAATTTCCAGTCTTTTGGTTTAGTATTCCAGTGCATCAAATTTATTAGATGCAATAAAATAATGTTTTTGTTTTTTCCACTGTTCATATATTTCTAAAAACCTTAAAAACATTTTTAAAAAAATCTTACTACTGAAATATTTTTTTTTTTGCTTTAAGTTTTCTGTTTAGAGAAACTTCTATTTTAAGTGAGATTGGATTTTGTCATTTAATATCATGTGATCTACTTTTTGTTTGAAGTGAAACATTCATAGTTTAAGATATAGATAAAAAAAAATATTCAGCTTATATTTTAAATTGCAATTTAAAGTTTTATTTTAAAAAAGATTATTTATGAAAAATAACTTTTAATTTTTTAAATTATATGAAAATTTATTTCATGTCAGATTTCAAATTTTGCTTATCAAAAATGATTTGTATGAAATCATTGTTTTTAAAAATTCTCTTAGTTTATAAACTTGTCTTTATTGAATATTTTAGGATTATTGAGGAAGTATGTAAATTTATTGATAAAATTGTTCAATTTAATATCACAAACATTTATTGTTATATTAGATCATTGGTAAACTCACATCTCCTTTTTGAACCGTGTGCCACAAAACCCAAGCAACCATTGGTAGTCATTCTGGTTATTTTTTATTCATTCAGTAGCTGATTAATGGAAATTGAAAATCAATCTTTCAGCTCTTAACATACAAACATAACTCTTAGCATCTTCTGCTAAGTGTTATGTTTTATGCTGCTATCATTTTAATAAGTTGTGAACAAATCAATATTTTTATGTTGATTTTATCAGAATAAAATCTGTAAGGATTATTATTCAGCTATGAGGTCTACTTTTACTATTAGAACCACTCTGCAAAATATAATTTCTACCATCTTAGATTAACTTTCATTTCTGCATATGTTGTTGCATTTCAATTATACATGGATTAATCAAGTATCCACTGATTATAAAGTATACATTGATAGTCAAGTACACACTGTCTTTCACAATAATCAAGTGTATACTGATTATTAAGTATACTTGATTGTATTCATTGATGATTGATCAAGTATGACTTTATCAAGTATGTATAATTGATCAAGTATACATTGATTTTCTGTTAGAGGAAATCCTATTGTATATATGAAAGAAAACCATAGAATTTTATTGGTCAATGTATTTATGTAGTAAAAGGTACACTATTTATGCATTCCTGAAAGCGTTTGGAGTTTGCAAAAACTCCTCAATTGAAGATAGATAACTTTTAGAGGAAAGTTATATTTAGGGATGAAAGTAAATTCAACATTTTTTGAAGCGATAGTCGTCGGAGTGTTTGGAGAAAGCTGAACACCGTTTTGGATCCAAAAAATTTATGTCCTACATTTAAACATGGTGGTGGTTTGGAGTTGTATGGCTTCAAATGGGATAGGAAATTGAATTTTTATAAATGGCATAATGGGTCATGATCTTTATATAGATATACTCCTCAACAATCTTAAAGAAAGGGCAAAAAAATTGAGTTTAGATGGAAATTTTATATTCCAGCACAACAATAACCCCAAACATACAGCACGTAATGTCAAAATGTGGTGTCTTTTTCATTGTAAACAGCAATTGTACACACCACCACAATCCCCTGACATCAATGTCATAGAAAATTCGTGAGCCACTCTGGTAACAGGGGTAAAAAAAACACCAAATTAGGAACAAAGCCCATTTAAAGCAAGTGTTACAAAAGAATGGGATAAAATAACTCTAGATACCACCAAAAAATTGGTTGAATCTGTACCAAGATGTTTGAAAGACGTAAATGCCAAAGGAGATGCAACCAAATATTGACACTGTCTTTGTATGTGATATATAGCAAAAATTTTATTGGTTTATCCTCAACTTTTTAAGGTAGAAATCTGCTTATGTTTATTTGAAATACCTCTGAAAATTTTTCTTTTAGAATTTTGTCATTGATTTTTCTTTATCTTTACTGTTAATTAAATCTTTTGTTATGTCTCAGAATAGAATTACATTTGTACTTCTAGTTAATGTGTTTTTTCGATTGACAATAGGATTTATAAGGTAAAAGTAACGTGTATCTTCAATTATTTGTGCCACTGTACTTCTTGGTATTCAGCAAAATAATTTAGTAGTTGTTCAAGATTCATGCAAGCACAGTTTGAGCCATTTTTTGCCCGTTGTGTTCTCATGTAAGCAAATCTCTTGCTTGCATGGGGCATATGCTTTGATTTCTCTCATAATTATGTCAAATTTTCATTTACTACTTTCACCTTTAACTGACTTCCACCAAAGAAAGATTAAAAATAATTTCTAAGTAGTAATATTTTTTTATTAAGAACATAAATTGAACATTTAATTACTTAAAATTATGATGGAATACCCCCGAATATAATTTAAAAATTCTAAATTTAAAGCTTTATACAGCTTTTTCTGTAACATAGTCTAATTTAAGAAATTACAATTAGTCTTAATTAAAACAATCAATACACAACATCATACTGTTTAACTATGTTTATATTGAACATCCAGATTAAGGTATGTTTGATAATCTTAATTAGAAAATATTGACTCCACTGATGTGTGAAACAAATTTTTATATATAATTATACTAATAATATTTACTTAGTACATGATACATATACTTTAATCATGAGTAAAATGAACTTATAAAGTTGCTGTTATTCAATATTTTAGTTACTGTTGATTTTTAAATTTTAAGGAAGTAAAAGAATGATGGTATATATATAAATATTTTAAATATCTAACCATCTGAAATATGAATTTTACTCTTATAATTTATATGAGACAATAAAATGGCTGTTCGAATGACTGTATTTTCCTGTATATAATCAGCAGCAGTATCTTATATGCTAGGTCTTCTTTCAAGTAAAAGAAAGAATGGCATAATCCATGTCAATTTTTTTTAGAAACAGCAATAATAAATGGCATTTTTTTGGAAACATCATTGTTAAATTTTTCTGTTAGAGAATTTTTTTATCAGTTTATCCACTTCAGTATAGAATATGCTCAACCAAATTCAAAGTTTTTAACGCATAATTGCAGATTATATATGGAAAAATATGCTAATGTGAATTAATTGGATTGTGGTGAATAAATATGAAAACTCTTGGAAAGATCCAGATTTCTATATCTGAGGAAAAAGGAAACTGAATTTCACAATGGACATATTTAAAATCAATAAAAATCTAGCATAGGCAAAAGCCTATTTTAAATTCATTTAGTAAGGTTTTTTTTTTATTTTTAAGAAATGAGAATAGGCTCCAAATTTGTCCCTTTATTCCACTATCATAATAATTTGTGGATAAACATGATTTGTGCTGATAAACATTACTTGAAAAAATTTTTTATACATGCAGATATTTACTAATTTTTTATGTTTACATCTTATAAAGTATTTAAAATTTTTGTGAAATATGAAGTACATTTACAATATTTAGAATGAAAATGCAAATTTAAAAACCATTAGCAGTATGCAGTTCTCCAATTATTTTATGATATTTTTTTCTTTCTTTTCTGATAACTTTACCTTAAAAGTAGCTAATATAAGCAAAGCCCTGTCTTTGAAATTGTTAAATCTGCTATTAAAATGTTTAAAATTATGGTATAGCAATCTAGGAGATTTGATAATAAGAAAAAAGGAAATTTGTCAGATAAAAGGTTAATATAATAAACTTTTATTTATAAATAATGTTTGAAAAGTCAATTTACTAAAACTTTGTAACTGCTTTAAAAAATATTTTTATTTTATAAGAAAAACAGCAAACCAGTATTTTTGCAATAAGAGTTAAAAGAGTGGCTTAAGAGAAAAACATCACATTTTTTTTTCTTAAACCATGAAAAATTATTATTTCCTGGTTTACATTAATTTGTGAGTAGATGCTAAAGCTAATTTAATACTTATAGAAAAAAAAAACTTTAATTTCCGAAACAAAAATAATAGCTTCTTGATTTGATGAAACAACTGTTTCAATGTTTTATTTTTATTTTATTTGATTGTATATATATACTGTTTTAATGTTTTTTATTTTATTTGATTGTTTATATATACTGTTTTAATGTTTATTTTTGATTTATTCCATATTATGAAGTTTCTCTGAGGTGGCTGATTTGCCCCTGAGCTTTATTTGAGGTCTGAAACTATGGATTGAAAATAAGAATTATTCAAAACTACAACTGTCATAGATATTGTAAATATATATATATATATATATACTGAACCAAAAGTTTAACATCACTTGCTATTTGAACTTGATACATTCCTTTGAATTTTGATATAAGGATAGCAAGGACTTGCTCCTTCCTCTTGTAAAAATGAATTACTCATTTCCCTGCCCTAGATGGCTATGTAATAGTTTAATATCTTTATTAAAAGAAAGGACTTATAATAATTTGGAAAACAGTTATTTTGCTAAGAATCTTGTTTATTCGTTTTTCTCTTATAAACTTTTACGTTTCTTTCATGGCTTTTTATTTTCTTATATTTTTTAAATGAAAATAACATCAAGTGAGTAAACATAAAAAAAAAGGAATATGTTCTACATTTTTCTTTTTTAAATTAAATAACTTGTATGTGAAATTGTATTGCTTATTTTGATAAAAATTTATTTATATAATATTTTTATCTATAGGCTAATTGGTGTGCTTGTTGCTCTTATTGAAGCACCATTTCTATGCATGTTTTTGGATTTTGCTCAAATACCTAGTGCTTATTTTGATAGCAAACCTTACTGGCTTAGAGGACTTTTGTATGTATTGTAAGTATCTTTTATATAAGTTTATATTTTATTAGAAACACAAATCTGACCTATATTGTCCATACTGATTATTGGATAATTTATATTATGGTCATACCTTCAAAAGTTCATGATGGTAGCTCTCAACTAAGTGGATGTTTGTGGTGGTTTGAATCCACCTTTCAGATATAGATCCTGGCTGAGTTGTCATTTGTATTAAAAAATGGTAGAAGAGAAAAATCAACCTATTTATAGAAGTATATTTTTATTTAACATGTGCAACATTTTTTTACTATTTTTTCTGACAGCAAATGTATTTTATAGTAAAAATAGAAATCTTAAAAATTTTTTATGAGTAATTAAAAATAATATAGAATTTAACAAACAAAAAAGAACAATTGACTTTTATTTCACATTCCTTTCTATACTAACTTAATTTTTTGAATGTCTTTTAATGTTTTTACCATGCAGCAATTTTCATGTGAAATGTAATTTTATTTAATTATGTTTATCTTGTTATTTTATTAACATTTCTTGTTATTTTTTCTTATATTTTTTCTGACTTTTATTCAATACATGTTTGTGAAAAAATAAGAAAGAAAAGAATTTCAATTAAAAAATTATTCAATTTGATTTATTTCAATGTTCAATAAGATAGTCAATAAATGTGTAAAGTAATAATGAAATTAAAGTAATGTGTAATAGTTCTAATGATTACAAAGTAATTAAAAATAATTCACAATGAAACCATAAATATTTTGGCAGAACATTTATATGCCTCTGTTCTTATTGTTCATAACATGTCAAAAAATAACAAAGTTTGCTGTTCATTTAAGCCATCTATTGTTGCATTTTAAAAATATATTTTTTGTACCTCATTAAATTTTGATATATCAAGTTAGTTCAGGGGTATTTAAATTAGAGTTTTCTATGCACTCTTTCGAAGAAAAAAAAAAATTATTATTCTATGAAGAACTGAGCTACAACCTATGGAATTCATCTTGCAAATGTAGTACATAAAGTTATTCAATTGATCAAATTTCATCATCAAACATCATCAATGCAATCTGCACTCATATTTATTCGTTTTTATATTTTAAGAGAAGTATATGCTCAATGATGGGTAACTACAATT
Source organism: Latrodectus geometricus (assembly GCA_026290005.1). Lineage (NCBI taxonomy): Eukaryota > Metazoa > Arthropoda > Arachnida > Araneae > Theridiidae > Latrodectus > Latrodectus geometricus. The sequence continues at coordinate 2,556,800 of JAPDSC010007783.1, read as the reverse complement.
TAAATAGCTGCTGGAATGAATGGCACAATGAAAGATTCCTTTTCAGCTGTATTTGATCTATGTTGTAAATATTTTTCTAACTTTTGGAAAGATTTGCATTCTTGGTTTAAAAGAGCTTGATTACACAGATCTGTTATACTGAAATTAGTAAAATGATATACTTAAGTCTGTATATCCATTAATAGAATTTGCTATTGATAATTCATTCTAGACATTTTTCTTTAATGTTATTTAATTAGGTTTTGTTAAAGAAATTTATTGCAATAAATCTCTTTTTAACAATTCAGAATATATAATAATAAATGAGTTCCCTTATTTGTTATTTTAACTAAGTTATTATATTATATTTTATAAGCAATGAAAATTGTATTTAAATTTTTTTTCATTCTAAATAATATATTCTGAAAAAACAATTTAAATAAATTAATTTCTTTAACATTATTTACTGCAAAAACACATAGTATAAAACAATACAATCAGTTATGTATATGGCATCTTAGTAAAATATTTACAAATCTGTTAAGAAAAATTTAATGAAGAAATTACTAAGTAGATGCATTATCTAAAATTTGTTTTTCAGTTTCTATTGTTTAAACTTGTGGTTCTACAACTCACAGTAAAATGTTATCTTTTTTAATAAACATAAGTCATGTTTGAAGTTAACAAATATGTTATTAAGTAATAAAACATTTCTTTTATGAAATACAAAATGTATTTTTTATTTATTTTGTTCTATTCAAATATACACATTATGTCTCCATGTGGAAAATCAAATATATCACTTAAGTATTTTGAAAATTATATATTTAAATAATAAGAAATATCAAAATCATAATTTGATAATAAATTAATGTATGTTCATAAGACATTCAGATTTCAGCAGCATATTTTCTAGATTATGCTTAACAAGCTTTTGTAAGTTTTTTTTTTTAATTATGCATTTTAATAAGGATTCAATGTAATTTTGTTTTTTAACAAGCCTTTAAAAAGCTAACATTAAAAAAAATAAATAAATAAAAATTTTGTTTATTGTTTGTTAAAAGTTTGTTATGCAATTTTGAAATATTTTTATATTTGAATCATTCCTACATTGCTTTGATATTGTAAATGAACATGTAAAATAATACCCACTATTACCGAGCCATAGGCCAGTTTTTCAAATTACATTTTGTAGTATGTAAGTACATCGTATTTATGGTAATTAGAATAAAATTCATATTATTTATTAAATTAAAAAACTTTAGGCCAAAAAGTAAAA
>JAPDSC010007783.1:2533866-2550542 GCA_026290005.1 Latrodectus geometricus | reverse complement strand
AACAGAATGTATTTTACAATTAATGTGCCAACACTGTTGATTAAATTAGCCATAAAAATTTTAAATTGAGAAATAATTTTGATTCTATTGCCTCAAAATTATTTCAGTTTTATTTTGAAATATTATTTCTGCGTGCAATTAAAAATTGTGTTGTGGTAAATAAAGCATCAAATTTCAGCTAAAGGATTGAAGGCAATCTATAATTATGAGATTTGAAGGATATTGTATACTTACACACTTAATTGTTTTAAAATGCATTATTTAATATTATATATTTGGAACACACATAAAATATTTTAGATATTTATTAATAAAACTGTTATTATTTCTACTTGCCAAAATATTTGATTTAAACAACTCCAAATAAAATTTAACTATAAAATTAAGAGTTAGTATTTAATTTTTCTGTCAGACCTTACTTTTAATGCTTTGTTCAGTTTCTCATATATATTATTTGATTTAAAAATCTAAATTGCTATAGCAAATAAATTTTTCATATTCTAACTTGAAGCCACTGTGGCCTAGTAACTTAAAATGTCATTCTTATTATTGGAAGGTAGTAAGTTTAAATACTGATTATTAGAAGGATACCCCTGATTATTGGATCATATTGATATTGAGTTAGGTTTATGAAAATTTGTTATGTTTGTTAAAGGTGGCTGGGGTGTGTTAAATAGGTTATGATCATAATATGCTCCAAGTAAAATGATACCTTGAGGTGTGATAGGCTAAGTCTAGTAGTCTTCTGCTTGATTCCTGTTTCTAAATTATGAACAACGACTCACATTCAGGGTCATACCAACTAAGTACCCCATTTAATAAAGGTGCTATTTATTTCACCCCTTGTAGTGTCATAAAATGTGTTATTCTAGTGCCCCAAAAAGACTATTTGGATTTGATAAACTTGCCTAATAAAGTCAGATGTTAAGTGGTCTTTATATACCGCAATTAATGGATGATTGTTTTAGAACATCTACTTTAATAAAAGTTGGCATTTCAAAATATTACATTAATTAAAACAGGATTCGAAAGCATGATTGTTTACCTTTTTAACTAAACTAAAAATTATTGTACAGAATTTTTCAAGAAACCAAAATATATTGTCACTTGGAGTAGTGTTTAAAAAATCTGAAGTTTTTTTACCCCTATTTTCTAGCTATTAGTATCTTTTTCATCCCTTACATATGCTGAAATATACATTAAAAATTATTACTCAGATACACTATGCAAAACTATCTAAATATGAATTCTGGAGCAGCTTATAAATTTTTTGCTTAACAGCCATTTTTTTTAAAGAATATTCAATGTTGCAATTGAGTATTTTTAATACTAATGTAACAAACATGGTTATTATCTTTTTCTGAAATTTAATGTATATTTTAAAAAAATAAATAATTCTTATTCTGGAACTTCAGTGAAGAAAGTAATAGTTTTAATTTGCTGTAGTGTAGAATTTGTAAAGTTTGATTTGTCAGTGCTGAAAATAATTTATCAATTGAAATTGCTTTAAACATTTTGTTGGTATAATGACATTGAACATAATTGCTGCTGTTAGTCCAGAAAAAGTTACAGTATATTTTTGAATGATAAAAAATGAGTAACTTCCAAATAAGTATTTTATTGACATGAGGTGCAATTTTACTGAAATCAATTAAATTTCATATTAAATCTAGAAATACATCTTTGTGCAATTTAAAAATGGTTTTTTATTTTTTAAAAATGCTTACATGTTTTTTATGCATTATTACACTAAACAATAGTTGGTATTTAATGTGTAATTAATATAAATTAGGGCATATTTTCAAACAATGTTAAAAATATTAACACATTTTTTAAAGTAATCTTTAGTATTTGTGCAGTTTTTCTTACCATGAAATGTGCTTAAAATTTAAGAAACTGCTCCAGATTTTATTAATAGCAAATAATTTCTTTGATATTTACTTATGCAAGTTCAGATTGATTACAAAATGTGTTTTACAAAACTTCATATTTTCATAAAGTGAAGGCTCTGATAAAATTGGAAATTTTTTAATTGTTGTAATTTTTTTTTTTTTTTTTTTTGCTGTGGAAAATTTCTTTGAAAAAACAGTATCAAAGGAATTTAGAATATAAGCTTGCCATGCACAAAACTATTACATTGAGCTATCATCTCTTTATGCTTTTGTATGTATCTTTCTCTCAGTCTAATAAGGCACCTTGATAGTATTAATATTCATCATTAACCCTTTAACAAAGACTTCCCTATGGAAGTGAGATTGTATTCAGGACAATAGTAGATATTTGGAACTGGTCGACAACTTCATTGAAAATATAGTATCTTATACATATAAAATTTATTATCTGTTATAGATTGTGTAAAAGTGGCTATTATAGATATACTTATATTTAAATAATTTAATGCTGAAATTATATATGCATTGTGGTACCAGTTATTAAATATTTTATTTAAACTTAAATAAAATCAACTTGAATGAGGTAAAAGAAAAATTTTATTGTAAAAATATGTATTCTAAAATTTTTATATGCAAATAGTGTCCTGCTAAATTCAGTAAGAATGTTTAGAAACCTACATTAGATTTAAAGATTTTAATTTTTATTTTTAAAATGCAGGAAATTTTTAGCAATGAGATTTAAAATTTTCTAGTTTTTAAAGCTGAAAGTCAAAACTAAGTTTAAACAGTCTATATGCAAAATTACTTTCTATTTTTTAATGTTTAATTGAAAATTTTCAATCCAAAATCAATGAAGAAATTGATTTTAAAAAAAAGAAAAAAACATTCAAGTGTAAAATCATGCAATTTGTTTTATAATAATGCATATTTTCATCAAATTATTTTAAGGTATGGAGTGCAGTATTGCATTTTTATACATTGCAATATTGTATTGAAAATTTGTTTATTGTTCATTGATGAAATATCTACATTTTTTATTACCTAATGAACAGAACCAAAAATATATTTTCTAACAGAAATATTTATTTGAAGAAAAATTATTGCTAGATATTTTTAAATTAACAGAAATTATCCATAAAAGTAGAATTATTAATGCATGCTTTCATATTGATTATTAAAATTACTTCATTTATTCTAAAAAAAAAAAATATTAAAGCTTTGAGTAGATTTCTTGCTTGACACCCTAATTTTGTGTAAGGTGAACTGACTTCAATATACTATGTAGATATGCTCCATTGCATCTTATGAATTGCCATAGCTCTTGGTAATCCCAATTACTTTTGCTAACTGAATAATGGAGCTATGTTGGCATCAAGATTCAAGCAAAAATTTTCTAATGAAAGTTCTTTTATCATGGATTTCAACTAAATTCATCAGAAGAACTCTTTTCAACTTATTATGTTGAGTGATAAGTGAAGCTTACACTTGAAAAAGACTTATAATTCACAAAAATCAGTACAAAACATGCAACTTTTTTCATTATTTGTGTAAAAATTAACCAACATATTACTCTGATCTTAGATTGTTTTTAAAAAAATTTATTAATTATAATATTATATATATTATTAATTAATTATATACATAAAATAATATTATTAATTATATAAAATATACATAGTTATTAGATTGTTTTTCAAAAATAGATCTTTTTATTGACTTATAAGACAAAAATACTTTCACTCATGCAGTTGAGTATTTAAATTTATCCAATTTCAAAATATATATGTATTTAAATTATTAATCTAAACAACATTATGTATTTAAATTGTTAATCTTAAAACTTATTGAATCTTTAAAATTTAATTTTGATCATATTATTTATTTTTTTTTATTGAAAGCAGCTTTCCCAAAATGTTCATTTTTAAAAATTTCAGTTATAATATGCTCTTTGGATGAAATATTTTAAATTTTTATTTGATAAATGCGTATTATTTTGCTGGATAGTGACAAAATGCTTTTAGAATATGAAGTTGTTTTCATTATTTATTTTTATTCATTGACTTCATAAGTATGATATATAATTTTTTTCAGTTAAAATGCATATTAAGGACATAGCCTCACAAATTGGCAAACATTTTCTTGTTAAGCGGAGGAGACAAAGTTATTGGAATTTTAATGGCAACTCACAGTGGGCACCAATCGACTGTTTGAAAAGAATAATAACCATAAGAAATTGAGGATTTTCCAGAGTTCTAATTGTTAAGCCTAACACATTAAATGAGAAAACAGTAATCGTATTAAGAATTGGTTAAAAGTTTCTATTTAAAAATATTTCAGAATTAAAATTGAAGGAAATTTAAGGAAATAAAATTGCAAAAATAAGATAAAAAAATGAAAATTACATTTAATATCTATTTAAAATGAAATAAAATGAAGAATTTCAGTATTAATAAGTGAAATTTTTTATGTATTTAATAAAATTTTGATTTTTTTACAATTCATTAGCACATAAAAATAAAAATTTTCAAATTTTGTTTAACAGTTTTATACATTACATGGAACATTTACACTATATTTAAAAATTAATTTATGAAAAGATTATAGTTTATACAAAAATATCATTTAGCAATTCCACAAATTTAATAATTTTTGCAATAACCATTAAATTAAGATAACAAATCTGGAATAATTTGAAAAATAGAACAAATCTGTTGTTTTGTTTTTTATTCAAGATTTAATTATTTAAAATACAATTTTAGGAATTTCGTAAACAGAAGATTTCTATACCTTCGTTTATTATTGAAAATTTAGATACTTAAAATACAACTCTAAGAATTCTTTTCCCTCATAAGAAATAATTAGCATAAAATTCTTATCGTTAGTCTTCTTTTGTAACATCACAATTGGCTGGTGGATAAATATTGATAATGGAGTATATGAAATCTGTAAAGATGGTACTGGATGTGGAGTATTATTTTTTTTTGCCATATATACTCAGCAAGAATCGAGAAATCAAAGTGATCCCCTCCCTGTCTGCTTCATAGTATCAATTTCAATGCATGATACTCAAATGAACTCAAATTTTAAGAACAACACGTAGCACATCAAAAGCAAAATAAAAAATTCTGCAAATTTATAGTTAAAGTTTTGAAGCATGGTATCAACATTTGGCAATACATTGCTTTTGTTGAATTTGGCGCTAGTTAGGTAAGGAGAAAAAGATTGGAAAATATGGTAAAAATTAGCTTTTTTTGTCCTTGGTCAGCTATGTCCGTAATATGCATTTTAACCCATTTTTCTCCATTGATATTTGTTCCTTACAAAGTAACTTAAAACTAATTTTAATTTAATATTATATTTTTTATATTTCAAAGTGTTGAAAGTGTACAGTTTTCTTAGCATAAGAATACTGCATTTAAAAATGCAGTTTTTCTTTGCACATTTTATAAATATAGATACTTGTATTTAAGAAACATACTAAACAAACTAGTTTAGGTTTTGTGTCTATTCGAAATATTATTTTGAATGGACACAATGATTCATGGAATTAAATGACAATGAATTGTTGAAAAATTCATAAGTAAATTTTCTTTAAACTCATTCTTTTAATGTATTACATTTCTGTTATTCAATTTTATTTGGAAATTGAACTGCAGTAAGATTAGAGTCAGTAATCTTGTGTTATTTCGATTGTACCATTTACAAAAATGTTTAATATTTATTACTTAATTTTTCATATAAATATTTGAAGAAACGTTTTATACCTTTTAGAATTGCAATTTTGCCTGCTGGATTGTGTCTTGGAATATCAACATTTTTTGGTTCTGGCTTGGTATTTGTGACTGGATGCTTGTATGGCTTGATTTCATTGAAGAAAAAGTATGACTTATATTTCATATTTCTATTTAAATGAATATAATTAGCAGCAACTAAATTTCTGTGATATAATGAAGCATAAATGTAAACAGGGAAAAAAAAATTTAAAAAAGAATTTAAAATTTAAGTTAATGGTTTTGTAGTTTTCAATGAGTTCTATTAATTTTTATTTTTGTCTCATAAGCTAGTAAATTATAATAATAGTATCCTGCAAATAAATATTAGTCTATTATCCAAAATATTTTATTATTTCTAGAAGATAAGCCTTTTGTTTCTAATGGATAATGTGTACAATTTGGTTTTTTTACTAAAAGTATTTACATAAATTTTTTTTGTATGTTTTAATACTGCAATAATTAAAAGTGACATTGATTTATTTTATGTGAAGAACATTGTGAACAGTTATATGCATGTTTATTATGACTATCGAGAATATATATAAGAAAATAAAAAAACTCTTATGAAGTGAAAGATATTTGTTTCCATTTTATTTTTGATTAAGCTGGAGATATTGAATAAAATATTTTATCATAGCTTGAGATTTTAAAACTTTCTAATAAATTTACATTATATAATCAAATAAAATTGCGAAACAGAAGAAAATACTTTTGTATACATTATTGTTTAGTAGTTCATTAAGTACTCCAATACTTTGAATTTAAGTATAGTTTTTTGCTTTTATATTATATTTATTTTCTCTAGAATAAGCTCCATTGTTATTTCTCCATGCACACTCAGTTAGTCAATTTCTTCCTTTCATCTTTGAATTGTTTGTTTTTCAATCCTTTGACGTTTGAATATATTGCAAACATGAGAAAGTAAAGTAGCTAGTTCCTTTAATGATAAAATTTAAATTTTTTTAGGAATTTTAAATGCTGGATTTAAAACTTTCTCAGAACTAACATTACTGCATTGAATCAGTTTAAGATTAAAAGTAATTTGTCATCATTTATAAAAAATTCATTTTTAAGGGTTAGTTTTTCTAAATTTGTATAAAAATACTGTATAGTATAGAACACATTTCTTTTTTTAAAGTGATGCTATTCATTTTGTTTCTTATTTATGATGATATGGGCATCTTCTTCATTGATTTTGAGTATTTGATTTTAGGATATCTATCATTCTAGAAATCATTATAAAAATTGAATTTTTAACTGTTATTATGTATTGGACTTTTTTTATTAACTTTGTTTTATTAAAAACCTCTTTTTGTGGAAAAAATAAAATTGTTTATATTGTAGTTTTTATGCTTACACATTTTTAGACTTGATAATTAAATTTATATTGAATATGTTGTACATTCGTTTTTTTATAATCATTTTAGGTTGAATATTCGAAATGAGTAAGTTTTTATTCTGTTTTTATGTTTTTTAGCCCATATTATATGAAGATAAAACATTTATATAATGTTAATATTCATCCATTCACATTAGTAGGAATTCTGTTGCTAAGTTGGTATATTACCTCTCAAGGTTAAATAATGATACTTAAACTGGGTTGGTATAATAATGCTTAAACTATGTAGGGTTTTATTTAATTTTTAGCTCTTATTGTGTTATGTGTGTATAATGACAAATAAGGAAACAAAAGTAGTTTAGTGTTATGTAAGATTTTTAGATCTCAATTACTTTTTATTCTGTATCTTATTGGCTATTTTATTTAATTAGAAATACAAATGTTTTAATGATCAGTTAAATAGTATAGAATATAGTAAATCTATTCAATTTGAGGGAATTTCATAAAGCAAAAGGTTCTGTAGTGATGCTAAAAATATGGATATTTTATATAGAATGCGTAGTTTCAGAGGGGGAGAAACTGTCTTTAACTATATTTACAGAATAACTTTAGTTTTATTTACCAAGCTGGCAGCTAAATGGTTGAACCTCTGGGCTCAAGTTCTTGGGTTCAATTCTCACTTTAAGTGTGGATGTATTTAGTGGTTGGAATTCATTTAAAACAATTTGTTCCAACCAAATGAGATTTCATTTGCTTTAATGTTCTTAGAGTAAACAAAACAATGAATTTAAGTTATTGCAGAAAACAAGTATTGTTCATTGAACATTTTCTCATTTAGATAGCGATAAATTGTTCTTAAATATATATAATTAAATAATAATTTATATGTTTTTGGCAGAAATTTATTTCTATTCTAATGAGCTATTTTAACAGAAATGTAAGAAAATTTATTCTGTTTTATATTTTCCATACACAAAAAGTGAAGAATATAAATATAAATGTGTTAAAATTATAAATTTATTAATTTTAAATTGTGTAAATTTGCAGCTATTAATGTTTCCAAAATTTCATTTGAATAATGGTAAGAGTAAAACTTATGTTATGCATATTATATAAATACAATATGTAAATTATTTAATAATTTTTCTATTTACACAACAATTAACTTATATGAGATAATTTTATTTCATTTCATGCTATAAACAAATATTGTGAATGCAATTACTTTAAAAACTATATTGATAATTTCTTAAATATCTTATCTTTCATTGTGTTAAATGTTAATCAGAAAATATTTTTTAGTCAATTTATTATTTCTTGAATTTGAAGTTTTGCCTTTTCCCACTGTAGTTACTTTTGTGTGACATGCCTGAGTTTCTATTATTTAATTTTCTGTAATTATGTTTTTTACTGTAATTAAATAATCATTGAGGCATAAATAACAATAGAAAATTGTGAACTTGAAAGATTGAGAAACTGCAAGATAAAACTGAAGAAATATCTAAAAAGGGTTTTCTAATATTAGTTAAAAATATGGAAAACTAGTGTTTCAGTCCTTAAGAATATACAGAGATTGAAATCTGAGGAAGTTGTTGCAGATTTGTAGTACTGTTTTTTTTTTTTTTTTTTTTTATCAACTTAATGAATATTCAATTATTTTAACGTTAATATGAAAAGAATTAAAGAAAGTATGTTAATTGATTGATTAATTAAAAATACTTTTTTTAATCCCAATAAAAGAAAGGTAATGTTTATTTAAAAATAAACAAAGGTCTTTGCAACTATATGTCTTTTCAGATTAAGTTAGCTGTGGAGAGAAAATGATTAATGCTTAAAGTTTTGCTTTCGAATTCACAATTGTAGCAGAAAGGGTCCAGTGAATATCAAGTTAAAGTTTAGTATGTAGCAGTAAAATAATGAATCTTTTATTGGTTATCTTAGCTCCTCTATCATTATTTCTTAAACATACTTACTAATTAAAACCTATTTTCATTGAAACAACTGCAGTTTGAATACAGTTTGTAAAATGATTTACATATTCTTGTATCATTACAATATATAACATTACTGATTGTATAGAGTTATGATGAAAGAACATAACGTGCATTGTAGCAGAATCCAATTGGGTATGGATTTTAGATGCAAATTAATTTTACATTAAAACAATTTGAAGGTAAAAGATTAAAATTTAATAGGATTTTAATTAAATAAACTAAATTTTTTAATCTGTATTTTAGGAAATTTTTTTAGCGTATTATGTTGTTGGTTACATTTATTGTAATATACAAACTGTAAAATATAATTTTTATATTATAAGGAATGTCACTAACAATGTAATGCTATAAAAATTCCCCATAAAATACAGATTAAAAATGTAATTTATTTCCTTAATCAGCTATCCTTTATTTGAAGACAAAAACTCTTTTTATTCACACAAAGTATTCAAGTATTCTAAAAAAAGTTTTTTTTAGTAATAAATAACACATCAAGGCCTGTTGTTTAATTGTAAAATGTAATTAAACAGCTTCCCCTGATGTATTATTTATTACTAAAAAAATCTTTTTTTTAGAGTTCTTGCATATTTGTGAATTATAAGAGTTCTTGTTTTCAAATCAAAGGATTGCTGATTAATTTCTAGTGTGTTCTGGTGGTTTATGTTAAATACCACCTGAATCTGAATAAGTAATTTACAAGTAATGTTCTGAAACTCATATAAATTGTAACTTTTAAGCATATTAATCTCAAAACTTGTAAAACATTTAGCTCTCTAAAAAATAAAACAGATTTATTTTTACATGTAAGACATGAATCTGTTTTAAACATCTTATACAGGGTATGTTTAGTGCAAACTTTAAAGAGAAAGTGTGACTCAAATATCTAATGAATTACATAATACTTATGACTACAACATCAACATATTCTGCAAAAAGATGTTACTCATGAGAGTGGGAAAATATCTTGGGAAAATATCTAACATTTCTGTATTTGAGAATAATCTTAATATCATGTAATGCTATATGAATAGACCTGTCAGAAATATTCTTGGTATATGAAATGGTGATTACAATAAAAGAGTAACTCAATGACTGTCTTGAAAATCCATTCATCAACAACCATTGAATATCTCATTGAGAGTTCTATTTTTCCAATGTATTTCTCAATTTATATTAATATGATCATTAAAATTCAATCAGCCTTGTGAAGATGTGTCACAAGAGTAACTTGTAGTATGTTACATGCTTTTGAGAGTGAATTTAATTTAGCCTGCTGCAGTAGGAGCATATTATTATGTATAATATGCTCCTACTGCAGATTATCTTACTGCAGCTAATCTTAAAACTGTAAGTTCTAGCTTAATTATTCCTTGTGTGCAAAAAATGGCCATTGAGTGACAAACAAACCTAACCATCATATATTTGTATATAAGATGTAGTTTGTAGTTTCAGTATAATAGTGTATTGAGTGTGTTTGGTTAATGTGTTATCAGTAGACTGATTGTGGCTAGACTTTCATGTGCTTTTCTGATTTGAATATCTGGATTATTTTATTTATTATTCTGATGTGAATATCTGGATTTTATTTCTTTGAGAGGCATTTGAAGCAAGAAATTCTTGGGTTTGTAATTTATTTAGTTGTAAGAGTATCCAAGTTAGAAGATATCCAAATTCATGTGTTGTGTATGTTTATTTTCATCAAGCTGGCAGCTGAATGGTTAAGTACTCTGGCCTTCAGTTTAACAGATCTTGGATCTTCCAACCTTGGTAGTGGATGTTCATAGTGATTACTTTGAACACTACTTTAAACTACATTAACTCTTTTAAACTAAGAGTCAGTCCAATAAGCTTTTGTGTATAAAATGGAATCATTGAGCATCAATCAAATTAAACCCATTTACTTCTTTATCTGGAGATAAACATGCATAATTTAAAAATGAAGAATAAATCCTCTACAACGTATGTGGTATTTAAGAATATTATAGTTTGATCATCTCTGTTTTAAATCTGTTCATTTTCTATGCCTCTTATCAAATTTTCATGATATTTTCAGCTATTAGATGCAATTAAAATTTCTTTTGGTTTGCAGTACCTCTTAAAGTTTATACAAATAGTTTGGTACTCTTGCGCCAAGTGCATGTATATATATCTTGTATGAATTTCAATTATATATTGTGTACAAATTTCAATTAGTAGTGCTTTTTTTTAGGATCTTTAAAGAACATGAAATTTTAAAAGAAACTTTATGTTGAATTTCCTTGCTAGGAAATTTAACATAACATTTTTTTTAAAAAATGGTTGAAATGTTTTCAACTATTTTTAAAATGAAAGTGGAAGCTATGCTATTGACCATAAATCAACATAATAATTAAAAACTAACTGTTATGAACATTAATTCTTAAATAAAAATATTGGAAATTTTATACAACAATGAATAAAAATATGTTAAATATCCAACTAAAGCGTAGTCAAAACTGCTTAATTTCATTTCTTTAATTTCGTTTTTTAATAATTCTAGTTATACTGGATTTTATTTACTTATTTTTTTACCATTTTGAAAAAAAATTTAGATTTGCATATCCTTTCATATCTTTTTAAAACAATCTCACTGCTTTGGAATTATCATTTGTTCTGATTATGTGTTATAAATGCTTATAGTTGGCTATGCAATTCAAAATAAATACTTTGACTTATAAAATAAAAATTCTTCTACAGGGAATGCAAAATATCCTAGAATAAGTCATTTAACTTAAAGAGAAAACATGAAACAACTGAGAAAAATTGTGTTTTATTTTGCATTAAGTTAAAAAAAATATATGAAAGGAAAAGTAGAATTATAAATATATTGTTGCTAACTGGATTTACTTGGCAAATGAAGGAAGGAAGGCAGGCTTATGTAGAATTTGTGGACTAAAAATGAAAGCTATAAAAAGTTGAATACTTTATAGTGCTAGTTAAGAGAAATTTCAGGATGAAAAATAAAACTTGCTTGTGTATTGGTATAATAATATAATCCAAAGCAGCATATAAATAAGTTATCCTTTTAAGATTTTTGCTTGTCTTCTGTTTTTTGAACAATTAAACCTACTAGAGTTGTCCAAAATGATAGAGAAATCTTTTGCACTTAATATGTTGTGAGAACACTTTTGGCAGTTAAAAGCCCTTGAATCCTCTTAAAAGTGAATAAGTACTTGTTTTGTATGATGGTAAGTGTTCTAATCCCCAATCATGAATCTCAATCAGAAACTGCTCTGACTCCTAAAAAGATGCCAGAGGAAACAATCGTTTCTCACCTTTTCTTCTATAATGGGCCCTAGTAGCTCTATGATATTTATGTCTAGTAAGTGAGTCAGGAAAGATGCACAGCTGAGAGTACTCATATTCCTGAAACTAGGATTAATCCCTTAATACATTTGCATGTGTCTGATACAGGCGAAAGTTACTAGCAAATTTGTACATGCCAGTGTCTCACACAGGCACTCTTATATCTCATGTTATTTTATTTCTAATGCTCATTTAAGATCAGTTCCAGTAAAAACAGAGTGACTAAATTATAATTAAACTTATTTATTGATAACACATGAATTATTTTTTCTGAAAAAAAACTCTTGCTTAAGGAGTTTAACAGTTCTATGCTGACTCAGGATATTTTCTTGATTAGTGCAATCTCCAGACAGAAACAATTCTTCACCATAGAATACAGTTAATCGCACAAAAGAATGTAATAATTAGTTTTAATAATCTATCTGTATAACGAGGAGACCCTCTCCAAACTTATGTGATGAGGTCTTAAACCATTACTAGATCTTAAACCATTACAGAGCTTAAACCATTACTTCAGGTTTTGCAGAGCTTTGTTACACGCGAACCTATCCTGTGAAATATTGAAAACTTTATTCATTGGAAAACAAAACATGTTCCCATTGATCCACAGTCAAAGTGTTATAGTTCTTTCACTGCAATACACACTATTTCAGATTTATATCTGCCATAAAGGGTTTTGCAATCAGCTCTGCCTCAAGTATTTTGTTTATACAATTCTTTTCAAACTATATGAATGTATACTGGGTTCTCTTATTTAGCAGCTCAGTCACTTTTCTCAGTATGGTCTTTCTTCTTGTCATATTCTTTCTTAATGTCTAACTTTTTCTTGGAGTGAGTTTGGTTTTCATTTCACAGTCCTGTCTTGTAGATATTTTGTAATATATGTATGCTGTTATGATGTTTGACCTGCCTATTGAAATCTCCAATAGCTATAACTGTGGTTAACATTACACCAACCACACAAGCTCCTACTATCTGCCATCTTTGGAACTTTGACAGGTTTCTCATTTTAGTTTCACCTGAAACAAAATTAGCGAAATATAGTCTATAATGTACTCTCATACCTCTGAGACTCAACAAAAATGTACTACTGTAAAACTGTTATTTGCATGTTTAATTTAGTCCTATAATAATGTTTATTTATTCATATAATGTAATAAATTAAAGCTCTATTTTTTATTGAAGCTTTTCCACTATTTTGGACTAGCCCAATATATTTAATTGGTGAAGATCTTACTATCTTGAAAGAAATATTAAATTATTTCTCCTCTATATTATTTGTTACCCACAACTATAGATATAGTGCATATTATTTGTATTTAAAAATAAATGTCTAGAAATAGTATATAAATTTTAAGTATGCATTTATAATGGGTAACTTCATAATTGTTTATTCATAGACAGAATACATTCAGGTGAGTATAAAAATATTTCCAATGTTCATGTTAAAAATACCTTGACAAATGGGAATACTTATTTGAAAATTCATCATATGATAATTACTTGAAATGTATCTTTCAATTATTGTAATTGTAATTTTTCCACTGTTTCTATTTGACTAAACTATCAAGTTAGAAATTCAATTTTATATAGCATTACAATTTCATGTAAGCTCTCATTTTAGAGCTTCAAAAAATTTTATATTGTTTCCTGATAGATAATTGCTAATGTTTGATAAAATTAATCAATCTTTATGTACACTATTTTATTATGAAAGTTCTTAACCTTAATCAAATAATGTTACCCTTCTGTTGGCTATCTTAATTCGATTCCATAAGATTACACCCAACCATTATAAGATGCTTGACAAGGTTGATTGTTACTATGCTAATGCAAAATTCTAGCAACACTCAAGTAGATAAACATCTTTGTTAGTATTGTTGTCCCTGAGTATGCAATGGATATTTTCCCCTAAATTTAATTTTTAAGAGCTTATAAAATTAGAATTGAGAAATATTCTTTGGTGGCTTATGAAAAGGATTTATTCTCTTGCTCATTTCATTTTTTGCCTGAGCACAGTGCCATGTATCATAGACCACAAAGTGACTGGCATATGGGGACAATTAAGTCACTTGTATTCCTTTGATCAGACATTTTCTGTTCGTGTTAGGTCTGGAGAATGTGCTGGCCATTGTTGTAGCTATATATATATATTTAAATCAAGATAGATGAGTACAATTATGGTAAAATGTGGTACATAATCTTTTAAAAATTGCATTTCTCTGGGATCAATCAGAGAGTGCAGTTATGGGTTTTAACACCACAGGAATGAAATTACCAATATTTTAATAGCCATAAATATAAATAAGAGATGAATAAGACTTGCATCCCATTAGATACCATCATTCCAAGCAATAGGCTAGTATGGCAATGTCAAATGCACACTACCAATGTGTTTTGCATGATGCTGTGAAACACAGGCTTGACCATATTCATGTTATAAATAGAATTAAGATCTTGAGACATGTCACTCCATTTCTGCATCCTTGTTTATTTGTTTCACCATGAAATTGCTCTTGTATTAAGGTCAACTAAAGTTATGGGTTTTGAACTGAATGTCCATTTTTTTTGCAAACATTGGCAAACTGTTCATGTTGGTACTCTCAAATAAAAATTGTACATTTTCTTTCAGATGACCTCTTTTCTTAATTCAGGGCTTGTGATGTGATTGTACAATTTATTGAAACCATATGGGTAACATGTCTGTCTTGGTTGTAGTAATAGCAGATTCAGATCCAATTTGATATGTATGACTGTTCTAAACCCATCAATTCTATATTCTGTAGATAATCATGTAATCTAAAACAATGTGAGGAGTAATGTTGTGATATGATAAATTACAATCTGCTTAAATGACAGTTTATCTTTATCAAATCCAGAAACATTTTGACTGGCAAATTTCTTATGCTAGATATTTTTCATTTGGCTACTTTCTTCTAATAGAATTTGTTTATGTGGAACCTGTAATATTTCTTCATTTAAACACATTGTAGATGTCACTACTGTGGTCTATTTTGCATAAATGCATTAAAAAGCTAATGATTTCTGTATCACTCCATATTTCTAATTTTCATTTGTGTGATGTGCCTCCTTGTTTTTGTAGTAATTTTAATGATATGCATTTAATTATTATAAAAACACAGTATTGTCTTCTTTCAGTTTATAGTATATAACACCATAACAATTTTTAAAATTTTATGTAATTTCTTTTATTTAATGTGTATGTTTTATAATGTACCAATAAATTTTTTGCTTTTATTTCTAAATAAGAAAAAAAAATTATATCGGAGTCCTACTTCTGTGCACTTTTATTTCTTCTCCAATAACTTGCTAATTTTTATTAATGAATGTAATCAAATTTCCTGAGCTCTTATGCAGTATTCAACTTAAAAATTTTAAATATTTGTGCTGAGTAATAAAATGTTTTTTAATTTAGACATTGTTTAGATTATTTTTACAGATTATGTTAAAATTTGTATAATATGCTTTATTAATATACTTAGTGTTGGTTCAACTTTAATCATTGGATAAATTACTAATGTCTGCAAATTTTGAGCTAATAAAATTTAAAAATAGATGTGTTAAATGCTAATCTTGGCTACGATTGCCATTTTTTTCTCTATGCATTAGTTTTTGAAAATCAGTATCATTAGAAGTTATCTTCAAAATGTATATAAATTTACTTAAAATAAAATACAGTTCCTATTGTGTTTTACGAAATAAAGATTTGTCATTCTATCTTACAAATTCTATTCCTTTCATAATCTTTTTATATACCTAAAATTTGATTTGAATTTGTTGTTATCAGTTACATTTTTTCGCTGATGACTGAGTTTACCAATTTTATACTATTTTAGAGTTTTATTAGCATATATTTTTGAATTTTTAATCCTTTTAATGAAACTTAAATATTTTTTTTTATTGCATGACATGTTAATTAAATGGTGTTGGTTGAAAATCATATTTAACTTTTTGAATTCCTTTTTGTTGGGAAAAATTATTTTGTGAAAATTTTTATTTTTATAAAAATAATTTTTACTATCATTTATTTAAATTTTTATCAATGTGGATACTTTTTGTCTATAGAATACAAATTTTTAGTGTTCATTATAAAACTCTTATGATAATTCTGTTTGGATTTAAAATTTTGGGAGATTTAACCAATGCCAGTTTAAAGGGCTTATATGTCTATATTGTATATATATATATATATATATATATATATATATATATATATATATATATATATATATATATTACTGCATAACTATTAAGTTCTAAAATTTAAAATAATGATTAATTTTTTCAAATTTAAAATCTTTTTTCTATGTGAGACAAATATAGGAAATAAATA
>JAPDSC010007783.1:2514060-2533766 GCA_026290005.1 Latrodectus geometricus | reverse complement strand
AAATTTAAAATCTTTTTTCTATGTGAGACAAATATAGGAAATAAATAAAATGATTACTTTTATTCATCCATGAAAATTAAAAAAAAATTTTGTAAAAATTTTCTAATTATTTTTTTATACCTGTTTAGAGCACCACAAATGGAAATGAGAATGCAAGCATCTAGTTCTTATAATCTCATGCAGAATCAGCAGCCACCTGGTGATATAGAATCAGGACCTCCAAGATATACTGAAAATGAGAAACCATTTGGAGTGATATAACAATGTTTTAGTAATACAAGAAACAATTTTTATGTTATTTATTACATTATATGATTATTATTAACTTTTCACTAACTGGTCCAAGTGTGCATTCTCCTGTTCATAATTTTGTGTTAGTTTTTGGTCTTTTATTCTGTCATCAGAAATGTTAAACTATTGCTTTCTGTGCTGCTTAAAAGTTAAAAGTTTATAAAAATTGCAAATGTTTTTTAATAACTCAAAATCTGTTTGTTATTAAGCCATTTTCTAAAAATAAGTAATATTTTATTCATTATCTAAATCTTTGTTAAGCATGCTTTCACTTTGCATTTTTCAAATTATCATTCCTTAATTAGTTTATCAATGTCATTTAATAAATGATATAAAATAAGCGAGTGAAATAGTATGAGTTGAAACATACTTTTACTGAGATATATTTTTATGAATATTTTACACATCTTAGAATGGTAACATATCGACACAAAATTGGTTTTTGCTTCTTGGTTTGTATTAGAATTGATGTAGCATTTTAAAACGATTATACATATTTAATTTTATTTTTAAATGTGTGCCTATGTGTTTTGTGGTTGTGCGTATTATTTTAGTTGATAAAAATAATAGAGGGTTAAAAAGTAAAAAAATGAGTGATTCATATAAATATAGTGAGGCTACTTATTATTTTTGAACTTTCTAAATAAATTTTGAAATTGTTTTGTTTTGTAAATTATTATGTATCCTGTTATGATTTACATTGCTTGATGCAATTATAAGACAGCTCTTATATATTGTATTGAAAAAACAATAAAATGAATCTCTTTATTAATTTAAAGCAATTGAAAGATGTAATATTTGTATTTTCCATATAAAGATCTTCACAAGTAAGTGTTTTTTTTATTAATAAAGGAAATTTATTTGTAAATATTTAAAATGGAAATATAATAACTGTGAAATTCTTATATTTGATTGTATTTCTAAGAAATTCAATGTTTTGTATTTGAAATTTTATATGCACAGTTAAAATGTAGTTTTTCATAACTTCAGTTTTAAAAAATTTGTGTTTGATTATTTTCTTATTTTTTAAATTAAATAAGCTGTCCAAAAATCCAAACATTTAAAATTATTATCTATATTTATAATAAAATTTCTTCTGAATAAATATTGTACTGCCAGCTACCAAATTGACACATTATTATAAATAGTATTTAGGGAAAGTTAAAAGTTAAGTATATATGAAAAATTAGAATAAATATGAAGGCATAGTTTTAAAAATAATAGTTTCATATAAATGACTATTAATCAAACTACATTTGTTTAAAATTCGAAGTAAAGAATGTGGATGCTATTAATTCTTACTTCTAAGTGAAAACTATTTAATTTTATTGTTGAATATTTTTCAATAAAATAAATTTTTATTATTTATATATTACAGTATTTATCTAGCTTATATTGGTATTTTAACCTATAACTCGGAAACATGTCAAATTTGTTTTGAAGCAGGTAAATTATTTTATATTAAGTTCTATTAACAATTGACAATAATTAAAAAATATTAGAAATTAAATTCAGTAAAAAAAAAAAAAAGAAAAAAAACCCTGAATATTAACTTTTTATATTTTTTTTATGTATGTGGAATTTGAAGGTCTTCCCATGTTGCCATCAATTTTTAAAAACAATATTTTGGTATTACAAAAGTTTTTATGTAATAATCAATTTTATAAATTTTTCTCTTGAAATTAAATCTCCTGAAGCTATGTAGTGTATAAAATTTTTAAAATAGATCTCAGTTATTTGTTAGTAAGCATGCTCCCTCATCAATGAACATTAAGTGTGCTTTCCATCTTTTAAAGTATATTTTAAGACTGCTGTTGAGAATACTACACACTTTTGAGTGTGAAATTTGTCACAGGATTATTGTGATACAATATGAAAATTCTAAATAAGTTGCTACTAATAATTCAAAAATATTCAGAGGTTATAAAACATTTTTAGATTTGTTTCTTTGAATAATATTGTAAATTACACAAGATTTTTAAATGGTTTAATGATTGAGAGAAATGAATGAAAAGTAAGGAAAGTGTGAACTGTTTTTCATAATTTCAAGTATTTAAATTAAATATCTAGAATGTGTTCTTTTCTGGTTTCCTGCTTTTAAAGTTGTAAATAAAATATTTGTTCATTTAGTGCATATGAAGTTGTGATATGAAATTTTTATAATACTATTTGTTATTTATAAGTTTTTAAGCACTTCTGTTCCATTTATACTTCATTCCATTTTTGTTTCAAATGGACATCAATGTGTATCTGACCAATGCTTCTGTCTAAGAAAAGTGAAAAATCTCACTGTGTATATAAACATGTATAATATTTGATTGATTGGAAATGTTTTCCGCTTATTTGATATAGGGATTAGTAATGTGGTATATTTAATTAAGTTTTTATAATGTAATAAATGTGTAGAATGTAATGGCTTTATTTGCCATGTTTACTCAATTTCTTTTACTATAAGAATGAATTCAATTTTAAATAGTTGTTCACTCTCTGTGGATGCTGATGTAACTGCAGTGATGTTGAAAGATCACTACTGTGTATGATAGAAGAAGCAAGTTTTTGACTAATATTAAATTGGTGTGTATTTTGCAGTTTGATCTAAATTTGCCATGTTTAGCACGTATCTAGTTCCATCTTGGGAACTTCAGTTGAAATGTAAGCTGCAAAGTGTAATTGTTAGAAATACTGCAACTCATCAGCATAGCATAAACTTAGTATCGAATTAATAATATGTAGTCAAAGTTGTTTTTTTACATGTATTAATATTTTAGGCAATTAAATGGCTGCTTTTTTGAGTTTGTCTTCCCTTAACATTGAAAAAATGTTACTTTTTGATACTTTTAGCATTTATATAAATTTTGTTTTAAAATATTGTATTGTGGTTTAAAATTAGCAGTTTTCTTTTTAATGTTATTTTATTACTATTAATATTTTAGGCAATTAAATGGCTGCTTTTTTGAGTTTGTCTTCCCTTAACATTGAAAAAATGTTACTTTTTGATACTTTTAGCATTTATATAAATTTTGTTTTAAAATATTGTATTGTGGTTTAATATTAGCAGTTTTCTTTTTAATGTTATTTTATTATATTTGTTGTAAAAAGTTAACTGCTATATGTAAGATGATTTTCTTATTTTTATATCATGTATTAGTGTTCACTTACCTTACAATGAAGTTTTTTGTGTTCTATGTAAATGATATGGAGTAAATCCACTGTGTGTGTTGCAAGATGTATGTATTATCAATATATACTTGTGTATGTATTTTTGAATAAAAAGCAAATGAATTCCACATTTTACTTATTTCTGAATTATCATCATATACACCATAAAACTTTTATAAAATAACTATATTTATATACCACTGAAATCATGGTCATATGTTTTTTGACTTATCTTCAAATGAATATGTTAGAACTTTGTTGAAATAACCTTTATAAAATTATAGTGATCTGGAGGTAAGTAGGAAAGATTTGCTGAAGATTTTCTCGTAGATTTCTTAAAAAAAATTTTATTATGTATTTTTCTGTCAGCATAAAAATGTGTCAACAAAAATATTTAAATATATATATTTTCTAAAATTTTAAATAATATTTTTTTAAATCTAAAATAATTTTGTAATTACTGGATGTAACGCATTGATGAATGGAAAGAAAGCATTGTTATTGCCGTTTTCATGATTTTTTGAGATTACTGGAATAGCAAAAATAACTAATCATGTTTTGAGTAAATCCAAATTAATGGAGTAAAACAATAGTTATATATATATAAAGTAATAGTTATATATAATAATAATATTTAATAGTTTTTAAAATATGGCCATTGTATCAGCTGAGTACAAATTACACCATACAATTAGCAAAAAAGGACAAAGTTTGGATTGAATATTTAAAGAATTTATGTACTTAAATGTAACAAATTTAAAAATGTACACTAATTTTCAATTACTAATTTTGCCTTTTGATCCTGGGTATTTATTAAACTTCTGTGATTATAAAAATATGAAAATTTAGAAACATATCTGTCAATATTCCAAAAACTCAACATATATTGTTTAGTCATTGAAAAATAAAATACTTTATATAGATTGCATTTTATTTGAATAGTAATTGTCTGAAGCAAGTTTCGTATTTTCCTGTATATAATTTACGGACTATGTGTTAATAAAGTTCCGAATTTCGATGTGCGTATTATACGCCGCCGCGGATAATCAGATAAACAATCACCATCAGAAAACTTTACAAGAAAGTTTAGAAAGAAGTATTGTTTATGTCTCATAAAATCAATAACGGTTGGTACCACGACAGACATGAGTTATTTAAGCTATAATCAGCTTTGCCCTATTTCTATTAATCTATTTCGTTCAAGAACGAATTCGGTTCCTCGTAAAGATACTACACTTGCATTTCGCAATTTGTCTTCACATGAGCTGTTTCGTTTTGAAGATATTAAAATTCGTATATCGTCATATGGAAGCAAAAACTTAAGTTAGGCAGCAGTTTTTAAATTAAAATCTATAGCGAAAGCAAGTAAAAAAAAACGGAGATAAACGTGTTAAGGTGAACTGACAAAACTAAGCAAGCACGGTATAAAAGAAAAATGTATAAAATACGCAGTTTGTAAATAATCCATTTCTTTCATTAAATATTAACGAAGCATATATATATATATATATATTTTATTTTATGTGACACCAATGTTATCAGCAGTACATATTTTAAACTATTCGCCGAAAAAAATTGCCTCGGACTATACGCCTCTGCGGATTATGCGACACTTTTTTTCCTTTTTCTTGAAAAAAAAATAGGTCGTGCAGATAATACACCGCTGCGGATTATATACAGGGAAATACGGTACATAAAAATTACATGCATGAAACGTAATTGCTAAATAAAGTATATTTTTGTTAATAATTCGATTATAACAAAATATTCTGATAAAACTAATAAAATTACACTATTAATAGCAAATTTTAATATATACATGTTTAAGAAAATTAATATCAAGAAAAGTTATATGACATTAGATTAAATCATATAAACTATATATAATAGAAAAAAATGGTTCGAGACTTTTTTTTATATTTTTTTTTTTACGAAATTTAATTGAGTGTCAGAAGTTTATTATACTCTCATTACAGAACCTGTTTATTTGTATATAATGTGATTATATTAGGAGTAATGACGTCATCCGCGTTAATCTATAAATCTTTTTTTCCTTGAATTGGTAAGATTCCAAAAACATTTGTTAGTAATAGTGGAGCTACAAACTGCAAATTTTACATTATTTCATCTCTGGATTTAAATTGAAAACACTGAAATGTTGGTTTTAGAATTCATTGGAATCAATAAACTTCTTTTACAGTGTTATGATATATAAATGACGTTGGGAAATAGTCAAAAAAAGGTATGAATGTGCATTTGCATCACGAGGGGTGTAAGAAACTAAGATCCTAAATATTGCTTTTTTTGGGTTGAAGAAAAATAAGCTATAGTATCGTTATCAAAGTACGAGAAATCATTGTCAAAAGAATTGTTTATGTATTTATGAATGTAAAACCACGAGTTCAAGACACTTCATAGATTTTTGATGGAAAAGTCAGTAGTCACAAGTTTTATATGGGATAGAGCTACTAATCAAAGCAATTATCTGCGTTTTTAAACGATAACATTCTTACTTCATTCCTCTTCTGCAGCTCCAAACATTCATTCAATAATGTTTGGAGCTGCTAAAGAATGTTAAACGATAACATTCTTTAGCAGCTCCAAACATTATTGAGATCATTCGAATATTAGCTAATTATAGATTAATTTGTCCATATTATAGAAAGGGAAAACGTGCAACATGTAACAACTCAAAGCTAAAATCATGAAGGAATCTAATGAGCAAATTGAGTGTATTTTTTCAATAACTACTAAAGATACAAATATGGTAATAAAAGATAAGTTTTTGAAAATGAATAGGATAAATTGATTATACTCATTTAGGATCCAAGAGGGAAAATTTGTCAACTGAAACAAGCATATGATAAAATAAAGCACTTTCAAATCAAATTACATATAGAATTTGTAAGATTGATTCGTTATTTACTCAACCACGGGTGGATCAAAAGATCAAGAAAAGTTCTGAAGAAAATAAGTATTTTTTGAGTAAGTATTTTATATATTTTATAAATTTTTTATATATTTTTTATATAAGTATTTTTCGCGAAACAGATTGTAATATTAAGATAGCACAGTTTTAGAAACTTTTCTTCGGGATTTGGAAGGAAAGGAAAATTTTACCAAGGATGTCTATTATGATATCAATGAATCTCCTAAAACAAAGCATTTATTTGTTGCACTGCAGATATTAACTTCTTAAACGTCTGGTATTCGGTGAAGAAAGTTCTACATTTTTGCTTCGTGAATACGAATCGAATACAGTTCTATATAACTTTCTTTTATAGATAAATTCCATGCAAAAAATCGTTTTTTAAAGAAAATAATTTTTTTTCAATTTATTCTCAAAATATAAAATTAATTGCAAAATTTAATCTTAAATTTAGAGATTTATTTTACACAGCTCTTTCTCATTATAGATAATCCTTGGAAAAACCTTGCTATGAATTTATTATAGAAAACTAAAATGTTATAAACTTACTTTTTAGGTCCTATCAAAGTTTATTTTAAAAGCATTTGGTTTTCTTAATTTTGAATAGTTCGGAATTTAGTGTTTTTTACTTTATAAAGATTTCACTTCAGTGTATGCTACATAATAGTATATTTTTAAAAAAAAAAAAAAAATGCTGAAAAATATTTGTGATTATAGTTTATAATAAGATCACAACACTCAGTGTAACTTCATTTGTTATATTTTTAATCATAATGCGCATCTTTTTGATATTATGTGGCAACCGTATTATCAGCAGTATATATTTTCGACTATTTACAAATAAAAAAATTGCCGTAGATCATACGCCGCTGCGGATTATGCGACCCTGTTTTTAATGGAAAAAAGTCTTGCGGATAATACATCGCTGCAGATTATATACAGGAAAATATGGCAAATAATTTCAACGAAAGTAAAAAACACCAATATGAATAAATTTTTGGTGTATTTCATAGTAATATGAAATAATGGATGTTCAAAACTATTGAGCCATTTTAAATTATTTTGTTTGAAGATAACTTAGAATAGCAATTTTAAGGTGCTTTTTTTCATGATAGACAAATGGAATGAAATCATTTTTTTTATTGATTTATAGTATTCCAAATACATTTTCTGGTTCAATTCAGGTGTCTTTCAAAATTATTTAATATAATTATTATTTAACATGAGCTAAGATTTCAAAGCAGGGAACTATAAAAAAATTAAAATGGATGAAGAATGGAATATTTAATTTAATTTTGCAATAGAATTTTATTATTTTTGTTTTTAAATTAAATTATCAAAATTCATAATCGAACACAAATTTTCTTACATTTTAAGTATTTTTTTGTGGCAATTGTTTTGAAAACACGCAGGTAATTCTCATCTGAATTGTGTAGAATTAGTTGAAAAACTAATACATATTCACGTATGCAACATTTTATTTCATAAATAAATTTAATTTTTTTAATCCAATTAGCCATTCATATTTAAGGTTACTAATTTAAAGATGTATTTCCTTTGATAAAATTATTTGTGTTTTATATGCATAAAATTTGTCAATTGTGAAATTTTTGCTATTTTGAATTTAGGCTGTTTTCTTTTTTTTAGCAGTAAGAAATTTTGATATTATTTTCTAATTTGATATTCATTTAAATGTAAATGATTTTTTTCTCTCTCTATTGTTGAGACGATTAAAATTCTCTGTCAATTATCAATATAAAATACTGAAATTATTAAGCATTTATAAGTATTTCTTAAAATTTAAACATTTGCTAGTTTATAAAATTAATGCAAAAAAGAATGGTAATTTTTCCATTCTTTTTTGCACGAGCTATATCATTTTAAATTTATTAAAAAATGTACTGTATTTTTGGAAAGCCTATCTATACTAATTTTTTTTCATGAGCTTCATGACTTTGATAGCACGCATTTACAGCTTTACAGTTTATGGTTGTTGAAAGATTTTGTGACTATCCAAAGTATGTATTGTTTTTCATATGAACCTGTTATATGACTTACGTGTTACACTCGCTTCGGTAAATGTGCATAGAGAAATGTAACATCAATCTCATAAAAGTGGTTGGTATCAAGTCTGGTATCATCTATTTCAAATAAATTAGTCGTATGGTGAACTCTTGACTCTCTGGTTTCGCTGGTAATGCTTTGCTTACTTAAAATCCTTCTGAACCATTTTCTTGGGATTGGAAAATTCAGAAAGACGTAAGATAGTTGTATATTAAAATTTTCGAATCTATTTTAACCTTCAAGGGTACGAGAATACCCTTTTTTAATACCATATAATTTTTAAAAAAATGACGTTGAATGGTGCAGAAAAAAAAATTATACAGTTTCTCACACTCGTCATATAAATATAAAAATTGTACATTTCTTAAAAAGTAATTTGCATCTTAAGTCATTTCAATGATTACATACAGTTTTTATAACATATATAAAGATAACAAATAATAGAAAATGAATACATAAATTAAAATTATGTCACACGAATAAGAAATATTCTAAAATAAGTTTAGTTTATTCATCCATACAATATATGGACAAAATTGCGAAAAACATGCACGGGAAGAGATTGAACTATAAATTGAATACTGTTTCACTTATTTTTTTAAAGATATATTTGTGTCAGCATTTTTATTCTATTGAAAGAGCACCTCATGGACGTTTCACAAAGATATAGGTTTTTACACAATTGAAGTTGGGATTTCGTTCTCACTAGACACTAAATCAAGTAAAATTCATCGTAGAAAAAATGTTTCATGAATAAGGAGTACTTTCAAACACCTGAATGCGATGAAAGCAGAGTGTACATTTGAAATACATGTTATTGTATTTGAAATTTAAATCAAGAAGTATTTTCAAAGTGAGAAACATTGTTTCAAAATATTTATATGTTGGTTGTCTTGTTCTCGATTTAAATAAAATCTTCATTCTTAAGTAGTAAAACTTTTATTATTTTAATAATTTATATTAGTCTTTCTTATTTTTCTTTTTATTTCAAGGAGAAATAGCTACTAAAATTCAAATACACAACATTCATACTATTTTTTATCTTATTAAAATTTGATGAAATAAATTTTCTGGATGATAAAATTTTTATGAGAAACTTCTAATATCGAACATTTTTATTTGTATAAATAGGAACTAATACATGTGTTTATTTTTACATTTCTCTAAATAAATAAAATCAAAATAAGTTTAACTATGTAATAACTTGTGTAAATTTAAACATCTCTCTCTCTCTTATTATATTTTTAATCTCATTATATTTAACCTTATCATAGGTTAAATAGAAATAGATGAATTTCTTTTCTCTTCATGTGGTAAAAATCAGGAACAATATTTTCCAAAATATTAATTAAACAAATTATATTTCAAATTTTTTATAACACTTCATCAAATTAATTATTATATATAACAATCTACATCGTACATGAAAAAATTTCTCTGTTCATTTATAAAAGTATATCTGAGTATTTATGATTATTGGAGATGACGCATTTACAATAAGTGGGAAGTTTTCATAAACTACTATTAACAATATAATTTGATTGCAGGAATCGAGCTAAGGCTCGATTCCTGCAATCAAACTATATTGTTACAATAAATACTATATAAATTATATTGCCTACAAATAAGTTCTAAATCTCTCCTTTTAAGATTACCTATATTCTGAATATTCCGTGCAAACTGAATTTTCATTTAAATAGTGCTGCAGAAATGAAAAAGTATTGTAAATGAGGAAGATAACTATTGATTCTACGAGTCTCAGTTTTACAAGTTTTGAGTTCATCATGGATTAGTGATAAGAACATACTCTTCTGAGAGAAGGCCTCGAGTTCGATTCCAACCACTGTTGAATAAAGGGAGATGAAAGTTCTGCTTTTTGCATTCATATCTGTCTTTCCGAGGTCTTAAAAGCTCTGATGGGGTTTCTCTTTTGCTCCATTTATTTATGGGAAGATGCGTGGATGCCAAAATGTCAGTTAGGCTATCGAATATGATGTGTCAAATTATATATATTTTGTCTTGAAAAGAAAACCATGTGAAAAACTTTCGATTTGACTAAATATTAGTTGTGTTTTAGTACACATTTATTTGATATCCTGAAGCAGTCAAACTTTGAATAATTTTCATTAGAAAATTTCGTGAACCAAAATAAAGCATGCTTTATGACATGCACTTATGCTAGTTATAAATGATTATAGTATCTGTGCTTCGAACAGATAAATTAAAATATTTTTCATGTAATTGGATGAATTTATAGTAGGCATTTAATTTTCTCGATGCTTACTTAATTTAAAATTTTGCCAGGGTGAAACATGTGTTTTTTTTTATACACTGCTTACAAAACAATTAAAGAGGATATTGCGGTTTTAAGTGGATATTGTGACTGGGTAATTTTTAACTGATTGATACGTGGTCGACAGACGTAGTAGGTTATATGAGAATAAATTACACATGTTTGACAGAAAAAAATGCATTTTGTTGCGCATTTGAGAACAAAAGGAAAAAAAAAAAAAAAAAACACAATTTGTGCATATAAGAAAAAAAGAATAAGAAAAGGTGTTGTCTTCAAAGGAAGTCATTTTCAGTAGGGTGTATGGTTTCCACGGACGGCCAGAAACGTTGAACACATTTGAGGCAAGGAGTCAATGATGCTATTAATCACGAGTTGGGGTATTCTGTCCCACTCTTCCACAAAAGCTGTTTCTAGTTCTTGGATAGTTTGTGGGGGTGCTTGGTGGATAGCAACTCGTCTTCCTAGAGCGTCCCAAACGTGCTCTATTGGATTCATGTCAGGAGAACACGCTGGACATTCCATTCGTACTATTCCTTCCTCAAAAAAGAAATCCTCTGCTAGGTTAGCATGATGTGGCCTGCAGTTATCGTCCATTAAAATGAAGTCATCTCCAATTGTTGCAGCGTAAGGTACTACAGTAGGTCTGAGGATCTTATCCCTATATCGGCGACCAGTCAGAGGTCCATCTCAAATGGTATAGATGTCTGTGCGCCCGTTAATGGAGATGCCACCATACACCAACATTCCCCCACTGCCAAACCTGTCACTTTCGAACGCAGGATTATTCCAACTGCCACTGTCCCTCCAGATGAAATTACGCCTATTATCAGGATAAACAGAAAAACGGGACTCGTCAGAAAAAAGAGCATTGCGCCATTCATTTCTCCTCCAGTTCACATTCTCTGTTACCTACTTCCTGCGGTCGCGACGGTGCCTTGATGTTAGTTTAACACATACCATCGGTCGGCGAGAATACAGACCTACACCATGGAGCTGGTTTCGGACAGTCTGATATGAAACCGTGGTGTCAGTAGCTGAGCAAAGGTGTTTTTGTTGAAGGATAGCGTTCATATTTCGGTGTCTCCGAGCCGTTAACACTAAATAACAATCTTTATTGGGTGTTGTTGCCCGTCTACGACCTTGCAATGGTCTTCAGCCAACACTTCCAGTCTCCAAAAAACGGTTACTTAAACGGTTAAAAATGTGTTCACATTACATAATTTAACTAACAGTATCTCTAAATGATGTTAATGATGACGAAATGAAGTCTCTGGTATTGATAAGCTAAAAAAAAATCGAATATGGTTGGAAGAGATTGAAACCTCTTTATAGTTACGCAATTTTTAAGTACTGAAATTGTGAAATTTCATTGGCTTTCCAATATATTTACGACTGATGGTGTATTTGGTAAGATAGAAATACGCATAAATGACAATTACATGCTTTTTCGTTTATTCGAGATGATTTTTTGTGCGAGAACAAACCATTTGCTTTCCAAACCAGTGCTTTTCTCAATTCAAATGTGGACAACAATTTATTTTTAAGCATTTTCCTGACCAGACATGTTTTCGAAAATAATAAAATATATATTGAAAGAGTAAAATTTATTTTGTAATTTAGTAAACTAGTTTCCAAAACTTATGAATAATGATTATTTGAAAAGTTATAGGTAGTATATTTTAAAAAACTGAGCTGTAGAGTATATACAAAGTACAATTAAGATTTAAAACACACTAAAGAGACTTTCAGAAAAATATGGCGCTTAAGAAATTATCTTTTGTAAAATATTAGTCATGTGTTAGTTAGGATGTGTCAATTTGATGCTGGAAGGATTTAATACAAAATAAGATCATTCCAAGAAGAAATTCTGCAATACACTTGAAAAAAAGCTGAGTTCAAGGCAAGAGTTTGAAAGAAAAAACTGAGTGTAAAGCCGTACATATATACTTTGTTTTTGAATCACAGTATCCAATGCAGCTTAAACTTGCAGCCTTTGTATTTCACAATATATATATATAGATATATATATATATATATATAATATACACTGCTGCTGGCCACCAAACTGCATTACCAAGAAAGACAAGAGATATCACAACAAATTGTTTTTGTTGGTAACATGTTATCAAATGGTTAAATTTATAGTCTTCTCTGAAGTGTGGTTCCTGCTAAAATTAGTAGCCAGAGTAACCACCATTGTTGGAGATGACATCTTCCACACGTCTCGGCATTGATTCAAAGAGACTTTGGATGTGTTCTTATGGTACAGCAGACCAAGCAGCTTCCCCACGTTGCCAAAGTTGATCTGGTATGTCACCTGGGGATGTAATCTGGGTCAATCATTGAGCAACCATGGAGATCATGTTTCGTATCGGTAAAAGATCTGGAGAGTGAGCCGGCCAGTTAAGCAGTTCAATCTGTCTATTGACTAAGAACCCTTCGAAGATGCGTGCCACATTGTCGCGCATTATTCTTTTAAAATATGGCAGGGGGCAAGACCTGGAAGTAAGAAAGGACGACTGGTTTCAACACCACTGAGATGTAATGCTAGCTGTTTAAAGTACTAGCAATACGTACTAGAGCAGTGCGAGAGTGATATTCAATACCACCCCATACAATAATATCTGGTGCAAGACCAGTGTAGCGGTACATAACGCAAGCGTTCAGCATCCTGCCTCCACGGTGCACTCGACTCGAATGCAACCACACTAACTCGAATGCAACCATCGTGGTGTTGAAGACAGATGCATGACACGTCAGTAAAGACAATTTCATTCCATTTTGCCATCCACATCCTTCTTTTATCTCACTAATGATGGCGGAGACGTCTGTGATTCTGCGTTAAGGGTAGATGAAGCAATGGACATCTTGAGGAGAGACAACTCTGCTGTAAATGGCGTGGAATGATACGTGCAAACACTGGATGATGTATTACTGACTGAATGTGCTATGTTATGGTTCGTCATGTGGCTGAGCGATCCGTCACTACCATGTGCACAATTTGCCTGTCATCACGTGAAGTGATGCACTGAGGTGGAGGCGATAGAACACGTCGGTCCGTCGAACCCTCTTGCAACCAATGATTACATATCCGCATTACAGTTATTTAATTTCATTCAACCCGACTACCTATTTCTCTGAAAGATAAACCACAATCTCGGTAGGCCACCACCCTTCCTCTGTCGAACTCGGATACTTGATCAAAAAATGATCTCTGTTTTCTACAAGGCATAATTGATCGTTTTTTGAAAAAACGACAGGGAAACACAATTGTCGAACTTGAAATCGTCGAAATTTC
The DNA here is from genome assembly GCA_026290005.1 of Latrodectus geometricus. Classification (NCBI taxonomy): domain Eukaryota; kingdom Metazoa; phylum Arthropoda; class Arachnida; order Araneae; family Theridiidae; genus Latrodectus; species Latrodectus geometricus. Next base: position 2,519,732 of record JAPDSC010007783.1, on the reverse strand, counting down.
TAAGCCTTAGATAGCATTTTGAAGTAGACCCACAGACACGCGTGATGTGCGCCCGCGCTGAATTCTAAACATTTGCATATCTCCCTTCCGCTAATGCATGTTATAAATTTCATGTTATTTGCATGCTTCTTTCAGGGTGTTGCATTTAAGATTGCGATAACAGTGTATATGTATATTCTTATAAATATTTATAAATCCTTAAAAATGAAAAGCAAATTTAAGGCCATTCTGTTTGCAAGGAATAGTTTTCTCCTAAAAACACCAGAATAAAAAAATGTAGTAAATAAGCCACAGTTTTTGTAAGTCAATGGGTTTATTTTATGAAATAGAATATATCTTATGGCTCTGAATATTTTCTGAAAAATTGCCAAATTTAACTTTCACAATGAAGACAATGTATGCTCCTTTTTCATATAGTTAAAATTTCTTTTATAAATAAATTGTTTTCTATAACGTGTTTACTTAAATTATTTAAACTTATTATATAGCGAAGAATTCCTCAAGCATATGAAATAGAAAGAGATCATTTTAAAATATACAATTTGGAAAATAAAATATTTTTAAATCAAATTCTGTAAATTTTTTATAGGGATATAGTACGCTTCGGTTCAGCAAGAACGAGGAAGCTCTGAAGAATGTTCTGCCACTTCTGTATATGTAAAACCATGCGAGGAAATCTCATCTTTTTCTCAAATGATGAGAAATGGGTCTTCTGTTATTGATGGAAACAGTGTTTTCCAGTCTGTCTCAGTATAAATTTTCCATAAAATTTATTTTAAATAGATTGAATGAAGAAATTTCATTCTTATTCGAACTTAGGTACTTATAAAAGGATTCTTATACTTTATTTTTTCCTTTGTCCTTTACCACTTATTCCTTTTTAACATGTTAAAGGAAATGCTTTACGGGTTTTCCATTTTATATTCTTTAATTTTACATTTTTGAGCAGTTTCTCAGCTGTAGAGTAAATTCTATAAATTTCATTCTGAAGACATAGGATAGTTTCTAAAATATATTACATTCAATTACTTAATTCATAGGCTTGAAATCATGGAATTGTCATTTTTAAACCAAGAATAATTTAGAAAATTTGTGTCATTCAAATTTGGTCTATTGTTATCTTGGATTTAGAAATTTTCAGGAATATGAAAATAAAACAGTTTATTCTAACTCAATAAAAAAATCAATCTATGTTATAATTAATAGATGCATTTATTACGAAGCGAAACAATTTATATTATTAAATGAATTAATGCCATTATAAAAGAAAAAGAATTTTGGGAAAATAGTGTTTCATCATGATAGGCTTATAAGCACTAGCACCTAATGTAAGATGTGTAATTTAACGCTCAAACCTCTGTAACAAGAAAACGTATCGAAATACACTCACAAAGCTTGCTTGCTATGGAGAATTTACTGATGTTAAGAGAGAAAATTATCTGCCAAAAAGCCATACCGATCAGCAGAAATTTTTAAAATTTTCTTACTTTATACCTTTTCAAAATTCAGCAATTATGAAATTCAAACACTTCTTTCAAACTCAATAAAAATCATGTCAGTACTTAACAGGTCTGTTTAGTATAAAACTTACTCCTAAACTAACTTAAGGAGATTTTATAATAAAAATAATTTTTTTATATAAACCTTATTACATTAGTTTTTACGAAATAGATTTCGGCAATTTAAACATTTCACTTAGAAATTTACGTTTATGAAATAAAACAGAGCTAGCACTAATTCAATAAAAAACCCATCTAAATAATAATCAACGAGTAAATTTGTTATAAAAGGAAATCATAAATCGATATTTATTCCCGTATATAATTCTGCTTTTTGCTACATTGGATAAAAAGTTTGAGGAAATATGAAATCAAAACAGTTGTATTTAATTCAATAAAAAACCAATTTATTAAAATTAAATAGTATGTGTTTATTGTGAAATGTATCATTTACTCTATTGCAGGTTTTGATATCATTATAAAAAGAACTTTTTGGAGAAAAGTATTGTCATGTCAAGTTAACGTTTTTGATTCATTATGGTTAATGTGTGTTTCATTCTTCCATTTCCCTAACAAAATTAAATTTTTAGAAATATTATTTAAAATAGATACATTTAAAACATGGTATGTTGTTTTTCTGATTTCATCAAAGAAATTTATCTCATAAGAATAGCATGCCTGTGAATAAAATTTATATAACGGAAAATCATTTGTTTATCCGTTAATAGTTCTCTTGCAAATGATTTAGAAATTTGCTCTATTATGCAATAAAAAAGACGGGTAAATTCAATAAAAATCCAAGATATATTTAAATTAAAGAGAACGTTTAGTACAAAATGCTTTGCTAAAGTTAGATTAGGTATTTATTTTATTATGTAAAAATATTTTTTGACGAAAAGTGGTGTTCTATAAAGTAAGCAGCATACGACTTTGTGAAATTTGAGGGAATATAAAATAAAAGGAAAAAAAAAGAAAAAAAAAAAGAAACTGATTTGGATCTAATTAAATAAAAATTCTGTAAATATTAATATTAACAGGCATTTATTCATTACGTAACGTAAAAATAACATCATATTCCATGGATTAATTTCATTAAGAAAAAAAGTATTTGGAGAAAAGTAATGTTAAATCGATTCAGCCTTATTGGTTTCTAAGGGTATGTAAGGCATATTTCACATTTCAACACAATGAAGAAGGAAATATATTAAAAACACACAAAATATTGATATAGTTTTTTTTTCAAGTTATATAAGAATTCTGTCTTGCCAAATAACCATTCCTTTTGACGCAATTTGTATATAAGCTTTCAAAATTTTCTTCCTTCATAATATAAACCTTCGCATGTAGATATATGAACGATTATGAAAAGCTGCAGTTGGATTTAACTAAAAAAATTTATTTTACGATATATTTAATGGTTCTAATTTGTATAAAATACACTCCTGAAATTATTTTATGCATTAATTTGTTATAAAAATTAAATTTGTTTTGAAATATATTTATGTATAAATTCCGCTTCTTGCGATATCGTATTTAGAATTTTTCGGAAATATGAAATCAAAACAGTGGGATTTAACACAATAAAAGATCAATTCAAATCATTATAAAAATTAGCATCACATTATTATAAAAATTAATTTTAGGCGAAAAATATTGTTAGCATTTTCGATTCATATACATATTATATTTATACTTCATATATTTTTGAAAGATTAAATTTTTGAAGTATTATTTCAAACAAATGTATAAGGCTTGGTATGCTGGCTTTTTAGTTGTCACCAAAGAAATTTATTTCACAAAAATGCCATGCTCGTCAACAGAATTTCTAGAACGGTCACACACTCGTTTGTTTCTTATTAAGCCTAATGCATATGACATAGATACTTGAGCGATCTTGCAATTTTAATAGAAGGGTATAATTCCAAAATATATTTTTAAATCAAAGAAAATACACACTGGCCACTAAAATTGCTACAGCAGGAAGAAATGCAGATAACAAAATGATATTTGTTGGACAAATATATTATGCTAGAAATAACAAGTGATTAAATTTACCAAAAATTTGGCTGGATAGATCCTGAGAAATCAGTACCCAGAACAACCACCTCTAGCAGTAATAACAGCAATTATAAGCTGGGCATTGAGTCAAACAGAGATTGGATTGCATGTACAGGTACAGATGCCCATGCAGCTTCAACACGATGCCACAGTTCATCAACCGTAGTGACTGGCGTTTGGTGACGAGCCAGTCGCTCGGCAACCATTGACCAGAAGTTTTCTATTGGTGAAAGATCTGGAGAACGTGCTGGCCAGGGCAACAGCTGAATATGTTCCGCATCAAGGAAGGTCCGTACAATACCGGCAACATGCGGTCGGGCATTATCCTGCTGAAACCTAGGGTTTCGCAGGGCTCGAATAAAGGGTAGAACCACGAGTCGTAACACACCAGAAATGTAACGTGCACTGTTCAAAGCACCGTCAATGCGAACAAGAGGTGACCGAGACGTGTATCCAATGGCACCCCATACCATTACGCCAGATGATGGGCCAGTATGACGATGACGAATGAACGCTGCCAGTGTGCGTTCATCACGATGCCGCCAAACCTGGATGCCACCATCATGATGCTGTACACAGAACCTGGATTCATCTGAAAAGATGACGTCTCGCCATTCGTGCGCCCAGGTTCGTCGTTGATCACACCATTGAAGGCGCTCTTGTCTATGATGCAGCATCAAGGGAAGCCGCAGCCATGGTTTTCGAGCTGAGAGTCCATGCTGCTGCAAACGTCGTCGAAATGTTCGTGCAGACACTTGTTGTCTTCCAAACGACTCCGTTTCTTAACTCACGGCTCGTGACGCGGTTGCAGTATCCATTACGGCCATGCGGATAATATGCCTGTCTTCTCGGCTGCTAGTGATAGGTGGCCGTTGAGATCCCGCATGGCGTTCCGTATTACCGTCCTGAACCCATCGATTCCATATTCTGCTAACAGTCATTGGATCTTGACTGACACGAGCAGCAATACTGCCATAAGATAAACCGCAATCACGGTACGCTACAATTCGACCTTTATCAAAGTCAGAAACGTGCTGGTACGCATTTCTCCTTCTTACACGAGGCATCACAACAACTTTTCACCAGGAGATAATGTTCAAATGCAATTTGTGTATGAGGAACCGGCTGAACAATTTCCTCATTTAAACACAATGTAGGTGTCGTTACTGGCGCCTGCTTTGTCTGAATGCGCTGAAAAGCTAATCATTTGCATATCACAGCACCTTTTTCCTTTCGTATAAATTTCTCGTCTGTAGCATGTCGCCTTCTTGGTGTAGCAATTTTAATGGCCAGTAGTGTATTTAGTACAAAATGCTTTGCTACAAATTTAGGTGTTTATTAAATACATTTTTTCAAAAATTGCTGTTGTACAAAGAAGACAACATTTGACTTTGCACATAGAAGTTTTGGGAATATCACGTCAAAAAATGTTGGATATAATTCATTAAAAAAATTCTATAATTTAATAATAAATCGTATACATTTATTATGAATTGTAAAAATACCAGCATGTTCCCTATCTAAATTTCCTTATGAAAATATTTTCTGGAGAAAAATAGTGTTATTTAAAAATAACCTTATTGGTTCATAAGACTATATAAGGCATGTTTTATACATCAAGATATATAACAAAAAATAAATTAAAATAAACACAAAATACGTGTTATGTAGTCTTTACTCGTGTCATTAAGAAAATCTATTCCACCAAATAGCCATTTTCGTAAATGAAATTTATATAAAAGTTCAAATTTTTCTTTTTTCTTAATACGTCCAATCGCATGTGATCCAAAAATATAAATGATTTTGAAATGATTCAGTTTGTTCCTAATTTATGTTCTACTTAATGGGCCAAATTTATATAAAATGCAATCTTGAAATTGTTTCAGCATTTATTTGTTAAAATAACTAAACTTCTTTTGAAATATATTTATATTTCTATTCCTTTTCTGCAACATTGGATTTAGAATTTTGAGGAAATATGATAAAAAAAGCAGTTGGATTAAATTCAGTGAAAAACCAGTCTATATTAAATTAATGGATGTATTTATAATATATAGTGTCCCTCTAACTGTATATATATATATATATATATATATATATATATATATATATATA
>JAPDSC010007783.1:2474146-2513960 GCA_026290005.1 Latrodectus geometricus | reverse complement strand
ACTTCCTATGTTTGCGGGCTTTCTGATTTCAACCAAGAAATTTGTCTCACAAGGTTGGTTGGCTTAAATGGCGCAAGGTCTAAGTAAGTACAAGCTGCGCCAGACATTAGTTGGAAATTAACCTCCTTTCTTTAAACCATTAAAAACTTTAAATTATAATTTGTGAAAATAAAATGTTTTATTTAAATGATATGCGTATTTATAGAAATTAAAATCTTGTGATTAAAATATTTTTAGAAGTAGATAAAATGAATAAAATTAATAGCTTTTATAAACGCAAACAGATTGCGATGGGGTGATTCCCCTAGCAAGTCTTGTAATGTTAAAATATTACTTTTAAAATATATGAAGCGGTAATGGTTAAAATATAGACACACTATTAAATTATGATGTAAAGGTGTCCATTGCTTTGGCTACATTTGATTTTAAATCGTTTGCAACAGTATAATGAATGAGAAAACTGGATATATGAATTACATATATGTGTAATTTTGTATTTTTTATTGTCAATAATTGTTGTCAATAATTGTATTGTTGATCAAATTATGCTGATAACAACATCATGATAAGATTAAAGTTGTAGATGCCATAGAGACAGGAAGCTGAACTATAATATTTTTAAACGTCATAATCATTCTGTACAGAGTATAAGGATTTGAAACAGTACTGGATTCCTTCCTGCATCCAACTAGAATCTATCACAAATACGTTGATCAGTCAGACGAAGTCACAAATACGATGGTGATTTAGTCTAACATCTGCTGTTGGTAACGGTAAAATTGATGATGGGATGAAATACGGGAATATGGCAAGCAATTTGTTAGAGACTTGAATATTCCATAACACCTGACAGAGAGAATAAACAAATTTTTTGAACAAACTTTCTCAGGTCAATAAGAGGGACATATGGATGATGCAAATTTAGCAGCTGCATCAGCCTTATCATTTCCCTCCAGCCCTACGTAACTTGGTATCCAACAGAAATTAACATCATATCCTTTGCCAGCAAGGGAATCTACAGTTTGGAAAATTTCAGACACAACAGGATGACGAGTTCGAATTTTTCAACGCTTCTATGACACTCAAAGTGTCAGTATATATACAAATTTTGTAGTAATTTTCTGTATTCAAGAGCTGAAGTGCTTGTCATACTGTCATAGCCTCAGCAGTAAATATGGAGCAGGATGTATGAAGGTTGTGGCTGTAACTATAGTTTTATGTAGAATGGCATTTAAATAAAGATGAGTTTTTATTCTTCTGCTTGATATTTTGATAAATAACTGTAATGTATAATCCAACAGTTTAGCAGTTTTAATTGTACAGTGTCTCAAAACTCTAATCTGAATATTTTGGTGTTATAGCTAGAAGCTTGACTTTTCAAAGCAGAACGTTATGTTGTTTTCAGAATTAGAATTATTTTCCTTCTAATTTCCAGCTTCATAGTTTATTTCATCTTAGATTATGCAAACATTAGCCTTTTTGAGCAAAAAATAATGTGGATGCTTAATGGAATGGTAATCGACATCGAAGGATTTATGAGAATATCAAAAGTTAGGTTACAGACTGTATTGGTTGCAATGTTTTCACATGTGTGAAGTCATTGTCAGAATGCTTTATTAGAGTACTTTCTTGAATAGTTATTAAAATACAAGCTTCAAGCAAAAAGCAGATAGAATATCAGAGTACTCGCTCTATAATTTGGAGTTCATTTTGCTTGAGTTTCCTTTCAATTTATAATATGTGAGAGTTCAACACTATTTGAAGATGAACTGCTGCAGGGGTTAAAAAATATCAACAAAATTCAGTTGATGGGTTGCTGTATAGAAATCTTGAAATTAATTCAATCTAAAGCTTGGAATTTTATGAAACATTCGCTATTTGCACAACAATTAAACTTTTCTTTTATTTCGTGCATTACTTGAATTTTATTTAAACATATGGATTTTACGCTGGGTATACACTATATATATATATATATATATATATATATATATATATATATATATATAATATTCCCTATATAAGGTGTGTGGCTGTGTAATTTGCAGTTTTTTTCCTTTAAATGCAGTGAGTTTTAAAGAGTTCAACTTTTCAAATACTTAAGACCCATTGCCCTTGCAAAGAATGACTTAAGCTTTATAATCAATAATTAGAGTTTAATGACAAATTTGTGTTTCAGTCTCGAATACTTAACTTTAAAACTTACGAACACAAACATGGGCTCACATGGCCTAGTGGGAGGATTGACCTTATCAGAGTGGTTGTTTTGAAGTTCTAACCTAATTGTAATGAACAACGAGAGATAAACATTGCAGTTTTACTTTCTGCATGCATACGTCTCTCAAGGTGAGAGCTTGAGTTGGAGATGGTTCATGGTTTCTGAAATTCATTTCTGAAGGCAAATCGCATAATATTTAAATAATTAAAAAAAAAGAATTTTATGGTGGTATAATTAATTTACTTTGTGTAGTTAATTAATTAACATTTGTGATCATGTTATGAAATAAAGTACTAAATTAATTTGCAAAATGTCACTAAAACTAACCAAATGGTAGAATTAATCACATAATGAAAAGTTATGATAAAACAAAAAAAAAAAGTAATTTCTGTGCATTTATACAGGTAGTACCACTAAATAATTAAAAAAATATCATATCCTGTTAGATATGAAATGCAAAGGTAAATTGCGTATTGTACTTCATGATAAAGGAAAGCATAAAAATATAGTGGTCCGTGGAGACGTATCTTTGAATAATTTCACTTTGGAAACATCGATTGATAAAGGAAAAAAAATGCAATTGAGATTGGTAGATAAGTGATAGCACTGACAGAAAGGTTTGGTATATTTTGTCTATCAACGGTTATTTTTTACACATGAGGGGAACATTGTTAATAGGTAAGAAAGCTAGTACAGTATAGAAGTTATACTAGCAAAACTTTTAATTTACAAGTACAATGAGTATTGACACAAAATAAATTAAATTTAAATATAATGTACATTTTTAAATAACAAATTTTTTCAATGATTGAAGTATTTTTGAATTTGGATGTATTTAGGAATTTAGATTTTAAATTTTATTTTTAATACGATAAAAAGTAGTTTCAATCACTTAAAAATGAATTGAATGAAGTTTATAAAAGAAAAAGTCAGATATAAATTTTTACCTCTAGTATTTCAAATAAATTTACGAAGATATGGTATATAATTTTGCAACACAGAAAGCTAAAAAGAAAATCTTACCTCAAGAGATAACATCTTTATCCACTGAAACGTGTTTCATGCATCCAAACACGAGCATGAGTAACTTCATTGAAAACAAAAATGTTCATTTTTAAATTTTTAACAAATTTAAAAAACTCTTTAAAACTTAATTTTTTTAAAATATAATTTAAAAAATTGAATATTGAATCCCGTTTTTAAACAATATAGACAAATATTTGTTCTGTAACTCTAGTTTCTGTGAATTATTTGTTACTAGCGCAGAAAAAGTTTTTGTAGATAAATTTTAAGATTCGATTATAATTTTACCTATTGGTGTACATATTTTCACTATAATTGAATTTTTGTGAAAATATAAATACATGTTTAAATTTCGTAGAAATCTAAAATATTTACATGCTGATATATGGAGATGATACAGTTTTATAAAATGGTGAGGATATATCAAGTCCAAACTTCATGAATAATAATGAGAGATTTTGAAATTTTCTTAATAGGTCATGTTTCAATTCATATTATCGCATATATTCAATTCATATTATCGCATAAGATTAAGTGTTTCGGAAGAGAAGAATTTAGTTTTCTCTTAAAAATTCTGATGTCTTATGATTTTTAAAAATTTTACTTTTCAAAAAACTTATTATTATATAGATTTGAAATACTAAAACGTATTTTTATCTAAAAATCTTGATATTTATTGGAAATATTAATGTATATTTATTTTAATAAGCAAATCATTGAACATGGCGTAATTCTTAAATGTAGTGTTAATGAGAAAAAATAAGAAAATGCATTTTTAAAACATTACACAGAAACTCAAATACATTTTTAATGATTTGGTTACATATATGTTATCGAAGAGCAAGAAAATAATACAAAATACTTAAGATTATTTTTATATAGTGCAAATAGTATGATCAGCTAACAAAATTAAAATAGATAATTCTAAGTTTTTAAATATTATAATTTATTCTGTATGATTTGATTTCTTATACGAATACAGTATTTATTCAAATGTAATTTCGCAAATGTTTAGATAAACATAAAGTATAGATTTCTTATGTCAAGTATGTGTTATGATCAGAAAATTCAGATACTTTATGTTTAATGCATTTTGAAATCATATTTAATCAAAACTACCATTTCCGAGATAATTTTCATTATAAAAGGATTCAACAAACTAATTTTTTTCAATTTCTGGATACTAATTTTAAGAAATTCATATAAAAAATCTATTGTGATTTGTATAAGAAACAAGCAAATGAGATTGCTTTAAGAAAAATATTTATCTGTATAAGTAAAAACCAATTATACTTAAGCAAATTACGAAATGGGACTAATTGTTTAGTTGAACATAACAAGAAATATTAAGACTATCGGTCTAGCAAAAACGTTTCCCAATTAAGTGACACTGCCAATTAATTCTAAATGAATTGATAAATATTTTGGAGAACTTACTAGATATTTATGTGTTGATATAAATGTGTATATATGTAGATATAAATTTAAAGTTAAATCTCTTCCATTGCGATATATTTTTTTATTCATATTTACGTAATAATAAATAGGATTATTATTTTCTATTTATAAGTTGTTAAAAATTCTAACCTGGAAATTCTCATAAATCTCATGAGGTAGACACAATAAATTTAATACACCCACAAAAGTTTAGTTTCAAAATATTTAAAGATAAAATAAATATTCTTTTAAAAATTATTTAAGATAAGAGATGATTCTTAAAACTTATCAGAATAATCCTAAATGTAATGTATATTAAAAAATAAAACTGTAAATTTTATTGCATCAAAAAAAGTTTGAAAGCTTAGAATGAAATAAAATTGAGGTCTATAATTTTCCCTGAGAATGAATTTGTAGTTTATCATTTTAGCAGTGTGCTTAGGACATAAATCATTAATAATATATATTTGGGTTGCTGAGTAATGCATTTCTGAATAACTTATGTGCTGTTGAATCTACTATATATCTTATGTACTGTACTAAACAATTAAACTGAATTAAATATTTAGTCACGTCATTTGGTAAATATTACGAATAGTAATAAATATTATGAAGTATAGTAGCATACACTGTCTACCAATAAGTATTTGGACACCTATGCAATTGACGAAATCAGTGGTCCTGAAGTACTTCACGGCCTCCGCCGGTATATATCGTGCATCGTCGTATACAAGATGCCGCGCAGTTCGGAGCTCTCAGATTTCGAAAAAGGTATAATTATCAGGTATCACAAATGTGGGCCGATCCTTAAGGGACATATCTAGCGATCTGAAGTACCCAAAATCAATAGTGGCCTATGTGTGATTAAGAAGTGGAAGGTGAGTGATGATTGTCGGAATGTGTCCCGAATCGGCAGATCAACGAAACTGGGAGATAGAGACCTACAAGTGCCCTCCAGAGAAATTCGGAAGAACCGCACCCAACCGATGGCCCTCATCCACGCGGAGTTTCAAAAGGCATCCGGGAGTATTGTTTCAATGAATATTATCCGTAAGGAAGCACATCTGCTAGGTTTTCATGGTCGTGCTGCTGCCCATAAGCCTTTGATCACAAAATCCAACCACGCTGTTCGGTTAATGTGGTGCAAAACACATCGAAATTGAGACGTAGATCAGTGGAAACGGGTTCTTTGGAGCGACTAATCAAGGTTCACTCTTTACCGTTCGGATGGCAGGGTCTAGGTCTAGCTTCTGCCTGGAGAACGTCTCCTGCCAGAATCCATTGTGCCAACAGCCAAGTTCGGCCGAGGTGGAATTCTGGTATGGGGGTGTTTCTTCAGGTATGGAGTGGGACCCTTGGTCCCCATTAATGGTAAGTTCAACCCCGATGCCCACTGCACCATTTTGGATGACAATGTGCTTCCTACGTTGTGATGGTTTTACGGGTTGGACCCCTGTTACTTTCAGGACGACAATGCCAATTGTCATGTTTCGAGATTAACCAAGGCTTGTTATGGTGCTAATGGAGTTCACTGAATAAACTGGCCTACCCAGAGCCCAGACCTGAGCCCTATCGAGAGCCTCTGTGACGAGTTGGATCGCCGAATTAAGGGATGCACTACCCATTCCAAATCGGTATGTCTGTCTACTCCAAGCCGAGAGGAAGACAATATCACTAGTTCTAATACAAAGACTTGTGGAAAGTATGCCCCGGAGGGTTCACGCTGTAATTGCCTCTCGTAATTGGCTCTACCAACTATTGATTTTGAATAAAGTTAGTATAAAGTTAGTCTTTTCTATGACAGGTGTCCAAATACTTATGGGTAGACAGTGTAGTAGCCATTTAGTAAATATTATGAATAATTACATTAAAATAATTTATTTAAGAAAGCTATGAATTATTTCATTCCAATAAAATAACATTTGATATTTTACCAGAATTTAAACTAAAGAGTAAATGATTGACTATATAATAGTAAATATTATGTAATATTTAAAAGAAAAATTAAAAATTACCTATATATGAAAAGACAATTTGTTTTTTTATCAAAATATTTATTTCAATTATAAATTAAAAAAACGTAATTCATTCTCAATTGAGCAATATTGAAAAGAAAATGAGTGCAATATATTTTTGAAACCAAAAATAATATTTTTTAAGAATTTGTTTTAGAGTAAAATAGTTTTCCCTCCAAAAATAGTTTTTCAAGTTATTGACATTGAAATTCAACTCTTTTACTGAGTATTTTTTACCAAAAATATTCTAAGATTTGATAGTAATTTAAAAAAGTTTTTTGTGAAAATCAAGATCTTCAAAGTGGAATGTGCTTGTGAAAGTCAGACTGTGAACTGGAAGAGTACTTTTGATTTCGTTTTCTGCCAGCAGTAGAGACACTAAGACGGGGACGATTGAGTCGTGTCGGAGTGAGAAGAACGGTGAGGCTGCTTCTGTTTCTTGGGGGGTAGCGGAAGTCCGCTCCCGTTCGTTTAAAACTAGATGTCTGAATTTCTTGTTTGTGTGTTAATGTAAAATAAATGTTTCGTGTACCTATAATTTATTTTTGTGTTATTCGACTTTCCTGGAGACGACAGGATAATGAGAACATCACAGTGGCGCACCTCTCCAGGATTTGTTCCGGATTTATACAAAAGTTATGTTATAATAATTATAGAAAAGGGTCTACAAAGCAATGAGTCCGTATATTTTGATTACCTCTCATTTCATTAAGAGCCATCCATTATTTGTTTTAATTATGCATGAATTAGGGAATTAGTTTCGTTTTAGCTTAAGTATAACATGAGATAAATTTACAAATGTTTTCTTAAATATATGAAAAATGAACTAAAAAAATTCATAATGTTTAAATAAATTGAGAAATTATTTAAGGTTTCATATTAATTTCAGAGTATATTATTGGTTTTGTTTTATGTTTATTCATTAATATTCAGAAAGTGTTTATTTTTATAACTGGAGATATTTAGTGAAATAATATTAATAATGTTTTTGGAATTTGTCTAACACAAATTTATGCTGAATATCAATTTTGCTGGTAGTTGTGCATTTCTTAATTTATGGGTATTAATTTAAGAACTGCTGTAAATTGAAAAGTAAATTGATGAAACGTATATATATAACTTTGATATCATATAACCTGATATAAATATTTTTGAATAGAATTTTCTTAATCATAATGATATGGTGTTTATTATTTCAACAATGAAAGCTCATTGAATAAGAATCTGTTTCAAGAAAATTTTAATGTTTTTTTTTAGTTGTTTATGTTTACATTTAAAATAACGAAATCGAAATTGTTGAATGTTAAAAGGTATACTAATTATGTACTGTGGGTATGTTTAATATTTATGTAAAGTAATAAAGTAACTAAATGCAGGTTTTTAATTTTGATTCAAAACCGAAAGTGTGAAGTCTCTTAAGGGGTGAAATTTTGTTTATTTTATATTTCGAAAGTACTTGCAGTGGTAAATGATATATATATTTTATTGTTTTAATAATTCTGATTCATATTATTTCAAAGTGAAATATAATATACGAAGATATTTGAATGCATATATATTACTAGAATTTATTTTAATGACTTATTTAAATTGAGATCATGATTTATATAAGTGGTATATTCGTTTAGCTTGCTGTAAATTGTTTTCATTTAAGAAGGTGCATTATATAATTAAAATGGCAATGTGTTGAAATGAAAATTAAAACTATAAATTTTTCCATATATAAATTCAGTATTTGAATAAATATTTTTTTAAATTTATTTTTATACTAACAAAGAAAACGAAAGTGTTTTTTTTATTGGTTCAACTAATAAAAGGTGATTTGTGTGAGATTTTAAGCATTTTTCATTTTAGTAATTGATAATCTAAGGTTAGGTAATTTGAGATAACATTAAATTGATAAAATGGCCTTTGCATTCTTGGGTAAAGCTCGAAAGGAGGATCTGTTAATATTGGCAAGTGAGTTAGGAGAACAGATTCCTCCAGATGCTAAAATAATAGATTTAAAAAAGGTGATTACACAATCTAAACAATATGAAGAGTCTTTTGTTTGAGAATTAATAAATACTATAATTTCTGATCGGGTAGAGAGAGAGAGAGAAAGCCATAGCTGTAGAAAAAAAAAAAGACAACGAGAAGTAGAAGAGAAACGAAGAGAACGTGAGCATGAAATTAAAATGCGTGAATTAGAATTAAAAGAAAAGAAAGAGGAGAGCAATTCGGAAATTACTGTTGAATATGGACGGGATAAATTAGAAACACTTTTCTAGGTTTTTTAAATATAATGAAAGGTGTAATTTTAGATCCTCAGGAACGAGCAGAAGAATGGCCCTTCTTTTTCCATCATGCAGAAAAAATGTTCAAGTTTTATGAGATACCCGAGCAGTATGAAGGGAAAATTATTTTACAGTGTTTAAAGGGTCGTGCTAAGGGAATAAATGCTATGCTATCTGAAGAAGATTTAGATCAGTATGATAAAATTAAAAGTTTCAGTTTAAGAGAAAATAGAATAACTCCCTTACAACACAAGAAGAATTTTGATTCTTGTTATAAATTACACAATGAAAGTTATGCTCAGTATGTTTCTCGTGTTGAAGCTGCATTAGAACTATATTTAAAATCAAGAGATGTTGAAACATTGGCTAAACTTAAAGAACTTCTTGTAGCTGATAAAATAAAAGAGACTTTGCCTACTTATGTAAGGTCCCAAATATTTTTGAAAGAGACGGAATTTTGGCTTCCAGTTCCTGAATTGGTGAGGGAAATTGATAATTTCTTAGTTTCGATACCAAAAAGTTTCGCAAGTAATTCTCACAATTATTCCAAATTTAATCCAGGCTCACATGGAACAAAGCAGAATGAAATTATAAGGAAACCTTTTCCAGCTGAAACCAGAAGTAAAAGTTTTAGCGAAAAGAAGGAATATTACAGTTATCTAAAGAATCCAGAACCACGACCACAGAATCGTTTCGGAAGTAATACTGCGAGTTATGCTCCAGGTAAAAAGCTATTAAAGTGTTATAAATGTCAAGAAGAAGGTCATTTAAAGAAATTTTGCCCGCAGATGAATACAGTATCACAAGTTTCTAATAAGAGTGAAACTGAAGAAGTAAGCAAGGAAGGGCTAAATGAAATTTGCATTAAGATAGATAATGCAAGTTTCGATTGGGAAATTCCAATCAGTGAAAAGGATGGTGAACTTCTTCGAGTTGATTTAAATATAGGAGATCATGCGTTTCAAGGGATCATTGATAGTGGTGCGGAAATTACAGTACTGCGGAAGTCAGTGGTACCAGAAGAAATGTTGCAGTCAAATGGGAAAATTTACTTGAGGCCTGCAATTGGATCTCCGGTTGAAGGAAAGCTTGTTTCTGTTCCACTTAGTCTTTGGTCAGCAGATGATGATATCAGGCCGTATATCATGGTGCATGCTGTAGTTGTGGAAGGATTACATGAGCAAGCTTTGATTACTCCTACAGTTTTCGGTTCATTAAAGGAACAAAGAAGAAAATATCTCGGAGAAGAAATCAATAATATTCACGGGAAAGATAAAGTTTTGAAGAACACTTTCAATGTGGAGAGAAGGAAAACAGAAGCTTATATAGAAGTAAATCAAGAAACAGCTGAAATAGAAAATTCTGGAGTAGAGGTTTCAACTACTCCAGTGGAAAGTAACTTGCTAAATGAAGAAATAATCACTGTTACAGATGAAGATAATAATTGTCCAAGTTCGCAAGCAAAGTTGTTAAGAAATGAACAGTTGTCCTGTACTACATTAAGTCGTTGTTTTGAAGATGCCAGACAGCGGAAGAACAATTACTGGTTAGAATCAGATTTATTGTACCACACAGGGAATGTGGGAGGACAGAAATATGTACAGCTTGTTGTTCCAGAATGCAGAAGGAAAGAAATTTTAAAATTAGCTCACGAAACACCAACAGGGAGACATTTGGCTGCCAGGAAAACCAAAGAAAGAATTGCAATGTCTTTTTGGTGGGAAGGTATGCCAAGAAATGTAAAGCGTTTGTGTGAATCTTGTCACGATTGTCAACTGAGGAGGAAAAGCCAAGTGAAAGACAGAGAACGTATAGAAGCTGTCGGTAGACCAGAATTACCCTTCCAAGTAGTGAATGCTGATATTTTAGGGCCTATTGAACCTAAGTCTTCTAGGGAATATCAGTATGTGTTGTGTGTTATGGATCAGCACAGTCGATGGCCAGAAGCAATTCCTCTCAAATCTTTGACTGCAAAAGCGACTTGTGATGCTTTTATGGAAATTTTTATGAGGACGGGTATTCCTCGAATCATTGCTATGGATAATGGAACCAATTTTGCTGCCAAGTTAACTCAAGAATTTCTTAAAAGATTAGGAACTGTACCTAAGTTCTCTACTCCAGGTTACCCACAGAGTAACGGATTGATAGAAAGATGGATCGGCACAATGTAGTCAATGTTACATCATGCTATAAGATCACAAGGTAGAGGATGGGACAAGCAGTTGCCTTTTATCTTGTGGGCATATCGTGAAGTGCCAAATGCTACAACTGGGGTCTCACCATACTTATTAGTTCATGGACGACCTCCAGTAGGACCTTTAGCTATTTTAAAATCCACATGGGAAGATGAAGTTGTTCTCCCTCAAGGTATTGGGGAATCAATCACTGATTATCTTCAAAAGATTCGAAATCGGTTGCTGAATGCCGTGGAATACGCCGATGAGCATGCCAAAAGTCAGCAAGAAAAATATGTACATTATCACAATTTAAGATCCAAATCAAAAGAATTATGTGTTGGAGATGAAGTTATCGTATTAATTCCAGACTCTACTAACAAACTTTGTTCCAGATGGAAAGGTCCAGGTGAAATTGTAGAACAAAAATCACCACACTCCTATATTGTAAAATTACCTGATGGAAGCATCCGTCACCTGCATCAGAATAAACTAAGGAAATATATCCAGCCGATTAATACAGTGGGCATAATTTATGAAGCAGATGAAGATTTTGGTGAAGTTCAATCTGTACCATTAGGAGGCCGTGGAGAAATAAAGGAGACATGGAAACAACTAGAAGAAAAGACTGAATGGTCAAATTTATCTCCGAAACAAAAGACCCAGCTGTTAGTAGTTCTAAAGGACTACAGGGTTGTATTTAATGGTGAATTGAAACGAACTAAGGTACAACCTCACAAAATAATCTTAAAACCTGGAATTGAAAGGAAGCAGCCACATATATACAGAATACCAGAATCGTTAAAACCTCAAGTGGAAAATCAAATAAGGGAACTATTAGACAAAGATTTGATAGAACCATCTACTGCAGAGATTGTTTATCCTCTTGTATGCGTCTCAAAGAAAGATGGAACAATTCGATTATGTGTGGATTATCGAGGACTAAATTCTGAGTCTAAAATATCTCCATTTCCAATGCAAAATTCAGAGGAATTACGATTCAAAGCTGGTGCTGCAAAGTATTTAACAACTCTAGATATCCTCAAGGGTTATTGGGAAATTCCATTGGATAGAGATAGTCGAGAGCTAACAAGTTTTGTTTCGCCTAAGGGACAGTATCAATGGAAAGTAATGCCATTTGGACTGGCTGGTGCTCCAGCTACTTTTCAGGAAATTATGAACCAAATTCTAAGACCTCATAGTGATTTTGTCGAAAGTTTCCTGGATGATATCATAATTTATTCATCGAGTTGGGATGAACATTTGAATCATATAAGGGTAGTCTTGGAAACCTATCAGGTCACAATAGCTCATAAATCCGGTAATAATAATGTTATCTCAGATGCCTTATCAAGGGTTAATGAGGGTGATTAAAACTATACAGTTTTCATTAAGAATATTGTAAGATAGAGAAAATATTTCAAGATATTAAATATTTAAATTTAACTTTATATAATTCTATGTCGTTATTTCTATTTTGTTTATTAGTATATATTAATTTTGATTTACATAAGGTGTGTGTGGATGATGTTTTTGTGTAGTTATGATTTTTTTTATTTACTTAACTTGAAATACTGTTGTGCAACATATATTGCATATTTCTTATTAAATTGTTTTTTTTTCTTAATGATTATAGCAGTAGTTGAATATAGGTTAATTGTAAGCTCAAGCATGTGAGCGAATGGGTAAGCATTTACATTTAGAATTTTGATTTATTTGGCTCTTAATGGAATGGTGAGTAAAGGTAAGAGAAACATTCTAAAGAAAACGTTATTGTGAACAATTATTTTTTTTCCTCGGTTCTTTGTAGTTTCCATATGCGGGACAAGGTCCAGCAATGGAAACTGGAGGGAAGGTGTGAAAGTCAGACTGTGTACTGGAAGAGTACTTTTGATTTCGTTTTTTGCCAGGAGTAGGGACACTAAGATGGGGACGATTGAGTCGTGTCGGAGTGAGAAGAACGGTGAGGCTGGTTCTGTTTCTTGGGGGTAGCGGAAGTCCGCTCCCGGTCATTTAAAACTAGAAGTCTGAATTCCTTGTTTGTGTGTTAATGTAAAATAAATGTTTCGTGTACCTATAATTTATTTTTGTGTTATTCGACTTTCCTGGAGACGACAGGATAATGAGAACATTAGGGATTAATCTGTATATTAAAAACTAGATTCCATACTATTATAAATATCCACAATACTCATATGAAACAAACTTTCGAATCGTGGAAATGAATTAAAAACGTTCATCTCAGTCCTACTCAGAATAAATTGAAAGCTACTTTATCCAAACATATCTAGAAAATAAATTTTCATGAAAAAATAAATCAATGCGTAAAAATGTTATCCTTTCATAAATTTGTTGTCAGTACCATAATTTTACTGTAAGTATATTTTGTCTCTGTTATTTTCTAGCTTCTTTCTTTTAAAGATATATTTCTACAAAAAACTTCTTTTATAAAATGTCATTCTGTAACCCATTTGTTGACAGTATCAACCGATATTTGATTTTATTGCAAATATATTTGCTTTTTATCATTTCTTCCCTTCTTATTTTGATAAAAGTTTTCTACAAATTAGTATATGGTAGTTTTCCTCTCAAAGTTAATACTGAAATAATAGCTGCATGGCAACGCTATGATTTCCAGTTTAACGCTTGTTGATTCTACTCGCCTTTCAAGCGTTAGTATAGTAGTTCAGAGTCCACTTTAAATCGTATATCTTTGTCCTGCTCTTATTATAAATATGAACCTACAGAGATAAATTCTGTTTATTATTTATTTTCGAAAGATAACTGTAGACATATATGTGTGTGTGTGGATGATCTTTTTACGGTATTTCACTTATAAAATTGGAAATTGCGGTATAAAGACAGTTTTGCAGCATTAATTTTTCTATTTTACCAAAATTTTATGTATCTACTTGGCACTGTGGAAAATAGAAGAAATACATTTTGACAATTTTTGCTTCAGTATTTTGTGGCTATTTGTTTTTGAAGAAAATGTATTAATTACTTTTATTTCAACTAAATTCTCTAGTTTTTGATTGTTTTTTGTTTTTGAGTGGTAATTTTCTGAAATAATTACCTGCTTCGTTGGAAAGAACATTTTGAGTGGATTAAACAAAGTTTCTGCGTATAGGAGGGAAGAAAATGGAACTACTGAGAAGTTGAAAAAATTCAAACTCGATAATTTTATACAACTTAAAAATAGATGTAAGCTTTGTATAAATATAAGGTTCAATCATTTTTTTATGTAAAAACTTCGTATCTATTTGTTTCGTATTCTAAACTGTAAATTGCAAACTTAAAATCATGATATTTTCAAAATAGAAATAATGATAACATTTTATTAAAATAAAAGTGCTTATAACACAATTTTGGAAGATTGAAAAACAAATCGTTTTACGACATATCCCTCGAAATTCTCAAATGCTTCTGAAGCTTACATTATGTTAGCTTTCTGATTTTCCACTGAACAGCTCGTGGGCTCAATTCTCACTGCAGGCATGGATGTTATTGTGTGATTTGGTTCTATTCGTTTCTAAGCTGCAGCTCCCAGTCAAATTACTCTTCTTAAGTAGAACGTACTGTAACATTCATAAAAAAATTTCATATTCACTTTTTAAAAGATTTTAAGTTTGTAAATTGTGTGTCAATTAAAAAAGTTAACTAATAATGTAGAATTATTTATAATAACTAATTACGCGCGTACTTTTAAAAATAACCAATATATATTACATTACAACTTCTATTATAATATATTTAAATATACACTGAATTTTAAATTATAAGGAAAAATGAATTATTAAAGTTTAATGTATAAAATATTTTTGTATTTTATTAAAATTGCTAAGGTTACAGATTTTTGCTATATTTCTTTTCAAAATATAAGACAAAATTGTTGAAAAACTTTTAGTAGATATATTACATCACTTATTTTTATGGTTTGAAGTTATGTAAGAATGAGAAGAAATAACTTCCTGTCATATTGAGACTTTTCTATTACAAGTAACAAAATAACAAAAATATTTCAACAAGAAATATGCTTTCTAAACTACTTTTGAAAAATTTTAACAAATATTTTTTCAAGATATGACTTTAGGCTAAACTGCCAAAAAAGTAGTCTTCATTCTGTTTTGTAAGCAGTGGTGAAGAATAAAAACTATACATTAAGTTTGCCCACTAAGAATGTCAGAAATACTTTTAAAGAAACAAATTGTGTCACTCTAAATGAATTTTATAATTACAAACTACATCTTATTAAAGTACAATATTATTACGAACTGAATTATCATTAAAGTACAATATTAGTTTAATGAGAGGAAAAAAATTGGTTTCAATGCTAGAGTGTCTAATTTAAAATTTTTTTTATGGGAAATTATGCTAATGTCTTTTGATTTTATGTTGAAAGAGCATTGAAATACCTCAGATAAATTAAAATGCTCAAACATTTTTTAGAATCAATAAAATTTATAAATGACACTCCATTGATTTAAGTTTATTTTAAAAAATTAAGAAATGAAATTTGTTCAATTAATTATGCAGAACACTTCTATCAATTTTAAAATTCTACAGTTACTAGCAGGCTGTGGCTTTCAGTGAAAAACATATGCCTAATTACTGAGAAAAATTTTGATTGGGAAGAAATAACAATAACTGTGCTATTTTTTTTAAAAATGATATTTGCTATTTACTTAGCTTTGTTTAAAATGCTGCAATGAAATGAGATCTCACTCATGGATCAGTTAAACACAAAATGAATAAAGTGTAGAACATTTAAAAATTTTACTTTAATTGACGGTTTCATTAAATAATAATGTCGGGACATTCATTCGTCAGTCGGGACATTATTATTCATTAGTGCATTTATAAACTACAAAGTATTGAGAAAAGCGAAAACACGTTCCTTAAATTAGCAAAAATATTATTTTTACAAAAGTCGGAAAAAATTGTAAATATTATTAATTCAAAAAAATCACTAATTATTACCATACATTATACTCATTATAATCTTATATTAAACTAGTGGGAAAGAAAGACATAATATTTGAAATACTACTTCTCCATAAGTGATAATATTAAAATTTGAAAAAGAATTACATCCCTCTATTCTCAAAGCGTATAGAGTTTCGGAATGGTGAACATTGTAGCGTAAACAACTTTAAAGTAGTTCAATCAATGTTATAAATACGGTAAAATTTAATAACAAATACTGTAATCAAAATTTATAAATGAAACATAGCCAATGCTTTAAGTAAAAACAGAACAACATCTTGATATAAGTTTCATTTTCATCCATGCAGTCATTTTTATTCAACTCTAAGAGAAAAGAAAGTTAATTTCACTTACACTGTTACTATGACCATTGTGAGGACAAGTAATAGTTTGGTACTGATGTTGAAGGTATTAATGTGAAATACATTTTTTAAATCTTCATTTTCAGAAAATTGTGTTTCATAAATGTCATGCAAATTGAATGGCAAAAATGTGTCACTGTTATTGTTGAAAAGAATGAATAAGATATCAAAAATGTGGCTAGATAGGCTACATTGTAGAGTTCCTAGTCAGAAACTGTTAATAATTAAAGCCATTTGCACTTTGTTAATTTTACTATTAAAGAAAGTTGACAACAACACAAGAAATGCGATTTGAATATAAAAGACAAATGTCTGGAATGATCAAGAAAAGCACGTTATGTCTAAGAAACATTATAATTTTAAATAAATATAGGCTGTTTTTGGTTAGGTTCAATCGTATGATTCTCTAAAATTGTAGCTGAATAGTTAGCATTCTGGCCTACAGTTCATAATTTGTGAGTTCGATTTTCACCTGAGTTATAGATTTCCAGGTTCAAATCTACATTAAACAGAAAGTTACTACCAAATAACCCTTCGTGTGCAAAAAGTGACTAAAGAGTGATGAATAAACAAAACACTTATGATTTTACATTGGATTATGTGGTAGTTTAAAGACGATTTTTTTTTATTTGCAAATGTGATTATGTGACGCTTACTTTAGCCATTTTTGAAACTAAGAGATACACTTTTTAAAAATATAAACTCTTTCTTTGATAATAAATAAATATAAGTGTAGGCAAACCAAAAATCAAGAAATAGAACTTTTTATAAATAATCAAAATTTATATAATTACAAAATGAAATTCATATATTAAATTTTTGTTGTCTTCGTTAACTGTAAATTTGAAGAATTTTTATGTGCTATTCAGCATTTATAGGATTTTTCTACGTATCTGATTAGCGGTAGGGAATTGTGAAAGAGTAATTTATTTTGTTTCTTCTAGTAAATTAAAAGTTGATGTTGTAAAATGTACATTAGGCTGCTGGAATAGTGACTCATCTAATGAAAATCAGTCAAGGAAAATTTGCTCGTTAATAGTTTATTTCTACATTGGACATTTAAATACTTTTTTTTTATAAACATGAAGCATTTCATTACATAGATAATACCTGGATTTGCTTCAAGAAACTAATTTCCAAAAAGCAATTCAATAAATTTAATTTATTTTTCGAGTTAAATTAAATTATGATTTTACATGAAATTACTTAGTTCCCACTACATTATGGAAGTGTGTTCCACCAGATATTCTCCCATAACATTTTTTTTCAGTTGTCTTCAATTGCACCTGCAGAAATTGAGTACCAAAATTACTTTAATAGTTACTGAAATACAGTTTCTGAAGAAATTTACAGTTCCAGTGCATACATAGAATAGAACTGGAAATAAATTTTGAACTTTGGAATTACTATCTTTTCAGGGGGGGGGGATTAGATGCAAGAGAATACTGTAACGCACACTTATGTTTATTTTTAAGCATATGAGTCCAAATCTGATTTTGTAGTGGCTCCAATATTCACGTGAAAATACACTAAAAAAGATTTTTTAACATAAAACTTTTTTATATAATAACATAATATTTAGAATTATCGGATGGTGATTAGATGAAAATAAACCCGTTACCACCATCTCTAGTTAAGTTTAACAACAAAATTTTGCATGCGATAAGGGGTTTACTTCCCTATGTGTTGGAAATAAGTTTTACTAAGCAAACACTTATCTATGGCAAACGAAATGCATTGGTAGTAGGTTCTACTGAATGCGTTTTTGCCCATGTTGAATTAAAAGTTTTCACGCGTGTTTAATTACTTCTGTTGCACATTATGTAACTAGTTTTATTTTTCCCACTTTAAATATCTTTTTAAACAGAATTGCACTTTTTCTTTTAAACAAAGGTAAGCATTTCAAATGTTAAATTATAAATTTTTTTACAAAAGATTTGGTTACCATAATTCTAGAAAACAATTTTCTTTATGTAAATCTTAGAATTATTTTAGTAAGTTGAATGAACGTCAAGAAGCTCATTAATTTAATTACTGCATCATTTATTTTTGAATAAGGTGCAACCACATGAATTTATATCGAACAGTTCGTTGGTTCAAATCCAATCTTTGCCTTGGATGTTTGTAGTGGCTTAGAATTCCCTTTAAACCGTATATCCTTGAGAGCTAATTAACCGTCTTATTAACCCTCTTGTGCAAAAAGTGACCGTTGAGCGACAAATCAAACCAGCTTACATCGAATTACGTGATAAAATCTACTTTAATTAGAAAGTGGATTTTATTTTACATTGACCCGTCTGTAAGGGAAAAGTCTTTCGCATTAAATATGCTATCTTTATCTGACTACATAACAAGTTTTATGCTTTCCTCTTAAATACTTTTCGAAATGAAGGTGAAAATGTAGCAATCATAGTTTAAAAAAGCAAAATTTCCTGAATTTACGAAAAAAATCCAAAAAAGTTAGTTAATTTAATTTAAGAAATACATTTTGTATAAGATATTTAGAAACTTTTATACTAGAAATGCTAAATTTTTAATTCGGTTGAATCATGACTTTACAAAAGATTATACATTGTATTTAACGTTATTTGTTCGGGAATGCATTCCGCTGATTATGCTTCTGTCTATGAAGAATGAAATATTTGATTTAGTTATATTCTTTGTCATCTACAGAAGCATTGTTCATTCTGCTTTATTTCTTTACTTGTGCATAGATTCTTTATTTCCTTGTAAATACATACTTTATTTCTGAACATATTAGTTTATAAAGCAGTATATTTTGGCACCACGTAGAGGACAGCCTAACGGCCGATGTCCATTCCAAGGTATTTTTCACTATTCAACACATTAATTGCCTTCAGTAAATTGAGGATTTTTCCTAGAAAGTGGGTTCACGTGTTGCAATGGAAGAAATCTGAAATATTTCCAAGCATTAATTTCGATAGACAGAAGGTGGAAATCCGACCACAGAATTCTTATCCAGAAGGTTCAGTATTTGATCCTATCAAAGATCTATGTATGTTTAATATTCCTGATGGGGAATGTTTATTCACAAAAAAAGGAAAATGCAATCTGAGGGGTTAATTAACCGTGGTTTAAAATTATGAAACGGTGGTTGCCTGTGATTATTTCAGTCATTCTGCGGAGCTTATTTCCATGAAAATTTATTCCAGATATTCATTTTAACTTAGCTAATAACATACAATAATTTAATGAATACAGTTGACATCTAGCATGCAACACCATTTTTAATACAAAACTATTTAATTTGGTAGTTTTATTTGTGTGGGTGCAAATCTTTTTAAAATCTTTCAAAAACAGAAGAATTCGAAATTGTTTTACTCTCTATGTTTATCGACAGATAAATTTATATTAAAAATTTATGAAGAAGCATAAAGAACAAATACAAATTGACACAAATAATTCATACCAAGATAAAAAGAAATAATTTTAGAACATTCATTAGCTTTTCTTATTATCAACATTTTGGTCCGGTCCACACACACACACACACACACACACACACACACACACACACACACACACACACACACACACACACACATATATATATATATATATATATATATATATATATATAAATTTGATATAAGGGAAAAATTCATTTTATGTGGTAACGTTGTAACAAACGATAAAACATAGAAAAATTTGACAAAAATATGCAATAGATGCACAAAATTATAAAATAAGAGAAACCTCCCAAAAATATTGATTTCTTTTTAAGATTTAAGAACAGCAGAAATGACTGCTTAGCAAAAGATTTTTCTTTAATTTATCGAAGCAAACAAATTATAATTGAAAAAAAAGAACTAACTTATTATCACTTTGGAAGTCAAAATTTATAGAAAAGGTTTTTACTATTTTTTTACCATAAACTTTGCAATGGAGTGACACTTATATCAAAATATTTATTTGAAAATTTTGCCCCTCAAATTTTGTGCATGGTCTTCAAAAAAGAATTTTCAATGAATAATCATAATTTTAATCATAATTTTTTCAAGAAATGTAGAACATTTAAAATGTATTTTGAAATTTGAAAATATTATCTTTTTTATTATTTTTTAAAAGAAATTTTGTGCGTGAAATAGAAACTTTAAATTAAAATACTGTATCAATTGTTGAAGATACCTGGTTTTGTTTATTCTTCTCCGAGTGTCTTCTGAAATGTAATCAAAAACATTTAATTTTGACATAATTGTTTAGAAATATTTTACAAGAGTAGTACAGCTAAGTATAATAACTTGAGCAAGCTCCTTGTTCTCCTTATATTATTAATATTATAACAAATTCAGTTTTATTGTCTCTAATAACTTGTTTATTGTCAAAATATTTTAATAAAACTGATTTAAATACATATAATAAAATTGATGTACAATTTATCGTATTATAAAGTATAAAATAAATAATTTTCTTTATTTCCTCATTCACAGCCTTTTTTATATAGAGTTTCTTAGAGACTATATTATTTATAAAATTACAAATTTATAATGAATAAATTATAATTATTGTTTGAAGTAAATACAGAATTTCTCACATAAGTTAAAAAAAAGTAATTGTTAATTCAATTTTAATAATAAATATTAGCATAAAACCATACTTCATACAAATACCAAGTTTAAACCATAAGTTTGAATAATATAAAACTATTCATAATATTATGTTTATTTTTTTGAAGTCTATTATAATATAACTATTTTAAAATTTAAGAAATTTGAATGATTGCAGCTTGATTATGAAATATATGCTTCAGTTCGTACAAGCGAATGATTTTTTATAATAAATATTTTCATTTGAATGCTGTGTGCTCATATTTTCTCAAATATATCAGATCACCATATCCTCCACGCAACATTAAATTTTTACAAGAAGCAACATATTTCAAATGATTTAAGCGTTTTTTACTTTTTATATGTATTATGTTACGTTACACTAATCTGTATGATTATGAATTTATCGAAGAATATAAAGAATTTAAAAGTATTACCGTAATTGATGCTATAAGTACACAATAAATTGAAAAAAAGTATATGTTGTAACATTTACAAAAATAAGCTGTATGTGTTCTGGAAACAATAATACTTTTTCCTACTTCAAAAGGAAAGTACGTATGAACAATTATCACAGAATTTCTATTATATTTTAATGTAAATACATAAATACAAAAAGTCTGCTTACATATATTCGATCAGCTTATTAATATCTACGGCACGACATAAATGTAATGCAAAAGTTTATACTAAAATGAAGCATTTTAGGATACATTCAAGCGATGCTTTCTTTCAGATCTATCTGTCGGAACACATTTTTTAGTGTGAAGTATACATTATTAGAAAGGATGAAAACACCTAGGACACTTATTGCTTTCTTCAAAACTATTTCTTGTGATATGCAATTTCTTTCCTTCTACACCATCATGGGGCTTTAAAAAAATAACCCGTTTCAGATTTTAAAACCATTTTCTTTGGACTCAAGTATATCTTAGAAAACTTTTGAGATGAATTTTTTTAAAAGAATTTTTCTCTTTTAATCAAAAGTATGAGAGAAAAGTAAACTAATTAATTTTTATTATTGTTCATTTAAGGCTAATCAAGTTCTTAATATAACTGCATAAGGAATTGGGAAATTTTTTTGATAAGGATGTGAAAGTAAATCGCTATTTTATTATATCAAATATATCCTTATAATATTCTTCAATTGAAATAAAAAATGTAATGAATAGGATATATTATGTAATTAATACATAATATAAATATTTAAATATGTGTTTTATTGTTAGAAGTTATAATCTTATTTAATCACACATACATACATACATACATACATACATACATATATATATATATATATATATATATATATTTTCTGTCTCAAATTGAAAAAAAATTAACCACTTTAAATTTACATTATTGCTACAAAATTAAGTTTTAACAAATGACAATGTTGTATTTGAGTTGACATGGGAAGGAATTTTTGTTTATGTATGAGTAATTGGTGTATATAATGAAAGTAATGTTTCTTACACAAAACGACATTGAATACTTACATCTTGGTCATTCGTATTTCATGTATAATATTAATATCCAAAAAGTAGTATACTATAGGAATGAATAATGATTATGACCGTTTCTGAATAGTTGATGAAAAAAAGAGGCGAGTAAATGTGGATTATAATGAAAACGAATTGAATATCTAATTTTCTATCCCCAATGTAATAAACATTCTAGATTCTATCTCAAATTATATGAATTACGTGATAATTAGATTCTTTATATTAGATGCAGCTGCAAATCATATAGTTTGACAATAAAATGACACTAAACGTACTTTGCTACACTGGAATAAGATCCTCTATTAATGAAAAATCTTCTACGAAAGACGATTTACGCAGCAGTATGCCTTGCAAATCCTCTACTTGTTGTCAAAGTAAGAAGATCCTGGGCTTAACTAGCATTGTAGTAAGATTACACTTTTAGATGTAGTAGGTCCTAGGTTTGATCCTAATCATTATTGAGCAATAGGAAGTGAAAACTGTGCTCCTGCCTTTTGTCTACACGCTTGTTGGAGTTAGTAGTTGGGAGTTTTCCTTGTTTTTTTCCTCGCGACTTACATTATGAAATAATTCATGAGTTCCTTTTGGAAGATACATAAGAAATAGATGCTAAAAGAAGCTATTGAAATACCAAAGGTTGTCCCTTATGATATTTCAATAGTAAAGAAACCCTCTCAAAAGGCAAAAGCACATTGCAGCATGATTAAAACAGTTTAAACTAAAATTCGGGCATAGTACTTCATATTCCTTAATTATTATACTTCTTAAATTCTAGCAGTTTCTTTTGGACTTATATCTGCCTCTGCAGATTTATGATGAATAAAGAAAATTAATTAAACATTCAAAGTTATGTACAATCCCAAAATATTTTCTAATTGTTAATTAAATATTTCTATCACTTACCCTGCTGAAAAATAAAGTAAAAATTTCTAATTAAGTTAAAAATAATGATTATTTAAATAATAAATGATTTCTTACAGAAAATATAAATTCTATTATATTAAATCTTTATTTATAAGAGCTGTGAATAATCTTTTAATTAAAATTATTATAATTTCAAATAAAGATATCTATACTAATCCAAACAAATTAATTTAATATTTATTTTAACATGTATTTATTTTGCTATAATTATTATTATATTGTTTTACAAAGAACTTCTATTGCACTAGAGATAGGAGATTTTAAAAACTTATACGATATGTCTTAGAAATATTTTAGAATTCAAATTTTTTCCTATGTAAATGTAAGATTTTAGTTTTTTCTTTTAAAAACAAACACAATTCATGCATAAATTAAATTCATAGAATTTTAAGACTTTTTTTTTATTTATTGTTCCATTAATTTGCTTACTTTTATCTTTAATTTCTAATTACAAGAATAAATATTCTTATTTAGATTGAAATTTTTTCAAGAAAAGATTAAAGAGCAACGTTGAAAGATTTGGTGGTATAAGCCAATTAAAATTTTACAAATCAAGAATAAACTAATGAGAAAAGCTTCTAGTTACGTTTATTTCAAAACAGCTTATAATTACTCATATAATTTAATCTTCAAGTAATCTTTTAATCTAATAAAAGAAAAAATGTTTTTCAGTCCATTGACTTACTGCTGAAATAAAAAGGCAATTAATTAATTTTTAGCCTTTTCATGTAAAGATTTTCTTATTTAAGTCACTTTTAAATCTCTTAGTGTATTTACGTATTCGTCTGTAAATATATTTACTTTTGGGACTTTTTATAAATTTTATATTAGGCCAATAAAAATTGTAACCATATATGTTGAAAAAGGAAATAAATTGCGTCTTAAGAGTTAATAAATTTACTTAAAACAAATAAACTTTTTAAAAGAAATAATAATGTTTGAATTATTATTTTTCAATTATATAAACTGTTGAAAATAGAATTATGAAAATTATATTGCTTATGTTATTAATCAATCAAATATCATATCATCGACATCTACACACATTATCATATTTATCACACACATTATGTCTATTTATGAATGAGCGAAATTAACTAAATTTTAAAATATTTGAATTTTAATTTAATTTGTTGAAAAAGTATTTATTAAAATTATAACTTTTGTTTATAAAGTAAAAAATATATAACTTGACTGAATTTGAGATGTTATAAGCTTATATTTGGCTCAAGGTTTGTAACCGCAAATTCCCATGAACACTTGAATTAGTTCCTGAAACGTTTCATCTGAGAGAAAAATCGGTTTTTTTTTTTGCGTTCATTTCAGAAAAAAATTACTTTTTAAATCTCAGCACTTAAGTTTATGAGGTTATATGAATTTAGGAATCAAGTTTTAAGATATAATTTTAAGAAAAAGAGTTTGCATTTGCTGTAATATATAATATTTTGTATTACTTTATAACTGTGATGAATGATGATCTTTAAAGTGCAGGAAACTTTATCACAGATATAATATATTCTTAGAATATTATTAAATGTATGGTACGTATCTTATTCCATGTAGTGAAGAGAAAAATTCAAGAAGAACAAAATAATCCATGAAAGCGAAATATAATAGTTTTACCCATCTTAAACTCATTATTGTTAATCATGCGATTATACTTCTAAATTGTTCTAATAGATGGAGCTCTAGTTCAGCTTTCTTCCGCAAATTGAAAGATCTAATTTTTTCACACAATGTACAATTAAGAACGAATTTTAAAAACTAATCAATATGTTTTTTATTTAAACTATTGGATAATTCAATTTAGCGTGTACGTTTTTTAGTAAAATATGCAGTTAAAGCGATTATATATTTGTTAATATATTTACTTGGAAGCAATATATCTACAAATATCTTATCTAAAAATAATATATTATTAATAGTTTATTATTTACGAATAATATATTTGTATTATTAATCTGTTTTAATTGATAGTATAATATATTTGTTAGCAAATATATATTTGAATATGCATCAAACCAAAATATTTGAATATCAAGTAATATACAAAGAATTTTGTGTGAACTCACATTTTATGCGAGTATTAAAATAGAAATTAGAATTTTATTTCTGAAAATTACGAATGATTTAATAGTGATTAATGATATGAATAGTAAATGATGATGATAAAATTTTTATATCAAAAGTTTTTACATCATTTTAATACTGAGTCTCAATTCCAGAATATAAAACAAATTAAAGGAAGAAGGGAAAAAATAGGGTTTGCAAATTTTTCTCAAGATTAAATTTTAACTATTAATAGTTAAAAATAAAAATAACTCAATTAAAATACTTTATTTTAAAATACTTTGAAAGAACAAGTTTGTTGTAGTGTTATTTTCTATAAAATTCCAATAAAAAATTTTTTTTATTGTTCTTCAAATACTAAACTTGTTTTACCATTTTATTTAGATTTTCCCAGAACTTTTCCTTGTATTTTTTATGAATTAATTTTCCTATGTAAAATTATTAAATTTGGAGCAGAAATTAAATTGCATGTGAACAGGAACTAAACTATGTTGATGATGTTTGTGTATAAACATCAAAATTGATTTCAGACAGTTTCAATTTTCCATTTCAATGTTTAAATTCGGAAAAACTCTACAAAATGTTCATTTGAATAATTTGTTTTAAGAAATTTTAAAACGAACGTCATATTTTCGTCTCTTTGATACCTCATGCATATTAAACTGAAGTTAATATTTAATTTCAAGTTTGTGAGTATGAGCGGCAAAAATAAACAATGAAATAAATATCAAAATATTTTTAAATCTGCCTTTCATTTTTCATAAAATAAATGTTCCATTCCTTTTTAAGCTGCAGTCATATTGGTGCAATAATGGGTTAAAAAATGAAGGAATTAGGAATTACATAGCACCTCCTTAGTACAATTATGGAAAACTTATTGCATATATATATATATATATATATATATATATATATATATATATATATATTAATGTTTCATTAAAATATTTTACTCTTTTTATTAAATATTTATGCGTTGATTTTTGCATATTCAATATTTTTTAATCAAATATATTTTGTATTTTCTTCTTCAGATAAATATTGAATTATTATAATAAAAAAAGAATACGTTGTTAATACAATTTCTTAAATTATGATTTATCTAAGGAATTAAAATTTATTAAAAAATTAATCCCCTTTTTATAACAATATTTAATTTGGATATTTTAAAACAACAAAATATTTCATGCCATAAACTGCTTCACTTGTAAGTATTAATATATGTCTATACTGAAAGAGTTAAAAGGATTTTAAAAATTTAGGGGATTATTAACTATCTCTCAAGACATATTGCCCCATGAGAAGATATCAGAGTATTTTGTAAGAACTTAGCTCTATTTAGTGTTAATATGAATGAGTAATACTTAATTTAAATTGTATTAAAATCCATTGAAAAAAATATGTCTGATGACAACAGCAGATTGCAAAGATTTAGTAAATTAATTTGCTTTAAGAACAATGTACCATTTTTTTACTGTATACGAGATTACTAAATACAAACATTTTCCTATTTACTGAAGTGGTTATTGAACTATAAAAATGTGCATTTAAGAAAGAGTCATCACCTGAAGTACAATAGAGGTATCATACTGGACCATTAATTTGATTGCCAGTGGTGTTATATCTGTAGTGTTGGCTTAGAATGCATTAAGTTAATGGATTTTAGAATTGTTTTGTTAACTTTCTTAAATAGAAATGCTTCAATAATTATTATTTAAGGTAATTTATGAGGTAGTAATAAAATATTTCATTATTCGAATGTTTTGTACTGAAAAAACTCAATAGTAAAATGCATTTTAAATATCTTTAATGTTAAAGCTTAATAGATATTTAAAATACATTTTACTGACATTTAAGAGAAGATTTTTACACTTATCGAACATATATTTAAGAAATGGTTACGAAGCATTCTTGTATTATTTGGGAAAGGGCTGATTTCAATTTTCATTAAAGAAAAGATGTTTTATTTTACCGATTAATTTGTTTAACCACCCTTAAGTCTGGAAACTTTATTTATTTGAAGAACATCAAGTTCTTTCTATTAACATTTAGAACAATGGAAAATATAGCGATCTAATAATATGTTGCAAATTGAAATTTTAGGTTTTGTTTTACTAACTTGAAAATAGAAAAAGAGAAAATTCTAAAAATATCTTTTCTTAAGAATAACTTTTTGAGAGGTACTTAAAATTGTGTGGTCCAAATGAATTCTCTGTAAAAACCAAATTCAAAAAGTTAGACACATTAGAATGGGGGAAAAAATCCATTATTTTTAATAAATTTTGTGTAACTTGCTTTGGATTTGCTTAGTATAAAATGTTAAAATTGTTTTAAGACCGATTTTTAGGTCCTTGGCGATGCTACGACTGCTAATAAGAGGTCAACTTCGATAATTTTTAATATTTTATCGACAACTTCGATGATGGTGCACGCTACCGAGGAGCATCTTTAACACCAAAAGTAACTGAACTGAATCGACGATACATTGTACTCAACTTATTGTTACAGAATCATGTCCATAAACACCATTCATAGTTTCAATAACCTTGCTTGTATTTTAAATTTTATCGAAAAAAAAAATTGTAAAATGCGCTAAATTTTCTCTTTGTTGAGTTCCATTTTTAACACTCTTTAACTCATTAATGAAGAGACCAATAAAAAAAAATTCTGTTGCGATAAATCACTTTTTGAACGATCATAAATCTGAAATTGTTTAATCGATAGTTTATTGATATCACCAAAAAAGTAATGGATTATTCCCCCCATTACATAACCTAATATAAATCCTTTAACTCTGTAATCAATAGACTCCTTCAATTCAGTTGTTTTCATTATGAAAGGGATTTTTAACATAGATAAGTACTCATATAAAATTCTTAAGATAAATTATTATTATCTAATCAAGCGAATTTAATCAGGACATGCGTCACACTGAAGGAAAACAATAGCAATTTAAAATTTCTATTTTAAAGTAGAAACCAAACTTAATTCAAGATAACAAAAATGTTTCTACATTTGAAACTTGTTGCAAAAAACATTGCAGGTCTTTTTACGATTTATGACTTTTTAACATAACAAAATCAAATTTATTGAAATATATATTATTATTACTCTTATTTTTTACTGAAACTCTCAAACATTTATTGTGAGGTACAAAAAAATTTACATAAATTAATTATTTTAGTTCCTTTAAATTAATAATAGTTTGCATTTCTATTATCTAGTTTTTACGACTTATATAACTAACGCTATAATTTTTATACCGTTAACTATTGCAAATTTCTTTTTAAAAAGCAGTAAAAATTTATGGTATATATATATATATATATATATATTTAAATTCAATAAATAACAGAATACTTAATTATTCTATTTTGTTTCATAAAGTATTCATATTATATAAGAAATTAAATTTATTTATTTCACTGCATTATTCTTGTAGCGAGTATCATGAAGATATATATGAATTCCAAAATTTTTAACAAAAAGGTTTTCTCTTAAGGTACTGTAGTTTGTTGTTTTTCACTGCGTCCAAGTTTTCTTTTCTGAGACTTTATTATTAAAATAAGATTTGTGCTCAGAAAAAACGAATGTAAATGTTACTGAATGTTAGAAATAAATTTTTTAATTATTTAGTATTAAATTATTGAAATAATGTTCGTTATTCTGTACTAAGCAAAAGAAACAGTTTCCAATTAAAAGCAACATTTCTTTATGAAAAATATCTGTTTCATTTTTTTCTACTAAAAATCTATTTTTAAATAAGGTTTAACATCTGTAACTCGCAGCTGCAATATCTCTAAAATGAATCCAATAGTTATTTACTCCAAAGCAGGTGCCCCTAAATGACTATTATGCTTATGGTTATAAGGGTTGATTACGATACTTTATACGACTCTGTTGATTTCGTCGAGTTAAAA
This sequence comes from Latrodectus geometricus, assembly GCA_026290005.1. Classification (NCBI taxonomy): domain Eukaryota; kingdom Metazoa; phylum Arthropoda; class Arachnida; order Araneae; family Theridiidae; genus Latrodectus; species Latrodectus geometricus. Next base: position 2,484,485 of record JAPDSC010007783.1, on the reverse strand, counting down.
ATAGATATCTAGAACACCCGTTAAGTAGTTCTTAAATCCCAGACTCAATCTAAAATCTGGATGATCGTATAAGCGTTTTTAAGCTTTTGCCGCATCTAAAAGCCTTCCCTTCACTTTGAGTTGGGATGTTTCATGCAATGGACCTCTTACTGCAAGCCCCTAACTCATTTATTCAACGTGTGTGACTTTGAATGACTTAGAAGTTTTGTGTATATGTGACTGGTTACTATTTATTGCAATCCAATAGGCCATATCTTCCAGATTTATTGTGTTTTTACTTTATAGAACAGTAACTTCTATATTTTTGTCTTAATCATTTCCAATTTCTTGGGTGAAGTTTGAGAGAAGCAGTCTTTGACAGTTTTAAGTGTTTTCAAAATACCTTGGTTCATTGGTTGACAATTAGTAGTCACATTTGGAGGAAAAAATATGTGGGTATTATATCACAATCACTACGTTTGTTTGCACCAAGATGTGTTGAGGCATTATCTGGCAGCAAAACTGCTTTTCTGAGTAGGTTATAACCACTCAAAAATCTCTCTGTCGAAAAATTCTGAAAAATCTATCTAAAAATGCACTGTTCATCTTTACAAATTTATTATTAATATATTTTACTAGCAGAGCATATTTGGAAATTGCATTAAAAGCCCTAGAGGACCAAAAGATAATACTCTCTTTACTACATTTATATCCTTGGGTTCCTGCATCAATTTTAGCTGCGAGAATCCTACTTGGTAATATTTTATATTTAAAGCCCGTTTCGTCGAAATTAATTGTTTGATCTCTTGTTATAAACTATACTAACCAAATGTACAGAACTTCTCTAATTTTCCCATAATCCCTTTTTTCATCTATTCTGTCTTTGAGTCGATTTCGGAAACTCATGACAAGTGCCATTCTTGTAATTTTAATCATTTTTGTTTCCAATATCTAACAGCTGATGACCAAGGTCATAGTTTACCTTCTGCAATGTTTCCTTTTTCTTCAGTTGCTTTCCAGAAGCATGCAGACTCCAATGCAAAAGGCTTCTTCTTAATAAAGCAAACATTGGATCAGATGCATTTTACATTTGGTATATTTATAGCTCAATTTTTGTATGTTTATATGTCATAAACATTTTTAATGAAGATAAATAAGAAAAAACTAAATATATATTAAATTAAGTATTTATATAACTCACTGTATACAAAATATACTATAAATAGACTCAAAATATATGTTACAAAATATACTAAAAATTTACAATTATTGAAAACAATGGTATATTAAGTGATATACTGATGGGATTCTTAAAACATTTACAAACTTTTGTAATATCAATATCAGCTTAGTTAGTAATGAGAAGATTACAAATATTTTTTCTTGATTATTGTGTTGCTTATAATGAAAAGATAAACTAATTATTTAATTAGAGAAAGAGAGCATTCCAGGAATTCCTAGTCTTAAATCTTGAGTAAAATAAACTTTCAAATCACTTATAATAAACATTTGAATTCCATTGTACTTTACCTCAAAAAATAAAAAAATATTCTTATTGATAAAATGTGTTTTGCATTTTTAATATGTTTCAAAAATACCAAAAATCATTAATGCATATTCCATGCTTAAATTTTTAACAAATTGTTTTAACTATTGTTTCAGCTTAATTCAGTCTAATATACAATTTTTAAATAAAGAAATTTTTAAATTTTAAAAATATATATATATACACACACACACACAACATAATTTTACTTAACTTTTTACATTTCTTTTATAACTCGTTTTTAATAAACATTTTTTAAGCAGGATAATTTATTGCTTCAATCAGTTTGGACAGTCTATAAGCAAATTAAACTTTTTCTTAGGATGTATTTCGTGGACTGCTTTTGTGACTTGTGCATTGGAATGTGTGTTTTTATTTATATTTAATTATTGCTCTATATTTAAAATATTTTTTTCATTGCACAAACTGTAGATTAGCATAATTACAAATCTCTATTTTGAACTGTATTTATTATGTTAACTTTTTTAAATAATTTAAAATCTAGATTTCATATGAGACATTTTGCTAGCGTGAAGAATTTACAAATTTTAAAAAAGAAAATAGATATTTCTGGAAGAAAAACATTAAGAGATCAAAATAATTTCTATGTATTATATTTACTAATTTATCGTTAAAAGATAAGCATTTTGTTCAGATTAAAAAGGCACCGTTTGTTGATTAAACACGGGTACTTCATTGTAATATGATAAAGTTTAAATACTTTTTTGGCTTTTCATATTTATTTGTTGTGAAAAGATATAATTTGTAGAAGGTTAACCTTGTGAGGAATATTCTGAATATATAAAAAAGCCTTACTTTGTAATTATTATTGAGGGATGTTATAAAATACTATATATTTCAATAAAATAGATATTATTAACTTTACTTTATTTATTTTATAAAAAATTAATTATAAATAACAACTCATCAAGAGAACTTCTGTTCACAATTTAAAATTTGGAACCATCCTAAATATTTTCGATACAAGACTAAGATAATATTTTCTTATGTGTCTTAATCTCAATAATGTATTCTCTACTTTAGAGCTCATTTTAAGAAATATAATGCAGTTAATTACTAAATATAGGAGATTTTATTATAAACTTTTAATGTACTATATTTTATGCTTGATATAAGGAGGACACTAACAATCATTTATACATATTAAAATTTCACATGTGATTTCATAATTAACTTATCCGCTTCTAAGTTTATCACCACTTTCTCATTCTATTTAAAATCAAATTTGTAAATTGAGACATAAAAATGGTATTACAAGTAAATATAAATATCACATGTGCTATAAATTTTTTCATCATATATTTTAAAACTTACAATGCAAAATTTTTGGAGGTATGATAAAGATTTTGATGGTTCACTAAATTAAATTTTTTGCAAAAACGGAATACAAATTCATAACACCATTTCAAAGTATCTTTTAAATTAACAGTCACGAGACGAAATAATTTTCCCTCTATTCCTTTATTTCTTGAACAAAAAAGAGACTGAAAGAGAAAGGAAATTAGATTTTTGGTGATATAAAACTCAATGCATAAATTTTATAAATGATTATTTTTTTTGATGCCTTTTAAATTGTTTTTTTTATTGCTGATGTTTTTTACCCTATGATATATGCTAATCCAACACATTTTATCTAATGTCAAAAATTTGAGAATTCGTTTAAATTAGGCATGTTTTTGACAGAATACGCAGGTATGATTTGAAAACATTTTCTGACAAAATTATCCAGGATATTGTATTTAATTTTTGTTGGACTATTTTGTTATACTCCAGGTTAAAAGATAGTGCTGTATAAATTATTTCTGTCATAGAAACTGATGATAGTAGTTAGAGAAAATTTAAATTTTCTTATTATCATGAAGTATATATATATATTAAAATTATTGTTTCATAGTGTGAAACCTTTGTCAGGTATTAAACGATTATTGCACCCAATGTTGTTTATTCTTTTAAACTAATCAAAATATCGTAAAAATCATTACATAAAAATCGTTCTTTTAATGATTATAAAATATATTTTAGAGTTCTATGTTATTTTGCTCTAATAATTTATGAAATTTTTCGAAACTGAATTTATTTGAAATATATCTATGATTTAAAATGGGAGAATTTAAATGGTACAAGACTGATGTAGTTATAGTAAGGTTTGAAGTATTAATAAGAAGATTTGTTACGAACTTATAAAATGTTTTATTGTTAAATGCATCTTTAATTGGTTTTATTTATTAATATCGGCTTTTTACAAAAGCACGTGAACATAAGCAATAAATTTATTTATTCCATTAAATAATTACCTCAACAATTTGGTTGTGTTTTTGCCATAAATGTTCGTTATAAATTTATTTATTAAAGTGTATTATATTATAATATTTATTAAAAAATAGATGGAATATAGCCCATCAAAATTACATATAACTGGTATAAGCATTTTAATTTTGCCTTATCTATATTATTTGCACACATCCGTATATAAAAAAATATTATTTATTATAATAACTTCTCATTTCAGATTGTTTCTTAATTTACCTTACTGATTGTCGGATACAAATTTTTTAGCTTGATGATAAATAAATATGATTAAAATGAAATAATACTTTTTTGTGATTTATTAATCAATGACATTAGCATATATTTTGTTTTATTTTACCAGCAGTGTACAATAATTTGATTTGAGTTGGATTAAATATGAAAACAGTGACAATGATAAAGATTTTACAAAGTAATTGAAAGCGTAAGCAAATTATATATTGTAAAATAACATGATTTTTTTAACAAACTGTCTTTCTTTGGATATTAGTGAAATAATAGGGCATGAATTATATCTTCAACATTGTACAAAAGCACAATATGTATATAGGGATAAAAATAATTTATTGTATAAAAATTTCTGGCTTACTAGAGTGAATGGGAAAATGAGCGGATTATTTTGCTCCTGTATATCAGGATATATATATTTTTTCTTTTCTAATGGCTGGCACTTGGTGACTTATCCTTCACCACAACAAGACCAGCAATTGCTGCTCATTTAGTGTTACCCGGCTGGCACCTGTGAACATGTGAACAGAGTTGGTTTATTGGGTTTTCTGACGCAAAGTCCAAAAAGGACAAGCTGCTCCAAAACTTTGTTTCTGTAACTCATTCATAAATTGTAGAAAACCCAAGCAACATTAAAATCAAGTTAAAATAAAAAAAGAGTGTAAATAATAAGTTTAAAATTTAGTATAAATGTAAATTAAAAACAAGGGAAAATACAATTTTAAAATTTAAATAAAATAAATACAATCATTCGCCTTCAAGAAGCCAAAAATGTTTCTGTGGGGAGACTCCCCCACCAAATCATACATAGTTAAAATATGTGTTTAAAAAAGGTAAAAAGATAAAGGCTAAAATGAGGACACGAAATTAAAATATGAAAGACAGTAAATGGTTCATCACACGTTTCACACCATGGATTTAATTCATTTAGAAACAAATGTCTATGTGTAAAACGTAAGTGTCCGATACAAAGGTGAGTCAATCTAGCATCTGCTCTTCGTAACGGTAAAACTGATGACAGAATGAGGTATGGGATAATGGACGCAATTTGTTAGGGACTTGCATATTCCATACCTCCTGCCAGAGAGAATTTACAAATCTTTTAACAACAATTCTCAAGTCTAAAAGAGGGACAGATAAATAAAGTAAAGACGATGCAGCTTTAGCAGCTGAATCTGCCTTTTCGTTTCCCTCTAGATCTACATGACCTGGGATCCAACATATTATTTCATAGCCCTTGCCAGCAAGGGAATCCAATGATCCAAAAATCTTGGACACAACAGGATGACAATTACTGGAATTTTTCAATGCTTCTAATTAAAACTGTCAATATACACGCAAATTTTATGATAATTTTCTGTATTCACTGGCTGAAGGGCATGATGAATGGCCGTAGCTTCAGCAGTAAAGATGGAGCAGGAGGTAGTAACCATGTAAGGTATTAGCATATATAAAACACGCCACAGCCAACATGTCCTGCAGTTTTAGATCCCCATCTGTGAATACAGGCGTGTTTGATGAATACTGACAGCAATGAGAGAGAGATAAAACTGTTTAAAAACCGTTGAGGTTGTATCTGATTCTTTAAATTGGCTAAATGATTAATATTATTAGTCTGAAGATCATACAAAGGTGAATGTGAATGTAAATCCGTTTTAATAAAACGTGAATCATATAGGTCTGTTAGAAAGAGTTGAGAGTTATTTCGAGTGAAAGAAGGTTGGATGCTGTATGGTCAAGCATCATATAATCTCTTTAATGCAGGAGGAATGGGCAAAGAACGTACAGGATGTTGTCTGTCAGACATAACCTTAGCGTAGTAATTGAGAGACAGTTGTATTCGTCTCAGGTCTAAACGCAATTGTTGACAAACAGTATAAAGACTCTGATCGCGAGATGTGTGGAACGCGCCTGAACTTATTTTCAAAGCAGAGTGATGGACAATATTCAGTTTGCATAAAACAGAAGACCTTGCAGATCCCTACACAACTCATCCGTCAATGCGAGATAAAATGAGTGCATAATAGACTCGAATGATTGACAGGCTATCAGCACCCCAAGATGTAATTAAAAGCACCTTGAGAATATTAAGCAATTACTCACAATTCTTCCGCAGATGTAAATCATGCGGAAGAAAGGTCAACACTCAGTCAAATATCACACCAAGAAATTTAATCTCGTTGACTACAGGTTTTGGAGTGTTGTTCAGCTGGATAACACGATCATTGTGAATGCTGGTCTTCTGGAAAAAATTGGACACAGCAGCTCTTGCTATGAGATAAAGTAAAGCCATTATCTGGACAAAATGGAGATATTTTATTTACGGATGTTTGTAATTTTCTCTCAATTAAACGCGTGATTGAATCATGGCAAGTTATTTGCAGGTCATTTACATGCATTGTGCCATGAACAGAAGGTGAAAGGTGAGGAAGCATGTTGTTAATGTATAAGTTAATAGAAGATGAAGGATGCTACTGATGAATAAATTTAAAATTGTTACACTTAAAATGGAGCCTTGGGGTACACCCTCTGTTTGAGTAAAAGCATTGGACAAAAGGAGATCAATACGTACTTTAAAAACCCGGTAGCGTAAATATTTTGTAGGAATATCCGAAGATTACCCAGATAGCCAAAATCATATAATGAACTGAGAATTCCATATCGCCATGTAGGTCGCACGATTTCTTGATATCGAAGAAGATGGAAACCAGGTGATTCATTAGCACAAATGTGTTACGGTTTTGGGTTTCTAAATACGTAATATTACCAAGAGTGGATCTCCCTTTACGGAAGTCACTTTGATTGCTATTAATACATTTATTATCTTCTAAGACATACAAAAGAAGGGCATTGACCATACGTTCGAGAGTTACAAAGGCGACGCCTCAGAGCTATTGGTCGATAATGTGAAGATTTTGAAGGATCCTTGTGAAGATTTCCAGGCTTAAGAAAAAGAACCACTGTTCTTTCGTTCCAAAATGATGGAAATTTATTTTCAGTCCAGATCCTATTGAAGAAATGCAATAAGTTCACTAGGGAGTCTGGACTGTCGAAGCATTTGATAGCTGATTCTGTCAGGTCATGGGCTGGTATTGTTAGCCTGCAGCAATGCTCGCTTGAATTCCAACATCCTAAATTCACAGTTGTAAGGAAAATATTGTCTATGGTTGATTGAAATATTTGTAAGGAAAATATTGTCAAACGGACATATGTTTGAGCTGCTTGACTCTGTCCTTAAAAACGAAGGATTATAAGAGTCGGAGCTTGAGACGGTAGCAAATATTTCACGAATAACGTTAGCAATGTCCATAGGAGAAAAGTATGTAGCATCTCCGGTTTTTAAGATAAAATTGCAAATTCTGTATAAATACCATTGGTTGACTTCATATTTCTCCATAACTGCTTACTGGATATGGAAGATGTTATTGAAGTAACATAGAGAGATCAGGATTCCTTCTGACTTCGACGACGAGCTCTGCGAACTGATGATTTTGTTCTCTTAAATGCAATAAGATTCTCTGTAGTGAGGTATCTCCTGAATAACCTGCATAACTTCATTTGTTTTTGATAAGTTTGTTGGCAAATATTGTTCTACTACTGTTTGCAACGGGTTTTCGGTGTAAAACTTTTAGGTAGCTACATTTATAATTGTTTCAGTGACTTTGTGAACTGCATTACCAATATCCTCGATCGTAACAATTTTGTCATCAATGACGGGCAATTGTGAAAATAACGTCCAATCTGCCCGATTGTAAATGAAAATAGGTAAACATTGTCGCACACTTCTACCTCCAGTCTGGGAGATGACGAGTGGGAAATGATCGCTGTTATGATGATCATTCCCTACTGTTAAATTTAACAATGGTAGAAATGAGGGAGAATAAATGGCCAGATCGAGACATTGAAATGTTCTTATGGGTATTGGAAGTATGTTTCCTCTTTGGCATTCATCAGACAGAGTTCATCAGATAAAGGCTGTTATCAGAAATAAACTGCTCTGTCTGACAACAGCGAGAATTTGTGTTATCACTTCACCACAAAGTATTAAGGCCGTTAAAGTAACGGAATATTAAAAATGGACTTGGCCGCTGATCAACCAAACCATCGAGTTCTTCTTGGCGAATGACATCATGTGGTGGTAAATACGAACTACAGACTGTAATTAAGAATTTAGTACGTATTCTTATTGCCACAGTCTGTAGGATAGAATTGATCGGATGGACAGTGCTGGGGAAGTCAATAGATGTTAATATACAAACACTTGCTGACATTGCACCATCGTCACCAAAGTCTTTTCTAAAGCATTGAATCTCATGCATAGAGATGTTATTCGTAAACTTCAGGAAAGTTTCATGAAGTGCTATACATGCGGGGTTCAAGCTGATATAATAGACTTGATGTCATCAAGATGTGAACACAAACTACGGCAGTTATAACAAATAAAGGAAGTTATTATTTAAAGTGAAAAGCTCCTCCCCTGGAGCTGGATGACGAGTCTTCGATCATTTCCTCAAACTATAAACTATCGTCTGAGGGATGAAGAGAGACATTATCAGCTTCCAGGGACAAGGCTCTATGTGTGGTTAAGGAGGATTTTCGCGTGCCTTCCTTTGCAGATTTTAGTTTTGAGACCTTAACATCTCTTGATTTAGCCAAAAGAGCTCTTCAAATGATGGAAGTTGCAGATTTTGGCTTTACGGTTGTTGCTTGGGGTAATCTCGTTACGGGGAGTATCCGTTTTTGAACTTAAGGTTCTGGTGACTCTTTTTGCAAAGTCCGCGTAACACATTCCAGGTTGCGGTTTGCTAGAGGTAACTTGTTTCCTAACCTCAGGGTAGGAACATTTTTATTTTTCACTTTATAGGTGCTAATTTCTTTTTCTAGTAACCACTGAGGACAACTTTGAGAAAAGGAGTGATGGATATCATGGCAATTATCGAATGTCTCCTTTGCTGTGCAGGTCGAATTATCGTGGCTAACTGCTGCGCAACGAGCGAAAGTCAGTTTGCTTTTGCAAGCATTTCTCGAGTGTCCATAATGTTGGCACTGAAAAGATCGCTAGCGATTAGGCATGTAAGGCCGAACGGGAAGATTCATGTATGCAGCCTTAATATTGTCTGGGAAGTCAGGCGTCGATAAAGTCAGAATGAGATGCTTAGTTTCAATAAATTTTCCTTCTCTTCTGACAGTAATGCGTTCCACAGCACAGACCTTCTGATTCTGCAAATTTTCGAGTGTCTCATCCGTTGGAAAGTTCATTAAATCTCTTGCGAAAATTACAACCTGTGAAAAATTTAAGTTACAATGAGTCGAGACCGTAACCGCAATGTTTGCTAATGTTATTTACATTGCTGCTTGTTTTCCAGCCACCATCAATAAGTCTCCTGAACGTAACTTATCTCTAATTTCCCTTATTAATCCGGATATCAATTTTTGTATTAGAAAGGGGGACACATTTTTAAAGGAACCCTATTTTCTCTTAATTACAAAAAATGTAGTATTTTCATTTAATCAAAGTTGCTCCCGAGGGACGAAAGAAAAATTTTTGACCTCAATTTAATGAATATAAAATTTCGGGACCTGACCGCACCACTTACCACCGAGTCCAACAACTGGATGCAGAACAGCTGCAACAAGGCTAACCAGATCCTATACGCTCACAGTACATTCCTAAGATGGCCTCCAACCATAACGAATCATCCAGTAGATGTACCAATCGCTTGACCCATAAAGCCGATTGATGTGCTGAGGACCACAACACACCTCCCGTTTACCTGAAGCAGAGGTTAAAGTAATGTGTTGGTCTCTGGGGGCTTTAATTACCAGGACCCTCCTTTCCATTGACACGAGTCACCATGCACGGGAAACAAGTGGGTGATTTAGTCACTAAGAGAAGCTGATAACAACAGAGAGGTCACAGCTACTCAAGAGGGGCCCTGAAGCTAGTAAGAGGCAACCACAATGAAGGAGAAAAGGAAGAAAAACAGAAGGGGAAAGAGAAGAAGTGGAAGAAGGAGACAGAACACTGGGATACTTCCGGTTTATGACATCTGTGTTTCTTTAAGGAAATTAAACCCCCTGAGTGTCCTGTGAACCAAGTTATGGAGGAGAGTATCTTTACCCACTTCACACCACCACTAACCCGTTTATCCACATTCTTACATCATTTTACGAGAAAGGACAAAGAAACACAGAGAAAAAAAACGTCCACGTGCCTAACCCGGGACCAACAACCTAAGAGTCAGGAACGCTAACCAT